>JACEVL010000104.1:284631-532199 GCA_020284085.1 Aporrectodea caliginosa
GATCTCACAGGAAACCAACACCTCAGACTATAGGGAAAATTCTTATAGACACTACTGAAATACCTCACGTTTCAACCGTTAAGTTCTTGGGCTTGCATGTAGACCAATACTTCACTTGGAAGAACCACATAGAAATAATAGCATCTAAAATAGCTAAAAACATATTAGTAATATCTCGTATATCGTATCTCATACCTATTAATACTAGACTAACTCTTTACTATTCTTTAATATGCCCTTATATAGCTTACTGCAATATGATTTGGGCTTCTAACTACACTCACCGCCTACAAAGAATAATACTACTTCAAAAAAGAATACTACGAATCATAGCCGGATCCTCTTTGAACGCACATACTGATCCCTTATTTAAACATTATCGAATTCTAAAACTAACCCAGATTAAACAAAAACAACTTAATGAATTCATGCATCGTTATATATTTAATACACTACCTAGTAACTTTTCCAACCTCTTCACCTTCTCGTCAGACTTACACTCCTATAATATTAGAAATCCATCCCTTGTCAGAACAATATTTGCCCGTACGAACTCCCGCAGGTTCTCGATCAGAGTGGCTGGTCCAGCAGCATGGAATGCCCTACCAAAAGATCTCCAGTCCATACCCAACTTAAACTTATTTAAAAAAAGGTGCACTCATGGTTAGTTGATCACTAAGCTGATTCAAAATTTCTTGGTCTCTTTAAGGCCTAGGCCTACTGTCAAGGTATTACCCTTGCATAAACTATCTATGTCTGTACCTCCTCTGTTTTTGTTGATAAGCTAGTTACATTCTGACAACTACCTAAGATTGATGCTAAAATATGTGGTTTGCTAGAAATGTGTTTTTGTGTTTCTGTTTTTGTTGATAAGCTGGTTACATTCTGACAACTACCTAAGATTGATGCTAAAATATGTGGTTTGCTAGAAATGTGTTTTTGTGTTTCTGTTTTTGTTGATAAGCTGGTTACATTCTGACAACTACCTAAGATTGATGCTAAAATATGTGGTTTGCTAGAAACGTGTCATTACATTACATTCTGACAACTACCAAAGATTGATGCTAAAATATGTGGTTTGCTACAAATGTGTCACTACTGTTACATTGTCAGTTTGTTTATGAAGGGGTCGAGGTCAGCTACCACCGACTGCTGCCTAAGTTGTTAATATTTACATAATGTCAAATTGTAAAACTGCAACTGCTATTGTTTAACTAATCGCCATCAAATACTGAAACTGATAATTAGGAGGCCCTACTTAGTGGGACCAAGGTCCCTTCTGGTCCCTCTGTTGTAACCACTGGAAATACTTGTATCTAATATTTTCTGTGTAATACCTGTTTGACTACAATAAAATGATGGTTATGGTTATGATGGTTATGGTTATTGTTGATTAGTGTAACAAATGTGTAACACATTAGTGGTTGATGCGAGCCTGCCCTCGACAAGAAGGTAGCTTTTGGAAGGTTGAGTGAAAATGTCTTGGTTTTGGATGTCTATCTGTATGGCCTGACCGTTATTAATGGCGGCGGGGTTTTGTGACTCGTACTCGCGGAATTCGTAAGATTCGATGCTGTTATCGTCTGAGTCGTCTGACATCGCAGCACCGATGTCCAACATTTCGCTAGCTATATCAACTGTTGCCATTATAATACTATTAACTATTGGTAAGTTTTAGACTTTAATTGTTGAGACAACTAATTTTCCGAAAGCAAATGAATTAATTTCTACCCAAAAACAGGCCCTTTCCTCGACGATTTACCGCTTGTAGAGTTTTGAAGCCAGACCCAGCAATACGCTATTTATATCATCAGATGCTGGTTGATTGGCTGCAAGTTGCTTTAAAACTCTATTCTCTTTTCTCTGAGTGCCTTTTCAAGAGGTATAGGAAGGGCCGTAGCGGATTGTACAGCAGCGGCAGGTTGTGCAGCAGCGGCAGCGGCAGCGCGTCTTGCCTTTACTGCATCAACAATATTCCTGACTGCAGATGCGGTTGTCGCACCAGCCTTAGCCACACTACCAGCCACATTTGCAACATTTGTGATTGTGTCCTTATTTCTTGAGATAAAATTACCAACCCGACCAAAAGCGCTGGCAATTTTGGGTATCCAGTCGAAAAGCCCACCACCCATAACCCGACGCCGTTTCGATCTAACTCCAAAGACAAACATGCTTTAACGCCTCGTATATGAAATCTTATAGTTATCGTTTCACCACGAAGGTTTCATTCATTCATTCATTCATTCATTCATTCATTCATTCATTTCAGATATTTATATAGCGCCCCTTCAAGATTTCTACTCAGAGGCGCTCCCGAATACAGACACTGAATCGGAGTTTCACGCCGAAGCGCATGAGCAATTGCGAGTGAAAGACTTGCCCAGGGTCCCTACGCGGCGGCTTGAGGTGGATTCGAATTGTTCACCGTTCTGGTCTGTCAACCACACTCTCATGCGATGAATATTTGCAGCTAGTGCCACAGGCAGGTATACGAGGTTATTCGGCGACTCTACTATCTCATAGCCAGGCGAGACATCCGGAAAGAAACTGTAGACTACCGGCGCCTGACTACCGTTGCGGGATGAACCAGAGATGATATCACAGTTGACGAGAATGGTGTTTACCTTGAGAATATCAACTGGGTTATCTCCCTCATGATAGCCAGAAGCTAGCGTTTTAGGTTTAAAGCTTAGCATAGACCATATTGTGGATTGGGAGAAGTTTACACGGTAATTAGCATTCGTAATTTCCACATAACCTCGCAGGGTTGAGCTGTTGGCTCCCACTGTAATATAGTGGAATTGTGGATTTGCGGTGTGGTTCCAGTGACAATTACGTTCGAGCTGTCCTTGGATTGCGGCGTTTATCTGCGGCATCTCGTAACACCCTTCAGGAAGCCTGATCGTAGTCCAATTTTTGCCAGTGTCGCGATGTTGTAGACAAATCTGTAATTGGTTCCATCAAGATTCGGAATCGAGTTGTAAGTTTCAAGATTCACCAGAGCAAGTTCAAAGCGTTTGTTGGGATTGAGGTGCAACATTGGTGAGAAGTTTGTGGTATAGTCGGTTTGAACTGAGGAACATATAATGCTAAAGTTTTCCTTAGGCAATGTCAGGTCTTGGATTTCTTTGAGAATTTCTTCAAGGCGTTCCACATTGCCAAATAATAATGATAATAATCACAGATTATTAAAATAATAATAATACTATTATTATTATACCGTCAGCTAACTTCGGTTCAACTGAAGTGCTAACTCTTTGTGGATCGAACCAGAACGAAGAATGGTTGAAATCTCTTTGTCAACACCAGTGTTACCAGCCGTTCTATAGGTTTTCAAGAGCTGCAATCTCTCTACAAGGGCGTCTGGGTTTTTGTAATACTGTACAGCTGCTCCTGTTCCCTGAATCACCTTGAACGTTTTGCTTTTTCTGCCGTGAACTGGAAGCCCTGAAAGTTGGATGAGTTTCTTAAAAGTTTGAAATTGCCTGAGGGCGTACTGCTTGGTCTTAACGAAACGCTTAGTCAAAAGGCTGTAAAGCGATTCATCAGCGGGTGCTTCGAAAACGAGGTTTACACCTTTAAACGCCCTCAGAGAACCTGCAGAGAGTGCAACTGGGTCGATTAAGAGATCGCCGAATTTGTTGTGCTTTAGCTGTAAAGGTGTGATTGGAACAAAACACTTTCCCTTTTTGGTGAGCTTGTATCCCTCCGACAACAAACGAATTCGTTCTCTATAAGCGGATAAGGCTTGCTTTTCAACATTCAGCTCAGTCACCCGATCTCTATCTCCGTCTTTTTCGCTTTTCTTTTCTCAGGACCAATGACACTCCTATTATATTTGTCAATTCCTTCTATGATCTCTTCTATGCCTTGCTTGTCAGTCAGGTTGAGCTCGCACGGACGCATAAACCCATATTTCTCGATCACATCGATGTTCAGACCTCGGTTGGGATTAAAGAGTAATCTTTGCGGTATTTCAGCTGCTGGGAGCGCTGGTGTTGCCTCTCCAAATAGCCACGCTATCGGGTTAAAATTAGCCTCGTCTACAATCTCCCTTGGCTCCAAAGCTCAGTAACTTTCTGCAGTTCCTTGGATGTTGCCGTACAGTTGTTGCTGTAGCAATTGGTTTGAAAAGTTTAGTCGCATCGTACAGCAAGTCAGCCTCTCCCAGTTTTTCATCCACGAATCGCTGTCTCAATCAGTTCCTACGAGCCAAATAGTCTTGTGTAAACGCGTCACGCAATTGTTTTGTTTAAATTTTTGTCCACATCGCGACCTTTGTCAACTATATCATGACTTTATGTTAAATAATATTTGCAAAATATGTCATATTTATGTTAACTATGTCAGTTCTTTAAATACTTGCCATGGGTTTATAGAAACGATCGAACCCGTAGCGATATTTTCCATCGTAAACTTTTGAAGTTAGATCGATGACCGCGAATCCATATGGTTGGGCGGCACACTCGCTGAAGAATGTTCTGAATTCGTCTAACGGCATGTCACCACCAACAAATGTCTTGTGAATAGCTGTCAGATTTTTGCCGTCTTGGTTGAAGAGAATAATTAAATTTGCATTATCACGAATCGCTTGCTTGGGAATCCGAAAGTAATTCTGAGTTAGGTAGAAGCAGTCCGCTCCACCGTGTCTTCCCATAGTGAACTATTTCTCGATAGGCTCCTGTTTTTCCAACATTACGTCATCAAAGACCATGATACTGACATCTTTAATGTTCATGATGCTTACAAAGCGATTCGACTGGAATGATATCTATAAACAACGAGTGAAATGAGGCCACTTCCTTTCCAGCAACTTTTTCCAGCTCTGTGGTCCAGTCACGAAGGAATTGATATTTATCCTGCCCGAGAGACTTTGAGTAGAGGTGCAGCCGGTCAAAGTGTAGGAACCCTTATTGAGAAGGAAGTTCAGCAACAGATTCGCTTTTTCCACAACCACTCGGGCCGCAGATGATACATCTTATACTGGATGGAAGCAACCAATGATGATGCCTCGCTCCATCGTACTGTTCTATATCAAAGTTTATTATCTTCATATGAAAAACAAACTTTGTTTTTTAAACATAGAAACTTTGTTTTTAAACAAATGGTGGTGACAAGATATGAACGAAAACAATGTATTGTCTCCGATGTAAAAGACACACTGAGACTTTAAATGAGACGACCACCGTGTTAAAGAACGGGCGTCCAGCCAAAAGGGGAACCTGTGCTGTATGTGGTATTCAGAAGTTTCAATTCTTAACCCAATGGGAGTGAGGTGAAGCATTGGAACGCTTCAGGTGAGGTGGGGTATGACATTCCCCAAAACATATTTGTTACTTACAAGTCAAAATATCAACTACATAACATTTATTGTGAGCTAAACTATAGTTCTGTAACTAATTATCAGTTAAACTGGTGATTATCGGGAGCAAATAACTGTTTTCAATCATAATTGAAATGGCCAGCGCGGTGGCGCTCAAAATCAAAGCGGCCCTCTGCCTGCAATGTCATCTTCGTGGCCCTTGAAACATGTAACGTCTGCGAACACGTGACATAATACTCGTAATAACGGATCAATTTTATATCGATGCAAAACTATAAATCTAATATCTGCAATATCTTCTATTATCGCCCATATTTTTCTGCACTGAGCCGTTACTTTTTTGAATTAATTAATTATACGAAAAATTATAATTTCACTTTAATATGCATCAAAATAAAAAAAATGTGGGTTCAAAAGTACCCTAAATTGTTCTAAAGTGTCAGTATTTCACATTCACTAAGGTAGACAAAAATAATCCAAGCTGGTTCCACTATTTCCGTAGAAAATGCAGCGTATAATAGCTATGCGGTGTGTCATACCCACCTCACCTCCAAAGGGTTAAGATCGCAATTTCGCAAGATTCGTGGTGGTTCGCTGTTAAATAGCGCTCTAAACGCTCTACCACTGCGTGAAATGCACATGAGCCTTCCACCAGGTGCAGCTTCGGAAGATGTTCCAGAAGGTTCGTTTCAGAACACTGGCAAGTATTCCTACTGTGGACCATTCACCAAGCTCAATAAACGGTTGACGCAACTCTATCGCGGTGTTAACAAGCTCGACCGTGCATGCCTTGATCACGATGTGGCCTATGCTGTGCATAAAGATACGGCTGGGCGAAATCATGCAGACGACATCCTGGCTGCAGCTGCATCTAGGATTGCTCTAACTGATGAAATCCCAGAGTATGAGAAGAAAGATGCCCGGCTCGTATCGGCTATTATGTCATCGTAGTCGAAGATGGGGATGGGCCACAGGGGCTGGAAGTTGCACAAACGGCGTAAATGAAATTTATGTTCTTCTCTGTTGGAAATATATAACACTACAACAAATATATATATAACTTTTACAACACCATATAACTTTCCAATATAGGTAACCGATGGCTAAACACCTTTCCTGAATATATTACAGCCCAAAAGGGTATTGGCGAGGCAAAGCCGCGGTGGCAAAATTAGCCTCAGCCGCCAAGTTATCCCACGCTGAAACTCGCGAATGGTTGAAGAAACAAGCCGTGTGGCAAATTTATCAGCCTGTACCACGACGAATTCCTCGCCCAATGTTGGATGAAGATAGGCCTAACACCGTTCATCAAGCCGACCTGCTGTATCTTCCTCATGACAAAGTTGGTCGTAACAAGTATAAATATGCTCTTACTCTTGTAGATGTAGCCTCACGATACAAAGAGGCTGAGCCTTTGGTCGATAAAAGTGCTTCTGAAGTTGCAGCCGCTTTAGGCCGAATTTATAAGCGAGGTCCATTGACTTGGCCTAGACTCCTACAGGTCGACCCTGGTCGTGAGTTTATGGGCGCCTTTAAACCATTGCTGACGAAGCACGATGTGCAAGTGAGGCGTGGAGAAGATGGAAATCATCGCCAGCGAGGAATAGTTGAACGCTTCAATCGGACTTTGGCAGAGCGATTATTTGGCACCCAATACGCACAAGAATTACTCCTTGCTGCACGGGGTTCCTCGGAAAGATCGGCGGAATGGGTTCGCCGGCTGCCTGAGGTTGTGGCTGCACTAAACAATGAACCAACGCGTTTACTTGGCATGAAGCCGGTTGAAGCAATTAAGGCTGATAGAGTAGTACAGAAACCCTCTCTTCCCGCTCGTCGTGCTGTTGGCCTGAAAGAGCCTATACTTGGACACGATGTTCTGGTCCGTTACTTGTATGCACCCGGTGAACTCGAGGGTGGTTCCAGACGAGCCACAGATCCTAACTCGTGGCTCACCATACACGTTATTTCAAATGTTGCCCAACAAGCTGACCAGCCGGCTTTGTATCATCTAGTAGATGGACCAGGCCGCGGGTTTGTTCGCGAGAAATTGCTCGTGGTACCTATAGACACTGAGTACCATCTGACAGACTATTCAGAGTTCGTTGAGATATTCTGCTGCTATTTCAAATTTTGTTTACAAATATTCATCGTTTCGAACGATTCAGAATTCATCGTTTCGAACGACTCAGAATTTATCGTTTTGATAAATTCCATAATGTCCGTATGACCTTGTTGTAATCCCATCATCGGATATCCACTTTTTTGTGTCCAGTGGGGAAAGCGATATCTTGTTTTGCTCGTGCACACCAATCTGGTGCCCACGACTTCGAATCGCAACTTTCTTATTTTCGACATTGTGGTATGGGCTATCTATCGGATGTTCGCTGAGATCGTACGAAGTGTTATTGACCAACATATCATCGTATGGATTCGAAGTTTCCACTTGATATAGGAGACTATCGGTATCCGTTTACAGAAGTTGGCTTTTTTCGCCGTACTGCGCTTTGACATCGTTGTACCGGAAATCGTACATCAGATGTTTGGATAGATCTAGAACTGCCTGGCCGACATAGACCGTCCTGTTCAACTTCAGTTTACTTTTTGTGCTATGAATTGCGCAAGTCCGCCATTGAAGATGCGGTGCGATAGATAGGCTGGGTCGGCGATCAATTTACGAAGTTTGTCCTCTTGAGTTCCAGCCACTAAGTTGACTCTAATCCTTTTTCTAAGCGATTCCATCGTTTTCCCAAGGACTGCATTGTTAGCCAGTTTGAAGAAGTCCTTCTCAAAGTCAGAAGTTGATTTGGCTCTTAACTCTGTATTCATCTCGATGTACAGTTTCATTCAGGCTTCCTGTCGAAATTTAACAGCACGATGAATTTTACTGACTCGCATGCCCAACGAATGATATAGTTTGAGATTTCTGTATCGTTCCTTCTTTCCTTCTTTCGCTGCGCTGACGTCGAAGGTGTCAGTGGTGTTAGCCTACCTCTGATGCTGGCAGTTATGGGCATTCAGGAGATTAAATGAAACAAGGCCAAAATCATGACCGCCATGGATTGGCTGGCTCATCAACCACTACGGATGATATGCTGGACAAATTATCGTCGATTTTCTATTTGTTGTAATGGTCCGAAAATTTGGAATACAGTACCGATGAGTATTCGGAAAGCACCCACATATACCAAATTTAAGGAGCTGTGGAGAAGTTACTTGAGGGACTATTGAAAGATTATCCCTGCTTCATTTAACACTGTTTCATTGATTTGTTCACATATTGATCTTCTTTAAAAGTGCAATGTTATTATTTAGTTAAGAACATTATTGAGTTGATAAACCTTTCTTTCTTTTAACCCTAACCCTAACAGTTTTAAAGGGTGACCCTAATCAAGTGGGGATTGTTCCCTTTAGGCTTTCCTCTGTTCCCTAGCCAATGCACCGAAATGTAATAGTCAAGTTATAATTGTTGTCAATTGTCAATATTTGCATTGTGCTTCTGGAATTAAAAAGTTTGTCAGTTGTCAGACAATTAGGATGTCTTCCCATACCTTTAGGAAACCAAATAGTTATCATCTGATCCAGGTCATGCTTCGATTTGTAGTCGCCAGATCCGTCGTAATCATTATGGTTGGCAAATATTCTGCATTTTACTATTAAGCGGAACAGGCGTCTCTATAAACTGTACGTTTAGCAAGAAGGGCCAACTCCTGAACAGCTGTGACACTTCGACGAGCAAGGAGGCCCCAAGAAAGAATTTAAACACCTTCGAAGTGTGGAACTTCAGCAGGTTTCTGCGAATTCTAATAAGGGTCAAACGAGCAATGTGGATGTAAGGAAGAGAATAGCAAAATTACCGATCTTTGTCACAGACAAAACGGCAGACTAAGTATCGTAGTAGGCCTACAGAAGATGATGACTAAAACAGGAATTTGTGGGCCAAAATCAGCACTCTTTCATGCGACTGGAGACCACGTGGTCGATCTAGGACCTCATGGAGTCATGGGGAAAGATCTGACATCCTGGAATAAGATATCGAACCTTCCCATAATATATAATATGGAAATAAACCCGAGTATTTTCAGTTTCGCCGCCTTTTTGATACGACGGTAGCGGGATTGACCTGTAAAGTAACAATTGCAGATCCGAGCCTGCTGATGAGACTTCGGGCAATGACCCTAGGCAAATCAAGTTGTTGCGCGTACATGCGTCTGTCATGAAGCAGCATAATTGGCAGCCTAAACTGGGAAGTGAACTGGAAGTCCTTTAATGTTCTAGGTCCGTGTTCCGGACACTTAACCCATTAATGCCCAACTTTTTTGTTCTGTAAAATATTTTGATTTTTAGTTATTTCAATCAAATCAAATCAATCAATCAAATCTCTTTTATTGAAGCCAAATGAAAAACACATAACATTTCAACATAAAGTATCAGGATTGGCCGCAAGAGGAGTCCCAAAAGGGATCAAGATCCCGCTAACTAGGGACACCTAGAACAACATTTCAGAAATATGAATTAGCTAAATCCTTGAAAAACAGTGCAATATCAAGTTTAGTACAGCAATGCAAACAGTATAGTACATATTACACAGTAAATGATTAATTCGATTCAAAACACTATGAAAATATAAAAAAGAAAAACCGAAAACCTTAACTAACAGTGAAAAAGAATATCCGGCAGGGTAGGTTATAGCTAATTTCCATTAATCAGGTAGGCATGCAGCATTTTTTTAAGTGCCGTAGGTGGAGGGCACAACGTATGTGAGAGGAAGCATGTTCCAGGTTGTGGAGCCAACAGATTTTATGGAGAATAAGCGAGTATTGGTGTGTGCGTATATGGGGCGATAAGAGTTAAAGTTTCTGGTGTAGTGAGTATGAACATCGGATCCTAGATGAAAAAATCCCTTAAAACATGCTGGAAGTAAACCATGTTTATAGCGGTACATAAATAGGCCAATCTGTAATGTTCGAATCTGCTCTAGTTTAAGTAGCTTCAAGTCAGTAAATAGTGGTCCAGAATGAACGCACCTTGGAACTCCCGCAATGATACGAACTGCACGTTTTAGCAATAGAATTAATCTCCGTAGTCTAGAATCATAAGTAGATGCCCATACCATATTACAATAAGTAAGATAGGGGTACACCAACGAATAATATAATTTTAGGCGTATGCAGGAGGGCAATAAGTATGCAGTTCGAGTTAGAATACCAATGTTTTTAGCAATTTTGTTATAAATAGTTTTTATATGTTCCTTCCAGGTCAAATGTTGATCCACGTGAACACCTAAAAATTTGCAATGACTTTAGACCAATCTCCATTATTTTAGTTTATATTTCACTTCCCCGATTGTTTTTCGCACTTTAAAGATTGATCCCATATATGGGATTGTAGGCACGAACGATGGCGTCAACTGTTAATGCAAACCATAATGAACACTTACCAAATTACACCAGTCAAAAACATTTCATTGCGCTAATCATGTTAAAGCTCTTCTGAACAAACATTTAAAAATGTTACTACAAAGCAAACAGTTTGATTGCATTTTGCTCATCCTCAAAATCATTCATACCGGGAATAATCACTTCAGCTTCGTATGAAAATTTTCAAAACAGCCCATTTGCAGGCCGACGTTGCACTTCAGGCATTTCGACTTGGCCTTTCTTCCGCAAGCACTTCAGCTGTGTTGGGTTGCTGTGTGGATAATGCTCTTATCCATCAAAGAGTACATCGACAGATACTCGGCGGTCAAACGGAACCCTGTTCCCCGTTGGACGTCCAATTGGCTGTCTGTAGTGTATCGCTGGATATAGGCAGCCGTCAACATGAATTGTTTACAAACGTGAAGGCCATAGTACTGTATGTATACATGTATGTATCTATGCATGTATGTATGTATGTATGTATGAGCACTTGTTATAGCGCCCCTTCAAGATTTCTACTCAGAGGCGCTCCCGACTACAGCGCGGACACTGAATCGGAGTTTCACGCCGAAGCGCATGAGCAATTGCGAGTGAAGGACTTGCCCTGGGTACGGAATCATACTCTCTTCGATGCTCAATTGCTCATGTCCTGCTGACAAGGATTGTATAGGAGAAATCGTTCATTCATTGTCCTCAGAAGAGGTCGCACTTTGGCCATTTTGTCACCAGCCGTAAGAAAAGTGTTGTGAGCTACATGGGGAAACTGTAAAATTTCCTCAAACCTATTCCTTGCCATAACCGAATTGACAGGACTATTCATGACGTAATCGTCCTTATTGTCAAGATACGCGACAACATGGAACAGTTGAGTAGCCACTGATTATCAGGGTCGCAGGAAATGAACGCATTTCGTTGCTCTCGACTAGGGGTCTGCGGGTATACCCGTACCCGCGGGTTTACCCGTACCCGACCCGTACCCGCGGGTCGGGTACGGGTCGGGTAGACATTTTACGGGTCGGGTCGGGTACGGGTAGGAGCGTTACGGGTACGGGTATACCCGGTTTTACCCGTACCGAACTGAAGTTTTGGGGTTACATGTAATGGTGACTCAGACTTACTATAGCTGGCGGTACTCAACGTCACATCTGTACCCTTTTGTAATCGGCCGTGGAAGTTTGAAAGTTCAACGATAATATCGTTAATTCTGAGTTTTTGTGGAATCAAATTATGGTGGTGGACATAGCTGCATCAGGTGTTACTATAACCTTCTGATATTGCACCAATATTGGTAAATCGTTGAATTTTGGGCCATAAATCTGAAAAGCCATACTCCGAACATTAAGAAATTCAGTTGGGCAGGAAACACGGTCACTGTCATCATCATGAGTCTCATTATGATTATGTTTAAGATTATTATGATTACTATTACTATTCTATTACTATTACTATTACTATTATTATTAATTATTATTATTACTGTGATCATCACCATCAGACTATTATTATTACTGCTACATGCTTTGTGAGACTATTGGACTTTTAGGGGCTCGGATTATGGGAATGCCTATTAATTACGTGCTTGTACGGTACGGGTACGGGTATACCCGCGGGTACGGGTCGGGTTGGGTAGTAATTTTGACTACGGGTCGGGTACGGGTACGGGTAGCGGTCCCGTGTTACGGGTACGGGTCGGGTAGCAAAAATCCTCTACCCGCAGACCTCTACTCTCGACACCAAAAGTTGGCTTTCTCTTCTGTCCGGCATACTTTATAGTGCTGTTGCAACTTGCACACAAACTCAAACAAACTGGCAGATGTCCGAGGAACGTTGGCTAACTGACAGACCATTGAAGAAAACGCGAAGATGCTGGTATAGTCCACGCTTCGAAGTTGTTGCTCTTGCAGTTGCAGCTGTGTCTTACATCCAGTTGATGATTTCAGGAATTTCAGTGGAACGTTATCATTGTCTGAATCGCGATGTTGCTCGCATTCCCTGTTGTCTATGTCTCGCCTTTCAGTCCCATCATACGTTCTGGCATCAGCTTCATGCAGGAATCCATTTGCCCATTTGACAAGTTGTTCATGACGCCCTTCCTCTTGACCACAGTCTTCATCAGTAGTGACCACAACATCTGGCGGAACAATGAGTATGTTACCCATATTGAAGTGACATGACATTACAAGTTCATGCAATACATCAGCATTCAGCAACCAGGTAGGCCTATGTGTGCCTGCATGGAAAACCAAAGCCATTTTTCAAGTGTGGGATCATTCATTCACTTAGGAACTGTATTGACAACAACAACAGCATTTTGAGACGTAACTCTAAGATGATTTGTAAATTTGCATGTACGAGTGGTCTCTCGTGCCTACAATCCCATATATGGGATCGGGCTACTACCATCCAGCTATGAATAATAAAATCATTATCTGCCAAAATGGCTAATACCAAATCACTAAAATACATGTTCCTAAGCAATGAACAAGTTATTTTTGTTTAATAATAAATGAGTAAATAATACTAATTTTTTACGCGTAGCCATTTTGACAGAAAATGAATTTCCAATACTTATCAAGATAATGACGTAATCACACCCAAAAATACACAAAATCTGCTAGGTGTAAATTAATTATCTTGAAGAACAATATGTCATAAGTAAATCACTTTAAAAATGATTTGATATTACACTTTGTTTAAAGAAATATTAGCAATTTTTAGCATCATCCCATATATATGGGATTGTAGGCACTAATGGGTTAAATTCGTTAATTTTCAGCTCAATGTATGAGTCCCTCAAATTTGCGCCTTTCCTATATTCCAATAGGGACATGACTGCTTTCCTTTAACTGTTAAGGTCTAGTTTCCAATGATACACTTAGACGTGACGTGAAAACTGGCCGGTTATCAATTAGTCACGATGCAATGAGGCGCCGTTGTGGACTATCTTCGTATAATATTGCATATCGGCCTGAAATCATATCTGTAGGCAATTAATTTCTTTTATATTGCAGTTCAAACTTACTGAAAATGGCCGTTCAGTTATTGCATTCTTTGCATACTAAAAATGTCGCAAGCTATATTATTTGAAAATATTGCTTATAGTTGTTTAATTCTTCATTCATCCGTGCAGTATAATTCTGAGTCAGGTGCTCACAGTTAAATTTAATTGCTTTGCTGGACGTTGTTGGTGGCATACAACTCTATGCACTTAGAACAGTCAACCGTGCCATAATTATCTAAGAATTACTGACACCCTGTTTAAATCATAATTGAAATACATATAAAATAATCATATATTGGTGAAACAGCGCTCTCGAAAAATTTCAATTTCATTGCCAGCAATAAAACAGCGCACACAATTTCGTCAGCAAATGAAAGAATCGTTTTTCTCAATTTAGTAGAATGTGGACATAGCTCCGCAGTAATGTTCTGTAGGCACGATCCAATTAAAGTAGGTCTGTAAATAACAAGATTCATTCAGCTGCCGACAATTTCACACGATATGTATCATTCCATCGGAATCCAGCTAGGGGGATAGTAGTCTTCTCGGTTAAGCAGCTTAGAAAATGATGAATTTCGTTTAGGGTAGTCCGCATAATAGATAGTTGTTCCTCCTGCGAGCCATGCAGACCACCATCCGAAAGTTCCAGTGGATATGATTACATGGTCATACATGGACAATATTGCCATGTCCTGAATAGCATTGTGATTAACCGAAAAAGTAACATTAGTCTTCGCTCTATCCGATTTAAAATAAATGAATTTCCTAGACCAGGAGATGTCTTGTGAAGCAACAATGAACTGTACATTAATATATTTTTTAACGAAGTAATCCATGGCTTTCTGAAAATATGCTTCAGTCGCAACACTTAAACCGCTCTGTATTGACACTGGACTGAGAAAGTCTCCGCGTCTGTTATGCACACCAACCCGTACGAATCCTGTGTTCCAACCAGATGGCACATTTGAATCAAGAAAAGTCCTCGCAAACTTTCTAGTAACATTTTTAGAGTTGAATTGTTGTCTGATACGATGTTTTACAGCTCTGACGTATTTCCAACTCTGAACATATCCTAAAATAACAACTGTCTTATTTATTATCTCAGAGTTATTTAATACGAGCCTGTCTAAACGCATGTCAAATGATATGAGAGCTTCCTTGAAATTGTATGTAGGGCACACAAGATTCAACTTTTTTACATTTAAATTAAATGCTTCTCCCAAGGCTTTGGTGTCGTAGTTTCCAAAGAGAACAACTTCTCTTCCAGCTATTTCTGACACATAGAAAGCCGCGGCAAAATGAAACATCTGGTTGCCAAGTCCTTTCCCGTTAAACTCATCAATACTCACATAGTGAGAACATTTAGGGTAAGTCACACGGTCTGGTTTGTCTAAGTTGCTGCTTTTATTCAATTCAGTGATGAACTTTCTTCTAAATGTCGCACAGCTACCTGAACTACAAAGAAAATAAAAAATAATGAAGGTGGCAAAAGCGCCACTGAGAGCGATAATAGCACGCAAACGAAGTTTCCTCAAGTATCCAACTGTTGAATGTTCTTTTTCAGCCTTCATTTTGCTACAATCCCTTGTGTTACTTGAACATTTTTTCTTTTATAGCAGCAAACAAATTCCGTCCATTTGTTTACACAGAAAAAACGAGAATGTGTTTAACATTCGTCCTACAAACATATTTTACATATACAGTATTAGCATATATAAGGTTGCTTACCAGCTGGGGGTTTATAAATGGTCCAATGTCGAAATGATAAACTGACTCGTTATATTAGGTGTTGGTGACAATAGACTTGGATTAATATAATAAATATTGTATAATACCTATAAAAAATGCAATAATAGTGCAATGTGCCAGGTTGGTTTGCATTTATTTCACATTTCAAGATGACTGCCTAAAGCGCAACTGTAGAATAGTTATACCAAATATTGACTTACAATTTAATGCTATAAAATATAAACTCGTAATATATCAACATCAGTCGATCCATTAGTCATCTGACCACAGTGTTACAACAACACAACCGTCCACACCAGAATCACTCGTTCAACAACGTCTACACTCATGCACATCAGCTGAAGAAGTGCCACTCCAAGAACATAATTATAATGTGAAATATTCTCACAAACAACAGATTCTACAGACAACATTGCCTTAGAACTATCATGTAACGGTACAACAACAGCAGACATTATGGGAATCATACACATTTCTGACAAAACATTCTTGTCTGTTTCAGGAATATTTCGTGAATATCTACTTTCACTCAACACAAACAACTGTTCTTGCGCCTCAACCGCAAAGTTCCATTCTTTCCTTAGACATGCATCCAACATCTCGACAAATTCATTCATCTGTACGTGACCAGTATCAGCCAACATAGTTTCAGACAAGCAACCTTTCATACAATAACTGTTGTCTTCATAATCAAATTGCACATCCACGTGCACAAAACACGGACGAAAATTTCCAAGAGCAACACTCTTGAACAACATTCACTTTGAGCATTCAGAATCAGATTCAAACAAACAGAGAGACACTTCCAATTCCACATTTATGCATTCGTCTGTGTGCACAATCTCAACGGTAGACTCTACATCCGTAAACACCTCATCCGAGTCAATAAACATGAGAAACATATCACCTGCTTTCACAGCATTTGTACAATCCTAATCATAAACAAGAAATTGTTCTTCTGACTGTCGTTCACTCAAGTCAATACTAGACACAGACTTAGAAACCACTCCTTCGCTTTCATAAGACACCTCAAAATTAATATTAAACACAAATCAATATTTTGCCAATCCTCTTTTAGCGTATCACTACTGAAATTAATTATTATTTCATTTATAACTCGCCTACCCTCCTCCAGCGACCAACACTATTCAGAGCTTCAGAAAGACCTTAACAAAGTCGTTGTTTTCTCCCATGGCCTGTTTATCTGCGCGAATTCTTTCTCTTTCCTCAAATTTCCGCTTCTTTCTCCTCTCCTTACATGCTACTGCCTTTGCTCTTTTCTCTTCTAACTCCTCCAATTACGCCTCCAATTACGCCACTGACTAGTGGGACAAAGTCTCCTACTGTCATTCCAATGTTATGAAATTAGAGTATTACCTAGAACAAATCAACAAAACTACTGGGACATATCCTAAAACTACTGGGACATTTGTCCCAGTAGTTAAACAGTTAAAATATGCACTTTAGTCACTAAAGTGCTAATTGGGTAACTTGGTAGCTCGCGCTTTGATATGTGTCGTTTCGTATCAATGGTTTTGCTGGTGTACCACCAGCAAAACCATTGAAGCCATTGAGGCAACGAGCCAACTTCAAGGGCTCTTTTGTTCTGTGTGATCTTGCAATCTCCAGCTAATTAAGCAGTGCCTCAAAGTTAGTCCATTCGCATAATTAGTTGCGTGAAGGTCTTGATACGATGGAAGTGTCTAAAAGGAGGAAGACAAATATCAGCAGTCACAAACGACAGTGTAGCCTTAGCCTACTGATAAGGGACTAAGGTGCTAATTAGGTGACTTGGTAGCTCGCGCTTGATATCGGTCGTTTCGTATCTATAATTATGTAGGCTACACCAGCAAAGCCATTGAAGCCATAGTGAGTGTCACTGAGTGAAAAGATTTAAACGCGAAAGGGAAATAATCTGATTCGAACAACTTTTGCACAAACGTACAGTCAAAGCATCAAGCATTAAGAATGAATTTTAAAAGCATGATTGACTAATGAAATGTGGTATGCACTGCTTGTTGTCAGTTCTATAATTAATCAATACGTCAAAAATTATACGCCCTCATAGAGCCGTTAAGCAATTGAACTGAATTTATGATCTGAAAGGGCGCATTCACTTTATTGGAAAAGTGGTTCAAAGTGAACATTAAAATGGACTTTTGAACTAGAGGGCTCACTTAGAGTCACTTGCTTTACATATTTCTGGCTTTGGATTTTGATTAAAATATATATTCATAAATTATGCGCATTTAGAAAACTAATACTTTATATCTGTGCATTTTTATCCCCGGGGCTGATTTCACACGATGGGAGATAGAAATGGTTTATCCCCCGGATACTCTACACCGGTATAGTCCATCCGGGGGGATAAATTCATTCATCCCCCGGATAGTCTTAGGACGGATACTCTATTTCGTGATACCGGCGCATCGTTCACGTCATACGGTTGCCTATCTGAACGCTAACGTGCCAGAGTTAGGCTAATTGAACCGGATAACTGTCCACCGAACATTCCGGATTTAAACCCGGTTGACTATTCGATCTGGGGTTGTCTTCAGCAACTGGTCTATCGTGAACCGATACGTGACGTTGAACATTTGAAAGAACTGATTTTTTGCTGCTGGGCTAAGATAACCCAAGCACTGGTGGACTCAGCCATCGATCAGTGGTCGTCTCGTGTTGATGCAGTCATTAAAGCACGTAGTGGACATATTGAGTATTTGTTTGACTGATGGTAAATTCACTCAAGAATCAAGATATTAATTGTTAGTACTAAGTGATTGTTTAGAATTGACATCTTCACTTTCAGACTTTTTTCTTGCAGTTTTATGGCAAGAAAATGGCACATCGAATATGAATAGCATCATCTCAAAACGTGGTAATAGTTTCTCATAGATATTTTGCGGAATGATAAAATGGATAATTATCTTCAATCTCATATATTGGACAAGACGCTCAGATAAAAGGTATTCAAGTTATAAGGCGTCAAAGTTGTTGCATTCCTACTGGCCCACCCTGTATATATATACACCGTGATTCAATAAAAAGTAAGCCAAACTTTGTATTTCATATAAGTACTTCTAACATGAAAACAGTATTTAATATTTTTGTGAAGAAACCCTCAGTAGTATGGTTTGATTATTTAATTAAAGAAGATGTTCAAAATGTCCTCCTTCTGCTTGCAAGTAAGCCTGGAGGCGCTGGCGCCATTGGGCAACGTTTTCTTCAGTGCGCGAGGACCTTCGTCTGCCACTACCAATGACGCGGTCGACTGACCCTGTAACTCTAATTTTTCGAAGCAATTTATCTAATCCGCTTCTGGTCCAATGTTTTTCTGGAAACTCTTGTAGAAATTGACGGCTGCTGTAATTCTTGGATTCCCTCAAACCTTTTATCATGTTTAAATCTTCTTGACTAAAGGCATTTTTCGGAAATTGCTAGTTTCTTGTTTATGTTTTCTATCGTATTATCGTCTGCTTTTTTGAGTAGGAAATATAAACTGGAAGTTATATAAATAAAAAGTAAGTCTGTGCATATTTTTATTTTGAAAATATTATTAATAAAATATAGTTCAAGTTGTAATATTTGCGTATAAAGTTTGGCTTACTTTTTATTGAATCACCGTGTATATGAGTATGAGACAGGTCTTCGTTTGTCTCTGTCTCTCTGCGCCTCTATGTGTCTCTCTCTATTGGCGTTTAACCATTCTATGTGTCTATAGAGAGGAAAATGATTACAAGTCTTGGCTAATATAGAAACATTCTGATATAGAAAAATAATTATTTTACCTTATAATCCAAGTGTTCGACTCGCAATAAAGATCCATCGTGTTGATGTCATCAGTTGTCATTGTCTAACCATCCGTTCTATTCTTACACAAAGCTCTCTCATCAAGCTATAGGCCTACAGCCTTTAAATCCACCAACCACCGATCTTATTCACCATTGTCTGCGTCCCGCCTATTGTGTGCTAGACAAGAAAAACAGCGGCTGCACGCGTTTGTAAAATGCTTTTCCGATTAAACTTTCTTAATCTGGGGCAAACGAATCGCTAGAGCTATTTGTAATCGGATCGCAAATGCAGATGATTCGTTGAAAGAAAACTAAGAGAATTTTGTTTCACACTGTCATAGAACAACAAGTAGATTTAAATAAATATCACGATTAAAGTTTTGTGAATGTGTATTTATGTTTTTATGTATTTATTTTTATTATTTTTTAAATAACCTACTAATTACCTATGACCCCGCCAGTGAACTCACCCGGTTCAACACCCTCTAAAATGAACTCACCCAATTCTTTTTACCAGGAAAACCCATTTGTGGTTATGACAATCATGCAGCAAGACGGCGCCACAACAGTAAATATATTATATACACGATGAAAGGAAAAAAACCGAACCTCTGCAAAAAAAGAGAAATTAACACCAAAAATGTAAACTATTTTAATCCCCACAATAGACTTAACTATATTTTATAATTATGCGCTACACCAGTTAAAAACTGACGTCTCCGTGACGTCATTTGTAATAAGAATCCGTTACAAAATGGCGTTCAGTGAAGAGGACAGAATGGTAATACAATATTTACGCCAGAATCAGAATTACAGTGCAAAACGTTTTCTTAGAGAATTTCCTGATAAAACATGGACACTTGGAGGACTAAGCGAACTTCTGCGTAAGATTGATAGAACTGGTTCGTGCATGCGTCAAGCGGGCAGCGGTAGACCTCGTACCGCGAGAAGTATCGAAAACATCCAACAGGTGCAAGATCTTGCGTTGAGTCAAGAAGACAGACCACGAACTCATCTTTCACAAAGAGAAATAGCACGAGAAGTAGGCATTTCTCAGACTTCGGTAAATGAAATTCTGAAGATTGATCTTCATTTAAAATGTTTCAAGAAGCGTAGAGCGACAGAACTAACGGAGGTCAACAAACAGACACGGCTTGATCGATCAAGGCAGTTCCAGCAAATTTGGTACATTTCATTTGGTTCACCGACGAAAAACTGTTCACTGTTGCCTCACCTTGGAATAGTCAAAACGATCGTCTTTATGCTGCTGTTGGAACACTGAAGAAAAACATTCCTGGAAATCGTTTGCTCCGAACACGTTCGACAATCAGCAAATCAATAATGGTTTCGGTTGGTGTGTCGTCGCTTGGCAGAACAGCGATACACTTCGTGGAACATGGGGTTAAAATTAACGGTGCGTATTACCGTGATGTTTTGTTGATGCAGAAATTACTTCCAGATATCCGAGAGCTGTCCGAATATTACACGTTCCAACAGGATGGTGCTCCTGCTCACCAAGCTCGCGAGACCGTTGAACTTCTCACAAACGAGACTCCAGATTTCATACCCCCCCCTGCACTTTGGCCTCCAAATAGCCCAGACCTTAATTCGGTGGACTATAAAATCTGGTCTGTGATGCAAGAATAGGTTTACAAGACAAAGGTTCGCGATGTCGGAGAACTGCGTCAGCGCATAATACAGGCATGGGACGAATTTGATCAAGCTGTAATCGATTCAGCAATTAGTCAGTGGCGAGCTCGTCTTTGTGCGTGTGTGGAAGCCAAAGGAGGGAATTTTGAACACACATTATAACTAACAAATGATAGTTATCTGATTCATGTCCTATGAACTGAAATTTCTCCATGTTTCATTAAAATGTACAAATTATTACATAAATTATTGCAGCAATAGGAGAGGTTCGGTTTTTTTCCGTTCACCGTGTCGTGTTATACGGCTGTCACACGCAATGATTATGTACGTATATATGTACCTATCTACGCTTTAATAAGAGTGGGATTTCGGTTTTTAGTATATGTACACATATCTTCTTATTTGAGTGTTGAGAATAAAGCAGTCGCTCACAAGTTGTTGTTGAGAACGGACTCTTATGTGCTGTGGACACGTGGTGGTAGTTCACATTTGGCGTCGTGAACAGGATCGGCCAGCTAGACCAGAGGTCTCCAAAGTTTTCCAGCGGGGGCCACATTGCAGACTTTCTAAAGCTCCAAAACTCCGAAGAAAAAACCGCGAATGAATAACTTTAAATAGACTATTTATTCCTGAGGTCTGATGCAGTGCAGAATTTCAATGCACATATCAATAACAATTAAGATGGTTTCTCGTTAGTCCTGATTAGTGTCCTATATCTACAAACAGCGACATCGATTTTGGCAATATGTACAGCGGCGTTAAAATTTTCAATTTTCCCAATTTAGTTTGTTTCTTCAAGGAAAGTTCCGCGGGCCAGACTAAAGGCCTTAGCGGGGCCGGATGTGGCCCGTGGGCCGTACTTTGGAGACCCCTGAGCTAGACAGGTGGGAGTGACCATCCCTGTCTACGGAAGACGACCGAGGAGAGACGAAGCGTGTTTCGTCTGCGTTGTTTTACAACGGTGCTGTGCAACAACACAAGAAGTCAACGTTGGTTCGACGAAGGATAAGATAGACAACTAACGTTAATATTTTGTCTGGTCTGAGTGGTCGAGTGGGACGAACCACAATTCGAACTCGGGCGTGGTGGTCTACAGTTTGTCGTTGAACGGATGTGGCAAGGGCTGTTCATATTTAGGTCCGAGTCACATTTCGTTTAGACTTGTTTTTGACGTGGGTGTGGTTTTGGAGGCCAAGCTGATTTCGGACGAAGCCAAGCTGTACGGGTCGTTCCGAGTCAACAGTGCTGGCAGTGCCTAGGTGACGGAGGGTTAGGTTCCTGGGTGCAGTGGTCCAATTCTGCAGTGGTCGTATTCGAAGGACAAGTCGATACGCCGGTGGTCAAGTCGAGTCTCGGAGTTGAAGGAGCAACGACTGGTGAGAAGTCTGGAGTCACGGTCAACAGACGACGGCGTTGAAGAGGAAAAGACTTCTTGTGGCGAAGATAAGTCTACCCATTTCACTTTGTACTTACAGAACAGTTAGTCTAAGTGTAAAATTTTTGTTTCTTTAGTTGTAATTGTAAAACGAACTTTGCAAGATGGAATATTTGTCTAGTGACAAAAGTGCTGAAATTAAGAAAATGTCCACTGAAAGAGTGAGACAAAAACTTGTAAGGTACGATAAGTCAGAGGAAGTGTTGTTGACTCTTTGTGCGAGAAGTTCTGTAGAGGAGTTGGCTGATGAATGGCTGAAAGGAGAAATGGAAGAGGGTGAAGGTCCTAAAGCACATGTTGAAGAAATGAAAAGTGACTCGGAAGAAGAAAGGAGTGCCCAGAAGAGAGGAGTGCACAGAGGAGGAAAGACAGAGAGGAGAGTGGGGGAAGAGATGAAAATATGGCGTTACTAAGAGAGGAGCTGGCATTAAAGAGAGAGGAAATGGTGGAGAGGAGAGAGGGACAGGAGTTGAGAAAGCAGGAGATGGAATTGCAGATGATGCAATTGAAGCAGATTATGAAGAAGGACGAGCAGTTGGAGAAAGAAAGATTGGAAAGACGGAGAAAGGAAGAGAAGTTGGAGGCGGAAATGTTGGAATTGACGAAAAAGGAAGAGAAGGAGGAAGATACTCCTATAGTTAAGATGAAGAAACAAGATTTTGGTATAATATTATTTGTATTACCTCGCATGCCTATTATGATCTTGCGGAGATTCCGCTGTACTTTGAAACTGTAGAGAATGCATTCAAAAGATTCGTGGTCGAGAAGGCCTACTGGGTGAAATTGCTTTTACCTTTGATGACCTATAAGGCTAGGGCAGTGTTGAACAGATTGTCATACCAAGATCAGCATAAACGTTTTGTCCGCATCGCGAAACAATATTTTCAAAATATGTCAACTATATCGTGATTTTATGTAAACTCTACCAGTTCTTTAAATACTTGCCATGGGTTTATAGAACCGATCGAACCCGCAGCGATACTTGCCGTCGTAAACTTTTGAAGATAGATCGATGACCTCGAATCCATATGGTTGGGCCGCAAACTCGCTGAAGAATGTTCTGAATTCGTCTAACGGAATGTCACCACCAACAAAAGTGTTGTGAATAGATGTCAGGTTTTTGCCGTCCTGGTTGAAGAGTATAATTAAATTTGCATTATCACGATTTGCTTGCTTGGGAATCCGAAAGAAATTCTGAGTTAAATAGAAGCAGTCCGCTCCACCGTGTCTTCCCATAGTGAAATACTTTTCGTATGGCTGCTGTTTTCCAGCATCACGTCGTCAAAGACCATGATACTACGGGCCTTCTTACAAAGCGATTCGACTGGAATGATATCTTCAGACGATGAGTGAAAGACATATAAAGACACTTCCTTTCCAGCAACTTTTTCCAGCTCTGTGTCCCAGTAACGAAGGAATTGATATTTATCCTACCCTAGAGACTTTGAGTAGAGGTGCAGCCGGTCAAAGTGTAGGAACCCATTATTGAGAAGGAATTCAGCAACAGATTCGTTTTTCCACAACCGCTCGGGCCGCAGATGATGCATCTTATACTGGATGGAAGCAACCAATGACAATGCCTCGTTCCATCGTCCTGTTCTATGTCAAAATTTATTATCTCCGGATCCGCGACAACTCGTCGAACGACATTTCGTATAATGACACTTCGTCTACGACAATTCGTCTAACGACATTTCGTCTACTAGTGTATCTGTATCCATTACGGCTAATCAACAGAGGCCGCTTTCCTATAGTTTCGCTAAAACGTGCTATATATTCCCAGGAATCCAGCTTCTAATTACTGACAAGATTATTTTCATCAATCCAGCTTCTGTTGAATGGAAACCTATTTTCATCCATGCATCCAGGTTGATTTCCAGCTTATTTTGACGTGAAAAATTATTTTGATCAATTCCGCTTCTATTTCAACACAGGAATGTTTTCATCAATCCACTTCCATTTCGGGAAACAGTTTTTTTCATAAATCCAGCTTCCATTTTAAAGTGACAATATCAAATAACTTAGTAGACGAAATGTCGTTCGACGAATTGTCGCTCGACGAAGTGTCATAGACGAAATGTCGTTCGACGAGTTGTCGTGACACCAATATTTCCATATAAAGACACAGGGTGTTGACAAGATATCAGCGAAAACAATGTATTGCCTCCGAAGTAAAAAGACACACTGAGACTTTTAATGAGACGACCAACCAAAAAGGGAACCTGTGCTGTATGTGGCATTCAGAAGTTTCAATTCTTAAGATCGCAATTTCGCAAGATTCGTGGTGGTTCGCTGTTAAATTGCGCTCTGAACGCTCTACGACTGCCTGAAATGCATATGAGCCTTCCACCCGTGTAGCTTCGGAAGATCTTTCAGGTGGTTCGTTTCAGAACATTGGCAAGTATTCCTACTGTGGACCATTCACCAAGCTCGACAAACGGTTGACGCAACTCTATACATTGTTAACAAGCTCGACGTGCATGCCTTGATCACGATGTGGCCTATGCTGTGCATAAAGATACGGCTGGGCGAAATCATGCAGACGATATTCTGGCTGCAGCTGCATCGAAGATTGCACTCGCTGATGAAATCCCAGAGTATGAGGAGAAGGATGCTCGACTCGTTTCGGCAATTGTGTCATCGAAGTCGAAGTTGGGAATAGGAACGCGGCGTAAATGAAATTTTTTATTCTGTGCTGAAAAATATTACTTTATGAAATAAACACCATATAACTTGAAATAATGGCTAATCACCTTTCCTCAATATACTACAGCCCAAGAGGGTACTGGCGAACAAAGCTGCCGTAACGAAATTGGCCTCAGCCGCCAAAGTTTCCCAGGCTGAAACTCGCGAATGGTCGAAGAATCAAGCCGTTTTGCAAATTTAACACCCCGTACCACCCAGCATTCCTCGCCAATGTTGGATGAAGATAGACCTAACACCGTTCATCAAGCCGATCTGCTGTATCTTCCTCGTGATAAAATTGGTCGTAAAAAGTCCAAATATGCTCTGACTGTGGTTGATGTCGCCTCTCGATATAACGAGGCTCAACCGTTGGTCGATTAAAGCGCTTCTGAAGTCGCAGCCGCTTTAAGCCGGATTTATAAATGAGGATCGTTGACTTGGCCTAGACTCATACAGGTCAACCCTGGTCGTGAATTTATGGGCGCCTTTAAACCATTGCTGACGAAGCACGATGTGCAAGTGAGGCGTGGAGAAGTTGGAAATCATCCACAGCAAGGAATAGTTGAACGATTCAATCGGACTTTGGCAGAGCGATTATTTGGCGCCCAATATGCACAAGAATTACTCCTTGCTGCACGGAGATCCTCGGAAAGATCGGCGGAATGGGTTCGCCGGCTGCCTGAGGTTGTGGCTGCACTAAACAATGAACCAACGCGTTTACTTGGCATGAAGCCGGTTGAAGCAATTAAGACTGATAGAGTAGTACAGAAACCCTCTCTTCCCGCTCGTCGTGCTGTTGGCCTGAAAGAGCCTATACTTGAACACGATGTTCTGGTCCGTTACTTGTATGCACCCGGCGAACTCGAGGGTGATTGCAGACGAGCCACAGAGCCTAACTGGTCGTTGACCATACATGTTATTTCAAATGTTGTCCAACAAGCTGACCAGCCGGTATTGCATCATATAGTAGATGGAAAGGCCACGGATTTGTTCGTGAGGAGTTGCTCGTGGTACCCATAGACACTAAGCTACCACCTGACAGACTACTCAGAGTTCGTTGAGATATTAGAACTGCCTGGCCGACATAGACCGTCCTATTCAACTTCAGTTTGCTTTTTGCGCTATGAATTGCGGCAAGTCCACCATTGAAGATGCGGTGTGATTGATAGGCTGGGTTGGCGATCAGCTTACGAAGCCGGTCGGCCTGTATTCCAGCCACTAGATGCACTCGAATTCTGCGACGCAAATTCTCCATTGTTTTTTTGCTAGTGTTGTTCAAGAATCTGGTGTGGGTCCAGGATCCTACGTAGTTGGATCGTCTGACATCCATCCTAAAAACAGCTTTAATATTCTTGTTAAATATGCTGATGATACCTATTTATCAGTAGGATCATCTAACATCAGAACAGCTCCTGAAGAATTTGATCATATGGCATCCTGGGCAAAAACTAATAATTTGAAGTTAAATCCATCTAAGACTCGTGAAATAATTATCTCAAAACAGGGTTTCATATGGTCATCTACATGTATACCTATTGTCATCCAAGGTGCTGAAAGGGTTAACACAATTAGAGTGCTACGGATTACCCTAAGCTCTGACTTTCTTACTGAAAAGGTCCTTACCTCAAGTTCCACTTCTCTATACGCCCTACGTGTTTTGAGAGATCATGGCATGTCTACTTACGCGCTGCACGATGTTGCTATGGCAACCACTGTGGCACACCTAATGTATGCCTCCCCTGCCTGGTGGGGGTATGCCACTGAGATTGATCGGAATAATGGAATCTGCCTTTTAATGTATCGAATCCACACAAACTCATCTCCTTCTTATGTGTCCTCACTTGTTACACACTGTTCATCTCTCCAATCCAGACGTGGATTACGATCTTCATCGCAAGCTGACTTTTTTGTCACACGATCACTTAGAAAACTTGGAAATCGTGCATTTGCACTAGCCGGCCCATTTGTCTGGTTTGGACGGCAAGTATTGAGCATCTACCTCGTATTATTTTCATCAAACAAATTTCAGTTTTTGACAATAAGTGTACTAGCAAAGTATACTCATAACAGCACAATTTTTCACTTTTAGAAATAGGTTTAATATTAGCAAAACCAGACCGTGGTTCCCAGAGGAACCACCTTAGGAATTTGAGGGACCTTAAATGGCGTGGCCACCATTCAAGAGGACAAGCAGTGATGAAGGATCTCACCCGATCAATTCGTCGAAAAATGACCAGGGTCGAGGCTTTGATTATATGGTCGCTCTAGAATATTTACATTACTTTTCCAGTTAGGTGTTGTCTTCGTAGCTTCGTCTTCTTCGCGGCTCCGCTTTCTTTGTGACTTCGGATACCATTGCTCGATCAATCAAGTGTCCTTTGTCCGAATAGAGTCTTGTCTATGTTGTCTATGTTGGCTTAATCTCATGTATTTATTCTGTTTTACTTGTAACTGTCTTCACTGTGTCTTCACTTGGCTTTCATTTAAATCCACACACTTTGATAACAGTTACTTTTCTTGGTACATGTCCTTTAATTTCTTCTATCAACATCGTCACCATCATCATCATCATCAGTTTCTGATTCCAGCCATTTGATAGAGGACAACGCATGACATTTAATGTCCTGCGTTGTCCTCTATCATTTGTCAAATCCAGTGCCCCTCACTGTTAGTCCAAGTGATGTTATGTCCTCATTGATATTACCTATCCAGCGTAGTCTTGCTCTGCTTTTGTTTCTTTTTCCGTCGAATCTTTAGTGCATTACGCGGGATTTATGTCAACAGGCATTCTCTCTATACATGTACAAAATATTGGAGTCTTCGTTGAACGACTGTGTGTTGCAGAGTTGTTTGGTTACCTAATGATCTCCTCACATAATCGTTTGCAATTTCTCGTAATTTTTGCGATCTTCCCTAGCCAACTCATTGCCGTTGAAGCAAGAATGCTCCCATCTATCTTTCCGCATTGTCCAACATTACTATCCGTATAGAAAAATCGGTCGTATCATCGTCTCGAATATTTTTATCTAAGTTTTCTTTCTTAATTCTCTGCTTCTCCATATCCTGTTCATCATTCCAAATGCTTGTGAAGCACGTCAAACTAGTCTTTGTATCTGCTTTTATTAGCTCTGCTAGATAGACGAATTATTGTGCCACTCGATCACTTGTCCGATGTTCCTAGTTACTGGTGTCTCTTTTGTCTTTCACTCACTATGGCTTGTTTTTTCGCCTTGATCATTAAGCTGAATCTTTTACTGGTTTTGTTAATCTGTTTCGTATTATCTTGTATTTCTGGCCCGCTTCTATTGAAGAGGCCAATGTAGTCCGAAAATCAGAGATAATTCACCAGGCCTCCATTTAATTTGATTCCTGCCTCGATGTTGTTAAGGCAGAGTGACATCAATGCTTCTAATACCTCCTTTGGACTACTCTTTTGGACAGCCCCTCTGACTAAACGCAGCGCTCGTGAATAAGCTGGTGCCCTGCACTTGGCTTAAGAGTGACGCCTTAGAAGTTTGGAGATTAGGATTACGATTATAATGGGCATTTCTATGAAAAGCAGAGGGTCGTATTGTGCGTCGAGATTCAGTGGTATCCGGACAATTTCCCCGGACATTTCCCCCCGGGACGCTTTCCACCGCCATCTCCATCCTCGCCATCTCCATCCTGGATTTCCCCCGGGCGTTTCAATATGATAAAAAACGGATATTTCCCCCAAATGTCCACAGAAGGTTTAGAATTTCTATGTTAATATAGCAACAGATTGGGTAAACAACTAAGCTTTTAATGAGTGCCTTTTCAAGAGGAAAAGGAAGCGCCTTTGCAGGTTGTGCAGCAGGGATTGCGGCAGCAGCAGTAACTGTTGCAGCAGCACGCCTAGCTTTTACTGCATCAACAATCTGCCTGACTGCAGCCGCCGTTGTCTCACCAGAGTGCTGTTTGGCAGCTGGTTATATTAAAGAATATACTTACTTACTTACTTATTTACTTAGCCACATTTCCAGCAACATTGGCAACATTTGTGATTGTGTCCGAGATAAAATATCCAACCCGACCAAACGCCTTTCCGATGCTGGGTATCTAGTCAAAAATTTAACCACCCATAACCCGCCTCGTTCTGACCCCAAAGATAAACATGATCTACACGCCTCGTATATGAAATCCTTTAGTTATCTTCTCACCGCGAAGTTCACCGTTCTGGTCGATCAGCCACGTACGCAAGCTTGCGCTGAACATTTCCAGATGGTTCCACAGGCAGGTAAACCAGGTTATTCGGCGACTCTACTATCTTATAACCAGGCCAGAAATCCGGAAAGAAACTGTAGACTACTGGAGTCTGGCTACCATTGCGGTATGATCCAGTGGACGAGAATGGTGTTTACCGTGAGAATATCAACTGGGTTTTCTCCCTCATGATAGCCAGAGTGTAGCGTTTTAGGTTTATAGCCTAGCAAAGACATTATTGTGGATTGGGAGTAGTTTACACATTCTGTTAGCCGCCCCCATTGTGATATAGTGGAATTTCAGGAATTGCAGTGTGGTTCCAGACTTCCAGTGGCCACTCCGTTGAAGTTGTCTTTGTATTGCGGTGTTAATCTGTGGAATCTCGTAACACCCTTCAGACAGTCGGATCGTGTTCCATGTTATGCGACTGTCGGCGCTGTAGACGAACTTATTTTTGGTGTCATCAACATTTGGAATCGAATTATATGTTCAAGATTACCAAAGCCAGTTCAACGCGTTTGTTAGAATCGAGGTGCAGGGGTGGTGAGAAGTCTGTAGTATAGTCTGTGTTATCTGAGGAAACTATAAAGCTAAAGTTTTCCAGGGAGATTCAGGTCTCGGATTTCTTTGAGAATTTTTTCAGCGCGTCCATGATTCCAAACAATCGAAGATTATTTCTATACCGTAAGCAAACTTCAGTTCAATTGTAGTGCAAACTCTTTGTGGATGGCCCCAGAACGCAGCAGCTCATCAAGTATGTCTGAGATCTCGCTGTTAACACCTGTGTTACCAGTGCGTTTGTCAGGCGCTTCATTAAATAATAAATATTAAATATTATTTTTTTCCCTGAGGTACTTTATTCCCCCAGGGGCTTAGATATCATATAAGGTGAAGCATCTGGAACGGCTACTCATCCATGTCGCTTAAGGGCTTAACAAACGTTCCACTAAAAGCTACGGCGTTGAAGCGCTGTATCGTCACTGAGAGGCGCTGAAACAAGAAGCTGGCCTCACGGGGTTCGCTCGTGACCTGTGTGAGATGGCGGCCCAAGTCTGAGATGAAATTGAGGCCTTTGCTGTTAATTGGCCCCATCGTTTCCATGGCCAGTGGGATGAAAAAGTGTGTGCTGAGTAGCGCGTTATATTTCTGGTGTTTTCTGTCTTCAGCCAAGCCCGCCGCTGCTCCAGCCCTGGTGGATACGAGGAGGTAAGATGGCGCAAACGTGTTCACCACCGTGGCATCCCACACAAGGCTTCTGCCGGCTCTCCACGGGATTAGAGTGGTGCCATCCGGTCTCTTGCCGTCCGATCTGAGTATGCCCTGTGGTTCCTTGACCGCTGGAAATCCTGCTTTATTTAGAGCATGGTATATCAATATAATTCTTAGAAGGGAGTCTCCCCTCAAGGTTGGGCCACATCATGAGGGGAGACTCCCTTCTAAGAATTATAATTGAGGGAAGAATAGAGGGGAAGAAGACACGAGGAAGACCGAAAATGAGGTTGTTGGACTGGATGATGGAGGCATATTACAGCAAACTGAAGGAAAGAGCCAGAAAACGTGATGAATGGCGAAATTGGACGTACGAACCTGCCTAGCAAGGCAGAGAACCAAAAGAAGAAGGTATATCAAGTCATTGAGGGCACCGTGACGGGCCATTCGACCAAAACCAAGTGAGCAAGACAAGCCATGCTCTCCTCTGGCGGTGACCATTGCGCCACAAGTGCAGGTGTGTGGTTCATAAATGATGGCACCCAAGCGTAGACCCACCGCCACTCTAAGTGTCTCATCACTCAGTTTCAGGCCACAGGAAGTGATCGGCAGAGAGTAGAGCCAATCGCCTGCGTGTTCAGCCGTGACGGCTCTCCAACAGGCCTGGTCGTGTTTCTCTGTAAGCGGATGGAATAGCTCAGAGAATGTCCGTTGTAACATCGGTTTGTCCCACTTGGATTGTATGTGGGTATGGAAGTCTTCTGTGATGTTGATCCCCAGATCTGCTTGCCACTGCGCTGCTAAATCTTCCACGTGTGGATCCGGATGGCTGCCGAGTTCTCTGAGGATGTTTGACTGGAGGACGAGGGTGCCCGCGGCCGTTGCCAAAAGGCGGGAAGTGCCAGCGACGACACCCTACGTATTCCCAGTCCTCCCATACCGATGGGGAGTGTGGACTGAAGCCATTGAGATTCAGATAGGTTGATGTTTAAAATGTCTTCCACGCCTTTTCGAAGCCGACGATCATCCAAGACCCACACACGGCGCGCATCGAAGACTGTATAGAAGCTTTGGGGCGCCCAAAGAACTTCTAAGGATGAGTAAAGCATCTTGGCGTGCTATTAGACTCAATCTGTCCATAGCTCTACTCAGCTCCTCCACTCTTGTGTCCAGTGCCATTTGGAGGGCCGATCCGGTGGACAGCGGTGCTCCTAGGAGGCACATCTGGTCGAGGCTCGTTCGTGTGAATTCCCTGAATGAATTGTGCGTAATTTGTTGAAGATCAATGGCTGTCACTTCACATTTCGCTCTATTTAAGACGAGGCTCAGGTCTGCACATTCTGCCTATAAAAATGTCATGTCTGCCACTACCTTTGAAGTCGGTCCACCTAAGGCCATATCATCCAGGTATCCGAAAGCAATGGGTGAGGTTAGATTGAGGAGGGCAGGCTGTAGCGGGAGACAAAAAGCAAAGGACCAAGCGGGTCCCTCTGCTGTGGGCCAACCATGGACTGTATAGTGTATTTGCCAAATTTGAGTTGAGACGCGTCTGCATAAGCCATATGGCAGTAAGGCGCTAGCTCCGGCAGTAGAGTATTGATAGAGGATAGCATACGATCACGGTGCAGACTGTTAAAAGCATTTGAGATGTCAAGCTTTACGAAGACGGATTCCGTGTCCATGGTTGTCAGAAAGCGACGTGAAGCGTGTACCGCGGCCTCCGCCCCTCCTGGCACCGCGGAGGCCGAGTTGTCTTGGTGACAAGTAGGATGTTATTTATGGCACTGAGTAGAAGTTGGCTCCTTTGGAAGCCAGTCTTCGCCATAGATATCCTATCACTATCGGTCGTAGGCCTCCTGTTTTCTTCCTGAGAGCGAACAGCGTGCCTCCGAACAATATCGGCCTGATTTCCTCCGGGCATATTATGCCTGATATTAGAATATTTATCAATGCCGTGACTGCAGAGATGAGGGCTGGACCAGCATCTGTGGATTTTATCATCTTCAGAAGATGTTGTGGCCGCAGTCCATCTGGACCTCCAGACGAACCGGCTGGAAATGTTCGGATGAGGTCGCGCAGCTCTGTCTCCGTGAGTTGCATTGGCTGGACAAGAGGCGGAGACGGAATAGTAGGCTTATCCGGACGAAGGATCGGATGTTTCGCTTGTAGGCCTAGTTCAGCGAACGTTTGATCTCAGATCTCGGCCGGAGTCTCACCCGAGCAAAGAATCTTTGCGGCAGCCTTGATATTGCCATCTTCGAGCTTGGCCGAGACCGCCGCTGCGATGGAATGGTCACTTCCGTAGGACTTGCGGTGCTTTGCCTGATGAGACTGTTGTTCGTCTCCGAAAAGCGCTTCTGCTTTGGTGCCAAAGAATTCTGCAGTTCTTTTCTTGATTGTGGAAGTTAGATTATGGCGCTTTCCTCCATGTCGTGGTTGCTCCAGTATCACTGCACCAAAGCTCAGAAGGCATCTCCAGTTTTCCAGTTGCATGGGGTCCAGTATAAACCGGTTGATAATGCTCGTAAGAAGTGAACGTGTCCAATGTTCTGGCTCCTTTTGGTATGTGTCGAAGGAGTTTCAATTGTAGAGAAGGATGATTGAGATAAGTGGCTGTGTTGTTGGGCATTGGCTGGCTACTGTTGTTGTCCATTCCATCTATGTGTCCAATGCTTGAGTCTATGTTCACCATTGAGGTCAGTTGAACAGGCTGTGATGTTACCTGGTCTGGCTGCCCTTCTCTGAGTGGCGATTTGTTAGAGCCCGGGCAGGGATCCGCCCTAGGGCCGTGTAGATGGACTCTGCCATCCTTGAGGTGCAGTTGTCTAGAGACATGGCAGACACTGCACAGGCCACTCGCCTTCTGTGAGGAGCCGGAGGTTGAAGCTCTTTTTGGTGTTTGCGGATCCGGAACATTCATCGGGCCTACCAGAGGTGGAGAAAACGACGAGGAGGCGAGGGTGACGAGCTAAATAAACAGACAACACAACCCAGAGGCCAAGATTCTGAAAACACGGCGTGTTTACAGCCGGTTCCGTATCTAGGTCAGCGGCGGGCGTTGACGCGTGCGCTAACTGTTCAGCTCGATGTAAATTTTGCAACTAAAACCTGAAAACTCAGGCTCTATTATTATTATTATTATTATTATTATTATTATTATTATTATTATTATTATTATTATTATTATTATTATTATTATTATTATTATTATTATTATTATTATTATTATTATTATTATTATTATTATTATTATTATTATTATTATTATTATTATTATTATTATTATTATTATTATTATTATTATTATTATTATTATCATTATTATCATTATTATCACTATGGGGTTGTCCATTAATTATGTCAAAAACTTTTAGGCAGTTTTGACCCCTCACTCCTTGTCAACAACTGTCAAAAATTTTCGGACCCCCTAAGAAATTATGTCAACAATCCCAGAACCCGCCCCCTAAAAAGAAACACAATGGCTCAATACATGTAGAATCATTTAAAAAAATTACACTAAAAAATGCAATCTCGAATTTCAAAATATATGAATTTAGTTTATTACCAGCTTTTTAGTAGTATTAAACATTAAGCATTTTATACATTTTTAGCATTACTTCATGTTTTCGCTACCATTTTGAAGGGTCTGTGTTGATTGATTGGAAAAAATTTGTTGACGTCAAATTGTACCGAACCCCTCCCCCTTTTTTCAACAACTGTCAAACTTTTCCAAACCCCCTCCTTCTATTTTGTTGACATAATTAATGGACGACCCCTATTATCACTATTATCACTATTATCATTATTATCATTGTTATCATTATTATCATTGTTATCATTATTATCATTATTATTATTATTATTAATTTTTATTAATTATTATTAATTATTATTAATTATTATTAATTAACATTAATTATTATTTATTATTATTTATTATTAATTATTATTAATTATTATTAATTATTAATTATTATTAATTATTAATTATTATTAATTGTTATTAATTATTAATTATTATTAATTATTATTAATTATTATTAATTATTAATTATTATTAATTATTATTAATTATTATTAATTATTATTAATTATTAATTATTATTAATTATTATTATTAATTATTAATTATTAATTATTAATTATTAATTATTAATTATTAATTATTAATTATTAATTATTAATTATTAATTATTAATTATTAATTATTAATTATTAATTATTAATTATTAATTATTAATTATTAATATTATTAATAATATTATTATTATTATTTCTATTATTATTATTATTATTATTATTATTAATATTATTAATATTATTAATATTATTATTATTATTATTATTATTATTATTATTATTATTTTACCCGAGGTATCAATGATCCCTCAGGATTTGGAAAAAACTAATTTAGGAGCAGGGGACAGTGTTTGGAAAATCAAGCCTCGTCGTCTGGAGTCGCTGGAAAGGTCCTGTTATTATTATTATTATTATTATTATTATTATTATTATTATTATTATTATTATTATTATTATTATTATTATTATTATTATTATTATTATTATTATTATTATTATTAGATACTGGCCATGTGGATCTGAGCATTTTATGCAACAGTTCAGGCCATTTATTGTATCTTTGAGGAAGAAATATCAACATGAGAGTGATGTGAAGCACATCGACATATTAATTATTGTTGAAACAATGAAGTAGTGACAGTGAAAAGCAATTATGAAAAGAAGCGAATGGAAGTAATGTGAATTTGTAAGCCATAACTTATAAAAATGCATTGCTCAGATCAGTCTAAAATAATGTCTCAGCATCAGGCATTGATTTATTTGAGAGAAAAACGATTACAGATGTAAAATAACCTGTTAAACTAAAAATCTGTATAATAATTTGTTAAACAGAACAGTATTCAACATCCTCAAGTAAGCCTAAAGATGGGACCCATTACCAATATTGCATGTTCAAATTTCAGTAAATTGCCATACTTGAAACAAGCAAATGTCAGTAAAATTTGCAAAGTAGTGAACATTCTTGCAGTATTCATTTTCAAGCTCGATCTGTTCTGCTGACGTTCTAGAGTCTAGACTTTTACGTATTTTTCGTATTTCGTATTACGTATTTCACAGTAAATGATCCAGTATAGCCTACATGTATGGTCGTTCGTGTTTTAAACAGCTTATCTGTTTTAGCCTTAAGCCAACGTCAAGTCCTATCGCCGAAAAGCCCTATGACCAATAGGCCCTATGACCAATTGTCCATACGAGCAATAAGTCCTACGACAAATAATCTACGAACGATGGTCCTATAACCAATCGTCCGTACACCAATTTTTCGAGCGAAAGGTGGTGCATAGTGCTACGGCCATTAGCAAAACGCTCGAAACGGTATCTGTAAAAACGTAGCTTAATAGACTCAAAAGAAGTCCACCAGTGCCACAAAATTGTAAGCTTGCTTCTATTCAGGATGTGTTCTTTGAACAGACGTACAGTTACTTCTGCGTAATTGTTTGTGTGGTGTCCACGTAGTCCTGGTGTCACGAAAAGACATTATATTGAGTGGTATTATTTTGTATGTTGGGATGTATAGTTATGTTAATTTCATTAGTTTGATCTTGGTATAAAATTGCGCTATATAAACTGATCGTGTGCAATGATGTAAATGCGCTATAGCATTATGTACATACGGGTACTAATGAACAGCCATGGAAAGAGGATTGGCGTTGTGGAATTGAGATGAGGCAGTCACCAGTTTGTGTCAAGAGAGTGATGAAATGTCGCCGAATTAGCTTATTTTGCTGTGAATTCGGGTGAGGAATTATTTGGTGTCTTCAAGTGCATTGTGTGAATTATTTGGTGTCTTCAAATGCATTGTGTGAATTGTTTGGTTGTGTTTAATTTGCAGTGAGTAGCGGTGTCATTGCTGTGTAGGTACATGTGACTATTGTTTTGAATTATAGTTTCTGGAAGGTGCGACTGACGAATGAGCTTTTCTGCTGACGTTCTGTCTGTCAATGACGACCCTGCTGAACGCTCGTGTAGAACGTACTGGTTGGAAGGGTGTTTCGGCGACGTGCTGGTAAATGTGCCTTTCCTGGTTCACAGTTTGCCAGTAACGCCCACCTGTGCCTTTCCTGGTTCACAGTGTGACAGTAACGCCTACCTGTGCCTATCCTGGTGCAGTTTGACAGTAACGCCTACCTGTGCCATTCCTGGTTCACAGTGTGACAGTAACGCCTACCTGTGCCATTCCTGGTTCACAGTTTGACGAGTAACTCCACCTGTGCCTTTCCTGGTTCACAGTTTGACAGTAACGCCACCTGTGCCTTTCCTGGTTCACAGTCTGGCAGTAACACCCACATGTGCTTTTCCTAGTTCACAGTGGAGGACGTGACGAAGTCAAAAGAATTTGTTGGTAAGAATTTGTTGGTATTCGAGGACATGTGAAGAAGTAACTTACTCACTGTTTGAGTGGTTTGTTAGGTATTCGAGGTTGGAGTTTGTCACTGTTTGAGTGGTTTGAATTGTGATGTGAAATTAATGTCATTGTGTGAAGAGTCAGTGGTATATAATGTAAATAATAGATCAGGTGGTTGTAAATAATAACATTTGAAAACGTGGTCGATATCTTTAATCATTTATTCAGGAAACAAAGATAAGATACCATGTAAACAGTGTCCAACTGCTGGAACTTGAAAACAAAGTATATGCAGAGGTTTTGAGTTCTCTTTTGTTTGTTGGATAGTTGGATTTGTTAGATAGATAGTTGGGATTGTGAAATGAATGAATAGGTGGAATTGAAGGCAGGAATTTTTAAAGTAGAATAAAGGTTAAAATTTGAAAATCCTTGTAAGACCTTTGTAAGAATCACTTTCAGGTTATTGATTGACCAGTCAGTTGAAGTAATTTGAAGACTTGTGGTCGTGTGTATCAGGAAAGTTGTTTTTTCGTATATATTTTATGTTTTGACTGTGTTTCAGGTTTGAATTGCCAAGTGGTTTTTCAAAACATGTTTGACCTATCCCATTTTACTAAAATTGGTAAAGAGTTAGGGTTAGAGTCTGAAGAGTTACGGAAATTCTCTACAGATCAATTAAGAGAGCATCGTGAGTTTGAAAAGGAACAGGCTCTCATAGTCAAAGAACGTGAATCTCAAGAAAGAGATGAACGGGTATTGGTTAGAGAAGAAAAGAGGAGAGAAGAGGAGGAGCGTGAACGCATTAGACAGTATGAAGCGGAACAAAAGGAACGAAATCGTAGGCATGAATTAGAACTTAAGAAATTTGAATTAGAAGCCTTAACAAAGAAAAACGAGTGGGACACTGAAATGGCAAAAATTAAATCCGATTCATTTATTAGTACAGAGGAAACTGGTAAACACAAGTGTGTAAAATCTGTTCGAGTTCCCAAGTTACCATTTTTCAATGCAGCAATTGATGATATTGATGCGTACCTTCAGAGATTTGAACATTACGCAGTAGCTCAAAGTTGGGAGGAGGATCAATGGGCTACTAATTTAAGTGCATTACTTACGGGAAGAGCTTTGGAGGTTTATGCTAGGCGACCCATAGAAGATGTAAAAAATTACAAGGGCCTTAAGTCTGACCTGTTACACCATTTTCGGTTGACTGTAGAAGGTTATCGGAGTAAATTTTTTTCCACAAAAATGGGGCGTGATGAAACAGCATCACAATTTGTATCGCGTCTGGGCAATATCTTTGACCGGTATTTACAATTATCTGGGATTGAGGCAACTTTTGAAGATTTACGTGAGGTGATTGTGAGAGATCAGTTCATTAGTATTTGTGATAGGGATTTGAATTTATTTTTGAAAGAGAGAAGTCCTAAAACCCTTGATGAAACAAAATTGTTAGCCGACAGGTATTTGGATGCTCGGATGTTTGGAAAGGGAGGGGTAAAGCAAAGCCCTGTTACAGAAAGTGCTCAAAATCTTGGGGAGGTTAAGTACACAGGATTCAAAGAAAAGGGATTCAACTCTTTTAATTTTAAGACAGAGGGTAATGAGAGATCCTATGGGAAGGGGAAGTCTACCAATAACAGTGAGTATTATCCCAGGTCAGAGAAGCGTTGTTTCATTTGTAACAGAGGGGGTCATATTGCCAATAATTGCCGATACCGAGTTAATGCTGATAAAAGATTCGGGGATAAACCAGCAGAAGTGGCTAGTCTGTTTGTGGATGGGTATGATGACGAATCATTGGAAATTAAGTTACCCATTAGGGAGGGCCAATTGTTTGGAAGACCTGTGAAAGTGCTGAGAGATACTGGATGTACTGCTGTGTTAGTAGAGGCCAAGTTGGTTCCGGCTGCTGCATGTACTGGATATTATAAGAAGATTCTGTTATTGGATGGTACTGAACGAACTGTTCCTGTGGCTACCGTTAACCTTGAAAGCCCATTTTTCTCAGGTGTTGTTGATGCTTTGTGTGTGGAAAGATCCTTGTGTAATGTGGTGATAGGGAATGTACCAGGGGCAAAACCCAGTGCTAATGAAATTCTAGGGCTTAAATTACCATGCGAGGTAACAGGAGCTGTGAGTACCCGTGCTCAGGTTAACAGTAGAGGGAAACCAATGATGCCGTTGAAAGTTAAAGTGGTGGATTTTCCTGAGATGGATAGAAATCAGTTAAAGCAATTGCAGGAAGTTGACGCATCCCTGCAGAAATATTACCGGTTATCTGAAACTGGGGAGGTTACATTTCTAGGGAAGAATAATTCTGCTCGATTTGTATTGGTCGATGGAATTTTGTACAGACAGCATGAAAACCGAATGGGAATCGTTACAAAACAAGTTCTGTTACCAGAGAAGTTACGTCAGCAAGTGCTAACATTTGGGCATGAATCAGTGATGGCAGGTCATTTAGGGATTTCACGTACTTGTGAAAGAATACGGACCAACTTCTATTGGCCGGGGTTGCAGTCTGATGTGGCCCGGTTCTGCAAGTCTTGCGACCTTTGCCAGAAGTCTTTGCCTAAGGGTAGAGTTGGTAAAGTGCCATTAGTGAGAATGCCTATCATTGGGATACCGTTCCAGCGAATTTCTATGGACCTGGTAGGACCAATCTCACCGCCATCAAGTAGGGGAAATAGGTATATTCTGACAGTCGTGGATTATGCAACCCGATACCCTGAAGCCATACCTTTACCCGGAATTAGTACTGTACAAGTCGCGGAAGCCTTAATCCAGATTTATTCCAGAATGGGAATACCAAAAGAAGTGTTATCTGACCAAGGAACACAGTTCTTATCTGAGTTAATGTCGGAGGTGGAGAGACTTTTGTCAGTTAAGCATTTATCCTCAACTCCGTATCACCCGGAGTGCAACGGTTTATGCGAACGATTTAACGGCACATTGAAGCAAATGCTAAAGAAATTGTGTACCGAGAAACCCACAGATTGGGACAGGTACATAGAACCATTGTTATTCTCGTATCGTGAAGTGCCCCAGGAATCTTTAGGTTTTTCTCCATTTGAGATGTTATATGGCAGATCAGTAAGAGGACCTATGGACATATTGAAAGAGCTTTGGACTGGTGATAGTTTGGACAGTGAGGTAAAGACTACTTATCAGTACGTTACAGATTTGAGGAATAGATTAGAGGAAACATCAAAGATGGCTCAAGAATTTCTAAGCAAAGCTCAAGGAAAGTACAAAATGCATTATGATAAAAGAACTAAAGTGAGAATTTTGAATCCAGGAGATAAAGTATTGATTTTGCTTCCCACTGACAGTAACAAGCTACTCATGCAGTGGAAAGGTCCGTTTCTAGTAGAGGGAAAACTAAGGTCTTTCATATCAACATGTTGAAGCAGTATCTAGAACGTGAGTCGTCAGAAGTCGTAGGTTTTGTGACAGTCATAGAATCTGATGATTCTGATGGAACAGGTAACCTTATGGATGAGGTATTACTGACACACGAAGAGGAATCAGTAGAGCAGGTAAACATTAATCCTGACTTAAGTGAGGTCCAAAGCATTGAACTGAGAAATTTAGTTGCTGAGTATAGTGTGATATTTTCATCAAATCCCGGGGTTACCAATTTGGTTGAACATAAGATTGAATTAACCAGTGACAAACCTATCCGATGTAAACCATATCCTATTCCTTTCAATTTGGGTGAGATTGTTAAGGAAGAAATTAGTAGCATGCAAAAGATGGGAATAATTGAAGCATCCGAGTCTCCATATTCCTCGCCTTTGATCATGGTTAGAAAGAAGGATAACACTTTCAGACCAGTAATTGATTTCCGTAAATTGAACCAAATTACTCTGTTTGATAATGAACCATTACCAGAACCTGAAGAGATTTTTGCAAAATTGCATGAAGATAAGTTTTTCTCGAAAATAGATTGTTGTAAGGGTTTTTGGCAAATTCCTGTGAGACCTTCAGATCGGGTTAAAACTGCTTTTGTGACATCTCAAGGGTTGTTCCATTTCATCCGAATGCCTTTCGGAATGGTAAATTCTGGAGCCACCTACAGTCGGATGATGCGACTGATGTTGGGAGGGATGGATCACACTGATAATTTCGTGGATGATGTGTTAACCCATACAAAATTTTGGGATTCTCACTTAATTACATTAAGAGAACTGTTTGAAAGAGTCAAACAAGCAGGACTAACATTGAAGCCTTCAAAATGTTATTTCGGTTTCACTAACATAAGTTTTTTGGGTCATGTTGTAACTTCAGGCACGTTGTCAACTGAAATCGATAAGGTTGATAAAATTCTTAATGCTCCACGGCCCAGGACTAAAAAGGAAGTCCGAGCTTTTATGGGACTAGCAGGATATTACCGTCGTTTTATTCCTGGTTTTGCATCGATTTCTGCACCATTGACCAGTTTGACAAAAAAAGGTTTACCAAATGTTGTTGTCTGGAATGATGAACATTCTGCAGCCTTGCTAAAGTTAAAAGAAGCATTATGTCAGAAACCAGTTTTAAGACTGCCAGATTTCAACCTTGAATTTGTTCTTAGAACAGATGCTTCTGATGTAGGTCTAGGAGCAATGTTAATGCAAAAGCATGATGATCAATTGTTTCCAGTGATGTATTTAAGCAAAAAGTTGCTAAGCCGAGAAATGAATTATTCTGTGATTGAACGTGAATGTCTTGCAATTATATGGGCTGTTGAGAAACTGCAGCGTTATTTGTACGGGAGAGAATTTGTTCTTCAAGTGGACCATGAACCATTGTCTTACATGAACAAAACTAAACTGAATAATCCTCGTGTGATGAGATGGGCGTTGATGTTGCAACCTTTTAGGTTTCGAATTGAGGTTATTAAAGGCAATGACAATCTTGGAGCAGATCTGTTGAGTAGGATGGTGTAATGAACTTTTAGATCCTAGTTGTAAATGTTAGATTGATGATTGTAATATTGTGAACTGCAGTCAGGTTGATATTCTTGTTTATTATGTGATTTGTATTGGAACAAAAATAAGTTGTTCTATTTTGATCTTTTGGTTTTGACATGTCACATGTTGATTGTTTTAGTTTTGAAATGTGAACTCAAGTGTTTCTGATGTTAGTTTTGAAATGTGAACTCAATAGTATAACTGTCTTTTGTGTAGTATTTGGACTTGAACAAAAATATTTGTCATGTCTTGAATAAGGGGGCTATGTCACGAAAAGACATATATTGAGTGGTATTATTTTGTATGTTGGGATGTATAGTTATGTTAATTTCATTAGTTTGATCTTGGTATAAAATTGCGCTATATAAACTGATCGTGTGCAATGATGTAAATGCGCTATAGCATTATGTACATACGGGTACTAATGAACAGCCATGGAAAGAGGATTGGCGTTGTGGAATTGAGATGAGGCAGTCACCAGTTTGTGTCAAGAGAGTGATGAAATTTCGCCGAATTAGCTTATTTTGCTGTGAATTCGGGTGAGGAATTATTTGGTGTCTTCAAGTGCATTGTGTGAATTATTTGGTGTCTTCAAATGCATTGTGTGAATTGTTTGGTTGTGTTTAATTTGCAGTGAGTAGCGGTGTCATTGTTGTGTAGGTACATGTGACTATTGTTTTGAATTATAGTTTCTGGAAGGGTGCGACTGACGAATGAGCTTTTCTGCCGACGTTCTGTCTGTCAATGACGACCCTGCTGAACGCTCGTGTAGAACGTACTGGTTATTGTATTGTATTGTATTTGGCTATTTATAAAGCGCTTCTCACAGCAAAAGCCTTTCAGAAGCGCTCCCAGTGCGAGCAACCCGAGAGAAAAGGCAGGATTTTAGTTTCGAAAAAGATGAGGAGAGACTACCAGAAAGGATGGCAGAGCGAACCGGTGGAGGAAGTCCATTCCACAGAGAAGGACCTATGCAGGCGAAGGATCTGGATTGAGCCATTGCAGTCCTGACACGAGGAACAAAAGGTCAAGCCGATCAGAGGATCGGAGAGGACGCAGCGAAGTGGCAGAGAGTGGGCGAAGCATGAGATCGCAAAGGTACTTCGGAGCAAGACCCAGATGAGACTTAAGGACTAAAATAAGAACCTTGAATTGTATTCGGACAGATAGAGGGAGCCAGTGAAGTTCTTCAACCATGAATGTAGAGATGTGAGAGAATCGAGGAAGACGAGCAATCAGTCTAGCAGCAGCATTAAGTACTGACTGTAGAGGAGATAGTCGAACCTTAGGGAGACCAACAAGGAGAGAATTACAGTAGTCTATTCGAGAGCAGACGAAAGCGTGGACAATTGAGGTAAAGGTCGAGGAAGAAACAGATTTGCGAATAGCCCTGAGACGCCTTAGTTGGATGTAGGAAGAGCGAGTAAGCATGGCAATGTGTTCAGTAAAAGTTAGAGAACTGTCTAGAGTGACACCCAGGTCTCGGACACTAGACGAAAAGGTAAAACGAGGAAACCTTTCAGAGAGTAATGCATAGTCAAGTTTTTGAGCTGCTGAGGAGTTCCAAACCAAATTAGCTGGGTTTTAGAAGAGTTTAAGGAAAGACGATTAGAAGACATCCAGAGATGAAGATCTTGGGAGAGAGCCTCAATTTGACTAGCGAGAAGGAGTTGAGCAGAAGGGGTCCATGGACACAAGCTTGGACATCATCAGCAAAAAGGTGGCCAGTCGCAGAGTGGTTAGGGAAAAGAGAGGGAATATTAGCCGTGTATAAAATGAATAAGAGCGGGCCTAGGACAGAACCCTGAGGAACACCCAAAATAACAGGGACCCACTGAGTCCTGGAGTCACCAGAGATGATCATTTGGGTGCGATCAGACAAGTAGGACCGAAGCCAAAGGAGAGGAGGACCCTTGAGTCCACAGGAGGTCTCAAGCCGTTGTAGTAGAATTTCATGGTCGACCATGTCAAAGGCTGCGGAGATTGGAAGGGTGTTTCGGTGACGTGCTGGTAAATGTGCCTTTCCTGGTTCACAGTTTGCCAGTAACGCCCACCTGTGCCTTTCCTGGTTCACAGTGTGACAGTAACGCCTACCTGTGCCTATCCTGGTGCAGTTTGACAGTAACGCCTACCTGTGCCATCCCTGGTTCACAGTGTGACAGTAACGCCTACCTGTGCCATTACTGGTTCACAGTTTGACGGTAACTCCACCTGTGCCTTTCCTGGTTCACAGTTTGACAGTAACGCCACCTGTGCCTTTCCTGGTTCACAGTCTGGCAGTAACACCCACATGTGCTTTTCCTAGTTCACAGTGGAGGACGTGACGAAGTCAAAAGAATTTGTTGGTAACGGTAACTTTCTGGTGTTTTGAGTGGTTTGAAATGAGATGTATTCGAGGACATGTGAAGAAGTAACGTACTTACTGTTTGAGTGGTTTGAAATGAGATGTATTCGAGGACATGTGAAGAAGTAACTTACTCACTGTTTGAGTGGTTTGAAATGAGATGTATTGAATTTGTGAATTTACCATGTTACCGGAAAATGACTCAGATATTAGTCATATTACTTGTAACTAATTGTCAGCGTCGCGATATAAAAATGTAAGCGCTATATAAATATATTATAAACTGAGTCTGATGTTGATTTCCGGCAAAACGGCAGACATTGTCACGTTGAAATTGTAAAATAAGATAAATTTCAAAACAGACAAGAAATATAATAAATTAATAATTATGATGTTATGATTGTTATCCTGAAATCCGTAAGTCACTTATAATAATTTTTCATATATCTATGTATGATGGTCTCAAATTGCAGTGGAGAAAGATCCTTTTCCAAGCTTAAAATAATAAAAAATCGTCTTAGAACAACTTTGGACCAGGAGAAGTTGAATTGGCTGTCACTGATGAGCATTGAAAGCGATGTCTTGCGAAGCATTGACTTTCGTGACATCATTAAAGACTTCGCTAATAGCAAAGCAAGAAAAGTGTCAATAAGTTGATCATATTGTGATTACTGTCATTACTGTGACTGTGACTGTGACTCTGTGAGTGAAGTGACTTCAAGTGAGTCTGTCTGTACTCTGACTGTAGTACCGTTAAAGATGTAACTTACCTACAGACTACAGTACATTAGTTATTAGTTAATAGTTAATTATAAAAAAGTATTCCATACTGTTTGGCTTAGTGTTTGCCTCAGGGCCCCCACCAACCTAAATCCGGCCCTGTCTCTAGTGATTGGGTCTATTTTCCGGAATGACAGAGCTTCAACATTTTAGGACTGCATGATTGTGATTTTTACCGATAAATATTGTTGTGGGCATTCCAACACAAACCCAGTGGTAACGTTTGCACGAGTTTCGGTTGACTTACTTTATCTGAAAAGATATTATATGCATTCCAGCAATTTTGTCATAACTGACATGCATTACATTTAAAACAAATAGCAGTGACAAAGGAATCGTGTGAAACTACTGCTTCGGGTTTCGTGGCATCTGGTAAATAGTAGGTTATCCGGTAGTTTACGTTGCTAAATTATTTCAATGTCTTCCTACTTTACGTTGGTAAGTAAGCAGTCTACCAATGTCCATGGTCTGTCATCAATCCAACTTCCATTTAGGCAAACAATTATTATTATTATCATTCCAGCTTCCATTTTAATTTCACCATATAAAATAATCTAGCGACGTAACCTGCGGTTTAACCCATATGTTAATATCAATAACACAAACAACATTACCTTAAAAGTGAAAGTAGCAGGACAGTCGCAGTGATCGTATATGTGGCTGATCTTTGCAAACCTTTTTGGTCTGTTGTGGAAGTCTTTCATGTGGCAAACAAAGTGCTTGCGCTGCATCTGAAGCTCTTTGTGTGTGTCCCTGGAATTACAGAAAGTTTGTCTTTGTCTTTAAAAAGTATTGATCCATTCAAATCACATCTGAAAACAGCACAAACACGCATCAACAAATCGTACCCCTAGAATTATAAGGCTCTATGTCCACTTTTTGAAAATCAACCTAACGCTATATCCGTTACCAGGATGACAGAGGCTATGTCCTGAATATCTGGAGACGCTTTCTTAAGCTCTATATTCAGTGCTATAAAATTATAGCTCTATGTCCATAAATTTGGACCTGATTTGGGCAGTGTCTCGAAGCTATAGAGGAACAAGTTCAGTCATCCAATAGAATCATTAATTTTGTATCACGTGAATTTGAGATATAACCGTGATCGAGTGAGGTTTGAAAAAAGAATTATACGGCGTTATGTCCATAGCCAATGCCAGTGAGAGATCATAACACGTGACTTGGACGTGTAACCTACAGCAGTGCTTCCCAAACTTTTCAGTGTCACGGACCGGTAGGAATTAACTTTCAGTGTCATGGACCGGCGGGAATTTTTCAATTGCAGGAGGACCAGTGCCAAATTTATTAATTATTTCTCTGTTTAGTTTTGGTTATAAGATAGGAGATCTGGCGAGAGAAGAGGTCTGGTGACAGGATGGGAGATCAGGCGAGAGGAGAGGAGATCTGGTGACAGGGTGGGAGATCAGGTGAGAGAAGAGGAGATCTGGTGACAGGATGGGAGATCAGGTGAGAGGAGAGGAGATCTGGTGACAGGATGGGAGATCAGGTGAGAGGAGAGGAGATCTGGTGACAGGATGGGAGATCAGGTGAGAGGAGAGGAGATCTGGTGACAGGATGGGAGATCAGGTGAGAGGAGAGGAGATCTGGTGACAGGATGGGAGATCAGGTGAGAAGAAAGGAGATCAGGTGAGAGGAGGGGAGATCTGGTGAGAGGATAGATCTGGTGAGAGGAGGAGATCTTGTGAGAGGAGTGAGACCTGGTGAGAGGATATCAGATCTGGTTATAAGATAGGAGAACTGGTGAGAGAAGAGAGAGGTCTGGTGAGAGGATAGGAGATCTGGTGAGAGGAAAGAAGATCTGATGAGAGGAGAGGAGATCTGGTGAGAGGATATCATATCTGGTTATAAGATAGGAGATCTGGCGAGAGGAGAGGTCTGGTGAGAGGATAGAAGATCTCGTGAGAGGAGAGGATATGTGGTGAGAGGAGAGAAGATCTGATGAGAAGAGATCTGGTGAGAAGAAAAAGATCTTGTGAGAGGAGATCTGGTGAAAAGATAAGAGATTTGGTGAGAGAATAGGAGATCTGGTGAGAAGATACTATATCTGATGAGGGAAAAGGAGATCTTGTCAGAGGTGAGATCTGGTGAGTGTAGAGGAGATCTGATGAGAGAACAGGAGATCTAATGAGTGAAGAGAAGATCAGGTGAGAGAGGAAATCTGGTCAGAAGAGATCTGTTGAGAGGAGAGGTTATCTGGTGAGAGGAGAGGAGATCAGGTGAGAGGATATGAGATCTGGTCAGAGAATAGAAGATCTGGTGAGAAGATGGGAGATCTGGTTATTAGATAAGAGAACTGTTGAGAGGATAGGGCATCTGGTGAGAGGAAAGAAGATCTGGTGAGAGGAGAGGAGTTCTGGTGAGAGAAAAGAAGATCTTGTTAGAGGAGAGATCTGGTGAAAGAATACGAGATCTGGTGAGAGGATAGGATATCTGGTGAAAGGATAGAAGATCTGGTGAGAGGAGAGGAGATCTGGTGATGGGAAAGAAGATCTGGTGAAAGAATTGAAGATCTGGTGAGAAGATAGGATATCTGGTGAGAGGAGAGGACTCAGAGGATCTCCTATTGTCCCATTCCAACTTACTTATAACACTTGTTTATGCTTGTGTTGTTTACTACACGGGTTATCTCTACCTTAAAATAGGCGTATTATTTGTTCCCCGTACTACACGGGTTATCTCAACCTTATAATAGGCGTATTACTTGTTCCCTGGGCTAAATATAATAGACGGAAATTCGGCCATTGTTCGTTTGTATAGATCCGATTCCGAATCATCCGATGAGATTTCTTAGGTGTACCCACCTGATTTGCATATTTAGCCCGCGTGACGTGGACAAATGGCCATACTATTGCCGGTATTGAAATAGCCTCGTTGAAACAGTTGGAAAATTAAAATGTCCATGTATCGGCGTTTAAATAAAATTGGAAGCTGAAAATAGTCGCGTTGACCTAGACGTGGCGTAATAATGTTTTGTAAAAATTTTCAAATCGCTAAAGCGTTCCGTTTCGGAGCCTACAGACAAACAAACAAACAAACATACAAACAAACGGAAGGACAACGTAAACAGACTTAGACTTATAGTATTATAGATATGGGATCAAAATGATCCCTTCGGTGCTTCTACTGTAGGAAGTTCGATTTCTCGGTGCTTCTAGTGTTAAATTGAATGAGGGCATTATAGTTGATAATGCATCCGGGCGGAATAAATGCTATCCCAGGTTAAAAAAAATAAGCAAATAAGTTGGTCTCAGGATCGATTCCAGTCAATTTAAAGATGGTTTAAGTGCCAAAAGACCGACTATTTTACCATATTGGATATACTAACAGTTTTAATGCAGATAGGCATTAAACAACATAATATTAAGAAGATCCAATAACAGACAGTAGTGGTTAAAAACTGAAAAATCATAATAATTAGAATGAGGACAGAACCCGAACTTAACAAAAGGCCAAACGGATCGGCAATAGGGACTCACAACAGGATCGAGCTGAAGTGGAGGTTATGGCGTCAATTTCGTTGCAGCCGAGGAACGTCCTTAAGATGTTTCTCCTGTGGAGATGAGGTTCTTAATATAGGATCTTGGTTGAGGTTATTCTCGTAGGTTTTTCACTGACTGAATCCGAGAAGCGGACAAAGACCGGTCCCTCCCTGGTCCAGGTGGAATGTAGCGTCTTCACCTCTACCAACTCTCTGGTCTTGTCAGAGAGTTGTGAATTTCATTTCGATACATGTTCATTGATGAATCTTGGTGCACCCGAGGTTTGTCCCTTCTGTAGCTTACGTGCAACGTGGACCGAGTTTCTGGTTCTTCAACTCACAAATCGGACAAGGATTGGGCGCTGCCTTTCCTTGGATTTATCAAAGATCTTGTAGGGAAACAAAATGTCGGTATCTTTGATTGCCAAGCCAAACTTAGTGTTTCACAGGTTCAAGATCGATGCGACATCCGATTATTTGTCTTGATATTTGAGTTGTTGGATCCGCTTAGAGATACCCAGTTGGGTAGGCAAAGTTGTGCCATGTTGTGATCCCATATCAATAGGCTCTCCCAGCCCGTAAATACTGAAATTATCCAGAATCAAAAGTTTCTCGGTCTCGTCCAGCCACATCTCTGTTGTTGATTATCTTCTTCCATTATTTTCTGGTTCTGTGAGTCACAGAATTGTTAAATTAGCGCTTAAGTTGATATGGCAATCGTACTTTCAAAAACCGCTGCATGGTAGGTAAAGCACTATTAGTTAGACGTGAACATAGCATGATTGCATGTATGTACATACATCTATGTATGTGTACTTATTTGTGCATGTTTGTGTGTATATGTATTATGTATACATGTGAAAAAGTATCGCCCTATTGCTAATCTTTCCTTTCTCTGAAAGACCTTAGAGCGACTTGTTTCTATGCAACTTCTTCCTTACCTTGAACAGTCAGACCCTCGACCGCCCAGATAATCTGGCTTTAGAGCTTACCACTCAACTGAAACTGCTCTTCTATCTTTTCTCTCTGACATCTATTCTGCTATAGATAAATCTCATGTTACAGTTTTAGCTCTTTTTGATGCTTCTTCATCATTTGATATGATAGACCATGATATTCTGTTACATTGCCTCGAAATTTCCTTTGGTCTTAGTGGCCATCCTCTTCTTTGGTTTCGCTCCTACCTTACTGATCGTATCCAAATGGTTATTCTAGGAGACTCTTGCACCTCATGGGTTCCTGTTAAATTTGGAGTCCCTCAAGGATCTGTGCTGGGTCCACTTCTTTATATCATGTTTACAGCTGATATCTCTCTTCTCTTTGCTAAACACTCGGCCTCTGGTCACCTCTATGCTGATGATGTCCAGGCCTTTGTCCATGGCTCCTCTTCTCAACAGCTTGCTCTTTCCCAATCTATTGAATCTCTTTCTTCTAATCTCAATTGTTGGATGTCTTGTAATCGTCTTTCGCTCAACTCTTCCGAGACACAATTGATCTGGCTGGGCACTTGCCAGCAGCTAATTAAACTTGATTACGACTTGCTTGCCAAGAAGATCCCTCAGTTTACTTTTTCAACAAATGTCCGTGACCTTGGTGTTACTCTTGACAGTACTCTTTCCTTCGCTGCACATATCTCTAATCTCTCTTTGTCCAGTTTTTATCATTTACGGCGTCTACATGCCATTCGACGATCTGTCCCCTCGCCAATATTTTCTTCCATGGTTCATACCTTCATCTGTTCACGCATTGACTACTGTAACTTGTTACTTATAGGCCTACCAAAACTCGGTCTGGCTCCAATCCAATCAGTACTTAATGCAGCTGCTCGTTTGATCGCCCGCCTTCCTCGTTTCTCCCATATTTCGACATTTATGACTGAACACCTTCATTGGCTTCCCTTAACTGCTCGGATTCAGTTTAAAATTCTTTCTCTTACATGTTAAACGTTTTTGGGTCAAGCTCCCATCTACCTCTGTGATCTTATCAGACGACCTATCTCAGCTACCTTTGGACGTCCTCTCCGCTCTTTAGACCATCATGACCTTCTAGTTCCTCGGTCTCGAACTGCCACAGCACAGCATCGTGCCTACGCCTCTGTTGGCCCTGGAAGCGTCTCTGATTAGGTTGCACTGTGAGAGGCGCTTTATAAGTCCGTAAATAGACGAGAATGTGAATTTATGTATGTATGGATGTATGCATACATTTATCAGTTATGTATGCATGTTTATATGCATGCATGTTTGTATGTATCTATTATGTATATAACTATATATGTAAGTAAGTTAGTAGGTATAGCCTTCATTACATTATTAGCAAACGCACAATGGGACATGGAAACAGAATGTAAAATAACACATAGAAGTAATAATAAACCATAGAGAACATGCCTAGGGTTAGCCAATATATTGAAAAATAGAGAGCGGTCAGCTTTGACGCACATTTCTTCAAATGTAGGGTAGTTGGTTGGCAAAACGCCTTGCCTAATCAGCTATTTTATAAAGGAGTTTAGCCGTTCTCGCTCACCCAAATTAGCGAATTGGGAAGCAGGAGAGGAGTAAACCATTCGCGCAACGATGGTAGAGCGCACTACGTCATTTAGACGTGAGCGGGCTACCAACCCACTCGGCCACTCAGGATCCCTAGGGTACACTCTCAACAAGGCTGACCTACGAAGAGGTACTCAGCGAAACACACAGCAACCTTACTTAACTAAACCGGTCTCCCAATACACAGCAAAGCCTCTCTATTTATACAGACGAGACCATCCTATATTTACAGTAAAACGAGGTGCGCCTTAACTAAGGTTAGCACGTGCACATGTGACGATGAGATGATAGCGTAATGTCGGGATGGCTGAAGGCCACTCCCAACAATGTATGTATGTATATGTACGTATGCATGTATCTGTATGTATGTGTGCATGCATGTAGCTGGACAGTAACTACATTGCCAGTTTGGTACTTCACATAAGCACCTACGGGACCAATCTATATGACATCAAAATGTCTTTAAGCAGAGGCGGATTAAGGCATGTTCAACATGTTCGGCCGAACAGGGGCCCCCACACATGAGGGGCCCCCACAAATGCCAAAGAATTTTTTTTCCAATATTTTAGAATTATTATTGTTATTTCTTAAGTCTAACAGTAAAAATGATCAAAAAACTCAGAATAAATTATTAGAAACTGCTCATATTAATACACACAAAAACGACTTTTGCACTTGTGTGGGCCCTTATTAAGGTTTCTATTATCAGGCAGGTTCATCTCAAAATCAGGCGAAAACGAAATGATTCAGTTTGCTGACCTAGCAAACTCATTTGCTCATGAACAGACAAATGAAACATCCATTACTGGTTAATCACAAAAAGGACTCAATGACACCTTTCCAAATGTTGGGACAGCACTGTGAATATAGGCCTGTCTTGTTCTGGTGGAGACAAACTGCAGCAGAGAACGTTCGTTAACAAAACTCAAATTGATTAAAAACAGACCAAGAGCGTCAATGTTTGACATTGTTGAGCATCGAAAGTGACATACGATACAGTACCATACTTAAAAATTCAGAAGTGCACATTGAAGTCGGGCAAACATTAAGAGCCGTAGGTAGACTGGAAGAGGCAAGTTTTCAGTTTAGAGCAAACATGAGGAGGTAGAGAGTACCAGATGGAGGGACCGACAACTGTAACAAGACAAGACGTGTACCAGAAACAACTTTCCAGCAGATGCTGATCCAAGAGAGGAGCGGCCTTTAACAGAGTTGTAAGGTGTGACCATGGAAGATAAGTAGGAAGGCAGATGATCTGAGCGTGCTCTATACATGAGGAGTGCCAGCATGAAGCGGACACAATCACAGACAGGAAGCAAGTGCAGAGAACGAAGAGCAGGTGTGATATGGACTCGGTAAGAGAGTCCAAGACACAGTCTTGCAGCTTGATGCGTTATTTTGGTTAGAGGAAGCAGTGTGCATTCAGGGAGACCATATAGAGTAAAGAGTTGAAGTAGTCAAGTCGCATCAGAATAAAGCAGTGTATCAGTGTTTTCAGTTATGCTGTGTCAAGAGTAGAGCGAAGATTGCGGATTCTCCTGAACGTGAGCTACATTTTGACGACTTAGCCAAAAGGCTCGCAACGTATGGGCCTATGTGTGTACATTCCATGACAATTTTAGTGATATTGATTGTCATTGTCAATTCCTAATTTTTTGTTGCTCTTAACTCTATAACTGTTAGTTTTGCTACAAAATGTAAACTGCAAACACTGTGACCAATCAGTCAAGATTATATTGTTAGCCTAAGCCTATTAGGCCTGTTTCTATTTTCTGTATTGTGGTAAGCCTGCAGTTGTAATATTCTTTTACCACGACTCCCCCACGAGTCACTCTAACATTGTCAAACAGTAAAAGATGTATACTTTAAGTTAAAGTCTTTAACACCAGATTGGATAATTATAAACCCTACTGATATTGTACAAAAAGAAAGAAGGCACGAATTATAATAATAGAAGAATATTGATTCGTTGAATATAACATGTTTTATGTGTCCTTTTGTTGTGATTATATGGGGTTGGGGGGCTTGGGCCCCCACAGTCTTACTGAACAGGGCCACCACATTTGCTAATCCGGCCCTGTCTTTAAGACCGAACGGTCATAAGCAAACATAATAATGCACAGAAATCTTGAACCCAGTCAATGGATTCCAATCCACAGCTCATAGGTGACACGATGTTTGGATTCTCCGAACCAAGGAATGACCGAATACATGTATGTCTTTTTCAACTGAAATGAAATGGGTTGAACGTTGCGCTTCATATTGGGAAACTGCGATTTCAATTTCATTAGAATGACAAATTGGGAAGGTCACGGACAGACTTCATGCAATTTTAAGCAACGTGAAGGTTGCCAAACTTCTCTGCGAGCTCGTGTTGATTGTAATGAACCTTTTCCGCTTAGTTATCTGATACAAATACATTCATCTCTGGTTCTCGTCGCTAAAATTTCCTCTCGCCAGCTAATGTCAGGGGATGCTCTCCAAACTGTCTTGACTTAAAAACACCACATTAATGCTGTGCCTACAACGTTATTCTGTAACCTGTCGGCCGCCTATAATGGTGACTCATTTAATGCAAACAGAGGCCTGCATCTTAGAATAACTCACACCTGCGTGTTGACAGAAGGATCGCGATATGCAACGGTGCTTGGTAACAAAAGCGACGCAGACTGCATTGTGTGATCACTATCTGAACTCAAAAGCTGTGAGCTCGTAAATTATTTTGCTTTGACGTGACCGCCATTGACTGCCATTGTGTGATCACTGTCTGAACTCAAAAGCAGTGAGCTCGTAAATTATTTGCTTTGACGTGACCGACCTGCGATTGAAAGAGTTGAATTGGTATCAACAGCAGTTGCAGTCTGTACTTGTAATCGTAATTGTAATTGTACATCTATATAGCACCTCTACATGAAAAGCACCCAAGATAATAGAGACCATGATGAAATAGAATGATCGTTAATAACTGGACAAATAGAGAACGAAATGCATGTCGCAGGTCGTATTCAGTGGCGTAACAACCAGAGCTCGAGGGTACGCGTACCCTAAAATAGAATACGTTAAAATACGTACGTACCTTTCAAAAAATAGAATACGCGTATGGTACGTATCATACACGAAAATTTAATTTATGGTTTACTCGGTGACCCATAGCCTACGCATAATCTGACATTAGTGCATTAAGTGCAATGCATGCTGGATAAACAAAGACCTACAATATAGCATTGCAGCAATTTACTACGCTGTATACAGGGTTGTGATTGTTTGCTTAAATTAAATTGAACATTCTTATAATGAGCAATGACCTGGTTAACGTATTTTTGTATTGTTTACGTACCCTAAAATAGGGTACGTTAAAAAACGTACGTACCTTTCAAAAAATAGAATACGTATGGTACGTACCTTCGAGCTTTGGTAACAACCATGTAACGAGGGTGGACAAGTCCAGGGGCCCCCGAGGTCCAAAGGGTCCCCAAGCTTTTAAACTACAAAAATTTCATGTGTGTACTTTTCCGTTTCTCCTTGACAATATCATTAGTCGTTTTGAAGGGCAGCATTTAATTTTCTTTATCCGAAATCTCTGCTGCACTTGTCCGATGTTGATTTGGAATTAGCAGCAACAAAACTGCAGCAAACATATTCATCGGACATCGGTCCAGATTTTGTCAGAGGTGCGGTCCTTCAGACCGTCAGACGTAAGTTTAATAAGGAAACAGCAAAATCTGTGTTGGACATAGGCCTACTCAAACTCATTGATTTCTCACATCACTTCATCTATGCCGGAATTGGCTACTGCATATGCGCTGTTTCCAAATTGAAAATCATAAATCACAACTGTTACTACTAGCCGCGCCAGCTTCGCACCATTGCCCGTTCACTTACTCCTAGTTGCCACCATCACCCTAGTGCATTCTTTCATCACAACCCGCCTCGTTGTCTTACTCCTAGAGTCCTAGTGCCACCACCACCCTAGTACATTCTTTCATCACAGCCCGCATTTACCATTGCTCGGCACTCTACTCTGGCCTCCCGTCCAATCGAATGGCGTGCCTGGTCTTGCGCTCTGCAGCGCGTCTTGCTGGGCAAATCCCCAAATTTGGTCACGTCTCCACCTTTATGCTGGAGTCTTTACACTGGCTCCCTACCCGGCAGCGCATTGACTACAGGATTGCTGCCTTCGTGAGGGGCGATGCCAGCGGGGTCTCGCCTCAGACTACCTGCGAGAGCTTTGTTGTCTATTGGGCATTCAAGGTCGCCGTCCCTTCACTCTGCAGAGAAGGGGTTTTCTTAGTCCCATCGAGCGCTTCTAAGTAGATTACCTGAAGGGGTGCTATAATAAATACTGCTTAATAATAATAATAATAATAATAATAATAATAATAATAATAATAATAATAATAATAATAATAATAATAATAATAATAATAATAATAATAATAATAATAATAATAATAAAGGGCTCCCCAGAAGCTATGAAGCTATGACTGCTCCCTGGGATTTAAAAGATTAAACTCGCTGTATTTTTTTTGGCCGTGGTGGAGTCGGGAGCACCTCTGAAGGGTTGTGTGAATTTATCAGTGAATGAAGAAGTATCTTAGGACAGGTTTGATGATCTTGCTCTTCTTGCTATCGAAAATAAATGTGCAAGACAATTGAACAATGATGGCTTGATAGACATTTGCAAAAAGCAAAGCTAGAAAAGCCAACTTTGTAGGCAGAGTGACTTGAACTATGGATTATTAATGACAACGTTTAACACTGCAGTTTAAAGTAGCTATCTCATTATTTTCACTCTTGAGTCTCGTTAATGGGTAAGGACCCTAAGCTTAGAGTGTCCAAGAGCCCCCGGCTAGGTTGTTACGCCACTGGTCGTATTACAAGCTATTGCAGAGTCAACGACCTATAACGTACACCGCGAGGGTACAATTTTTAGGATTGATAGGTTGTGCTAGTCAAAATAGAGGTGGAATCTGGCAACATATAAAGTTCTGTACTTTTATCAGTCTACGTCTGTTTTTCGGTTCATGAAGACTTTTCGCATCAAGGAATGTTGTGCGCAGCTTACTGCCTAAGCATGAACTATTGAAACACAACGAGAGGTCGCCAAAGCTTTGTAGAAGGACATCTTACATTGAAATCTTAGAGTTTAAGATGTGTATGTATGAGTACTTGTTATAGCGCTCCTTCCAGATTTCTACTCAGAGGCGCTCCCGACTACAGCGCGGACACTGAATCGGAGTTTCACGCCGAAGCGCATGAGCAAGTACGAGTGAAGGACTTGCCCAGGGTCCCTACGCGACGGCTTTGAGGTGGATTCGAACCTGCAACCCTTCGGCTGCAAGGCACCGAACATACCCCTACACCACCGCGCCCCACAATACGTAGGCCTACTTTTATACTGTAAGAGAGACTTCAACAATGGAGTCAACAGCTGTCTATTTCCCCATAAATCAAATCAAGTGAATAAAAGTGGCTGAGAGCCGAACGTCGCTCTCAAAGATTCAAAACATCTAAAGAAATAAATGTATGCGGTCGGTCACGCTTCACTGCTGCCGACTCCCATTACTAATGGCCATTAGTCACCCTAGGACAGGAGGTCTCTTGGTTGTGTGCTACAGCCTGTCATTTGAAACTTATTCCTCTTATTCAAGTATCATTCGCAAGCAGATGAGTTTTCGTAATTGTAAAACCATTATGTGTAGCGAGAGGTACATGAAAGTGCTATATAAACGCCCGTATAGGCGGATATACCTAAGAACAGTCGGTCTATGATAATGATTAAACTGATCGTTACTGATTTCCGGTTACACCTGCTAAGCCAAAAACCGCCGAAACTGTTGCAATATTGTTGATTGTTACAGCAACTTTCGTATTAAATTTTATGCATCGTCTACAAAGTTAAGTCGTACGGTTCACCTGTTTCTGATGAATCAGCAGCGACTGAAGACTGCATTCGTAATCGTACTAGTAATAATATTAGGCCTATACATTTCCATAGCAACTCTACAAGAAAAATATTCACAGACTCTACCAATCTCATGTAACCAGGCCTCGATCTAATTATAGAGTGGTCTTCAAACGCTGGCTAAGAACAAACAAAGAAAAGGCAAGGTCATGTTGCAAGTCGCATCAAAGATCCGAAAACATCTTAAAGTACGCCGTCATAATTTATTACTATAAACTCTCAATAGTTAAAACTCCGTTACTTCTGCATTGTGTGCTAGAGTCTGCCATTGAAACCTGCTCCTCTTATTCAAATATAGTTCGCAAACAGACAAGCGTTGAGTTTTAAAAATGATATAGGCTATCATCCAAGGTTACAAGAGATGTCTGAAAGCACTATACAAATGCAAAGTGCATACACTCAAACGTAATCGGTGTAGGCCTATAAGTTTTATGGTCTTACCAGCGCTTTACCTAAAGCACCGGTAGACTGTTGTAGGATTGTTGAAAGTGTAATGGTAAAAATAATATTTTATTTCCTATTTGCCCCAAATTAAGTCAGAGAGTAGAGTAGGCCTACGTAGACCCTACGAATGCTGTAAATATTCGATTTCTTTCATTTAGAACCAATTGCTATGCTATGCAACAAAATGAAGTGCAATTACATAATCTATAAAGCCTCACCTATATATATATATATATATATATATATACACACTGAATTGAATAGAATTATATATACAATTATATATATATTTCTCGTATGGGTATGTATACATATATATATATATATATATATATATATATATATATATATATATATATATATTAGGTGACACTGAACAATACACAAAAATATTATTTTTAAATTTTCTAAAGGCTCACCCCTCAAAAGTGTTCTCTATAATACTAATACCAGTGACATCTATAAAAATTTTAGTGAAATCTGAAAAAATTTAGAGGTCGTTCCAGGAGCCGTATTCATGGTACGTGTGTAACTCCTATTCCAGGATTAAATCTGGCCTACGCGGGAGTAGCGGGTTAAATCGATATTCATGAGACAGGTGCAACGCTCTACGCTTCGAATAAGGCTACTCCGAGTCTGAGGTAGAACTAAGTCCTCTATAATTCCTAGCTTAAAGGCGATAACCAAAATGGCGGCCGTCGTTATTCGTTGCATTCGACGACGTTTTAGACATCAATAAGTGTTTAAGAGAATCTGTAATTAACTCGTTTCGTTCGCCAACGGCGAACTTTAAATTGCCTTTCATTTCGCCGTCACAAAATGTTAAAATTTGACGAGATGTCTGACAATGTTGCATTTGAAGTACCACGTCTATCCGTTAGGCCTTGATCTGTCCCAACTTCAGCGTAATCTTTTCACTCTTCCTAGTCATTTTCTTACTGTACCTTTGCTGCTAATTAACGTTCACTCTCATATTTAGGCCTACTGTAACAAAAAACGCCTCTTAATTTTACATTTATATTAAATAAGATTTGTTTTGGTTTACCGCCGTGTTTCAATTTTTATTTGTTTACATTGTCCTCACAACCGTGAAATTCGATGTTTCGACCTCCTCACAATTATTAGTATACATTATTTTTACCTCTAGTTTAATTTACATTCTATTTCGATGCAAATGCTGCGCGTTTGGTAGTGAGGTAATAAAGGCTAGACTTACTTGTTTACCTACTTTACTTTTGGTCGGTGACGATTGCAGATGTGCGCATGCGCGATCAACGATAACCACTTAAATATTGGGAAAATCCAGCGTAAGCGCACTTTACGCCCAGAGTAACTAATCCGCCGTCTACACCGGTTTTATGAATACTGACCACGATTAAGTTTTATTCAGGGAATAGTTATTCACGGCGTAGGCGCTAAGCCTGGTGTCTCATGAATATCGCTCCAGGACATTAAACTTTCAGTAGAGACAAACAATTTAAAAAAAGTAAAATCGCTTAAAGATTTTTTTGGTCTGCGCTACCCATAAAATTTTTAAATTCTTATTTCAATGTCCCCTATTATATTTTTTATGACTCATGACATGTGCATTTTGCATTGTGCCGTTATTATTTGCTTTACTGAAAAACAATAAATTAAAGATTGCATAATTCTTTTGTCATTTTGAAGCTGCAAAAAGAGAACAAAATGTAAGTCACTAATTCATTAGTTTTGACCAGCATTTGACTAACTATTAATAATTTGTTTACTTGCTGATTAGGCTGCTACCAAGGACCAATATACACAGGACTGGAATCTCCTTATGTAAGCGCGTTGGAGAGAAAATGGCGGCCCATGGAGCCTGGCCACCTAGCGACAAAGGTGTAGAACCTCGTGTTTACCATGCTAAACGCCTATCTCCGTAGTTTAGATTATTTAACTGAACGTCATTAAAAATAGCTTTACATTTATTATTATTAACCTTTCTTTGATCCTTAGAAACTGAAAGAAAAATAATCCTGATTTGATTTTCCTCAAATTCGTGCAATTAATCGTTGAACACCACATCGGTTCGTCCATGCTTTTTCATGTCCATAGACATGACACCCGCATCGCCAGGTGGCGCCAGGATCATAGCCTTAAACCGGAAGTACACGGTTTTTTCACGAGTAACCAATCCTTTAATATAGAATCCTTGGGCTGCTACTAGGGCTCATTATTGTATATGGATTAATGGCCTGTGTCTGTGCAGCGTGCTCCCGAGGTTCCACTTACAGTTCATTTGGATGGCAAGTTGTTGCCAGCTTTGACATCAACGGAACATATTGACCGGCTGGTTGTGCAGGAATCCGGTGAAGGAAAAATGAAATTCTTAGGAATTCCTTTATTCCAACAGGCGAGGCGCATGCTTCAGCAGTTTTCAAGTTGCTTAAAGAGTGAAATGTATACGTAGGAGTTCAGCAGCATGCTGCATCTGTCGCTGTGTAATGTTTTACTTACTGCCTGCCATAGTAATCTCGGCGAAGAAAAGAAAAGAGAACAAAATGTTTTGCTTTTGGTGCAGAGCCAAGTGTGCGGACGGCACAATATACTACTGCCTATATTTATGGAGTAAAATGGAGCGATAGGCTATAACTTTTAAAGGCTGCCTCATGTCGGTGTCGGTGTTTTAGAAGCAGGGCTGAGAAGGGCGTGTGGCAACCCTCTTTGACTTAGCGGAACCCTGAATTTCAGATAAATGTTTAATTTAGTTCGAGAACAAATTCTGAAGCTGTATAATTATACTGGACACAGAGAGACAGAAGGCAGGCAAGGCAGCTAGCTCTGAAAGTCGAACATTGTCGAGTTCGGTATGCATTTATATAAGCATGCTTGCATGATGCATGTATGTATTAGGGTGGCTTTGTTCCATGGCGAAATTAAATGCAAAGCAATAATTAAGTATCACCCTTTAATGATTTCCCTTTGTTGATAAACATTGTGTACACATTTTGAACAAAATTAATATTAATATTTTACAGATGATTCAACGACCCTAGAGTTTGGCCATAATATCGTAAATGCTATAGGTTAATCGAAAATGTTTGCCATCAGTTTCACTGAATCACGCAAGAAATCGAGCTGTGATGAAAACTACTGTTTATTGAACAGTCTCGAACCAATAAAGAACAGTTTTTAAAATCAAACCATTCAGCACTCAGCATAATTTGTGGTTTTTAAATTTTCTCCCATCGAGATAATTTTCCCGACTCTGTCCGATAACTTGAAGCGCATGCTGCAACTATTCTTCACCTTTAAATCGCCCAGACTGCTGATCACGGCAACGCCTAGATCTGCATGTTCGGTGTTGACTGACAGTGTGAGGGCGATGGCAGCCTTGAAGTGATCTATATTGTTACAAGTATCAGGTTCTTCGGGTAAGAATCGACTCGGCATGCCCCGCTTTGCAAATACATTATTTCTCTGCTTCACTTTGTTTCTACCGCTTTTGGGAGACAAAAAATATGGAACTACAACGATTCCAAGATTGTGCTCCGTCGTTTCCATTCGACGTGTTTCGAAAAGCACGAGAAATCTACGATTCGAAAGGAGTGGTTGGATCGGCAACACATTCGTAGATTCTTTGCCGAATTGGATGTGACTTCGTTGGGACAGAGACAGAGAAATTGGTGGGGTGGAAATTTTGAGAGTTCAAGGTAGTTGGTTGGTATCGTGGATATTTGTTTTGTATTCGAGAAGGGCTCGTTGTTTTCTAGTCTTTTTGTGGAACTGCTGCGAATGTGGCCAAACGATCCTTTTTCTCCCACTTGTAGAAGTATATCTACTTGGAACAGGAGATATACCACGAATGAAAGGATTCACAGGTGGTTGTATTTTGCATTTTGCATCCCACGAGTTTCGAGAAAGGTAGGAGGTTACGAGAGCAGTTCTTGTCGAAAAGAGTGGATTAGTCGAAAGGAGTTGGATTCTCTTGTTACAAAGTTGGATCCACCAGAGTTGGGTGGGAAAAGTGTAGGACACATCTCTGCGAATACGGCACGAGAGTGGTTGGAGTGGAAACTCGGTGGGCTTTATGTAGTTGGTTGGAATAGTTGTGATGTATTCTGGATCGAGCAGGGAGTTGTGGTTGTACAGTAGGCGGTTGCGATACAACCCATTTGTGTGGTGTCTATTCTTTGTTTGTATGTAGTACGATGGCAACTTGGCTAGACGGTCCTTTCTTTTCTGTGGCGATGTCCTCTCTTTCCCAAGATGGCATCGAATTGGGGCATAGGCGTTCGCTATACGAGAGAGATATATATATATATATTCGTTTTATTATAAATTCAAACTCAAGGATGACACACCGCACCCAAGCTCACAGTAACAAACTAGAATGAAAATTAAAATTATTTAAGTAAACAGAGAGTTGGCTTATGGCGTCACAGAGAAATTCGCTTGTAAAGGATCCTTGAAATGAAATTCTTGTCATCTTTGCGTGGTAGTTCGAATTCATGGGCACGAGGGCGGAGGCTGTAGCGGCGATGGACTGTAGGCGGGAAAAGGTGACGCAGTACGTGCACTTCATTCCACACGACCGCCTGGAGTAGGCGATCCTCCGCGGCCCCGACTCGCTCCTCCATCGTTGGCGCACCAGCCGGCAGGTATCCCAACATGTGGAATTCTCGACGCCATATTCGCGAATATGCGAGGTGTTTCCATATTTAAAACTCGCAGACGGATGGTGTACGAACGAGGTCCTCGAAAAGAGTGGAAAAGTCGAGAAGAGCTGGAATCTTTCTCTGTGGGCCAGAACTTCGAAGCTGGGGTGGAAATCCTCGGCCGTATCTCGGAAGAAACCGCACAAGTGTGGCTGGGCTGGAATCCTGGGAAGCTATATGGGGTTGGCCTGGGATTGAGTTTTGTCTTCTGTATCGAGGGGGGATACCTTGTGTAGTCGTCTATGTCTCTACTGTCACAGTGGTCGTACATTGAACCATGGCGTGTGTGGCCAAACGACTCTTCTTCTTTTGTGGTGTTGTCCTATTTGTCCCGAGTTTGCAGCAAATCGGGCCAAAGTTCCTTTGTAGTTTTGGAATAGAGTTGTATACTTGCAAGTTTGGCGGAATGGAGCTGCAACTATTTCACAATGGTTGTGTACCATCGTTTCCCTTCGACCAATTTAGGAAAAATCGAGATATATATACGATAGTGGGCCTTGTCGGAAAGAGTGGACGAATGCAGAAGAACTTCGATCCTTCCTGCAATGCTGGATATACATTTGTTGGGGCAAATTGTGGGATACATCTCTGCGGAAACTGTGGTTGGTTGGCATCGCACTTTTTTACTGTGTACAAGAGGGACTTGTGGCCGGCTAGTAGTTCGCTCGTGGAACGAAGGCGATTGCCGACAAACGATCTTTCTTGTTCTGTCCCGTTATTCTCTCAGCACCTAGGCGACAGCGAATTGGGGCATGGGCACTCGCTAGAACTTGTTCTCTACCGATTTTCTCGATTTCGGCTTGTAGAAACCATCCAAATACTGGTACTTCTTTGTCGTCGGCCGCCTCGCCATTGTCGTCGATGTGGTAGAGGAACAACACCGTTCGAGGTGTTCCACGAAAAGTCGACGAGGAATATCGTCTACAACCATATTCTCCTTCTGGCATATCTATCGATTTGGTTCAGTCTTTGGTGGAAGACTTCGAAACGAAGAACATATGTGTCTTGTCTTTTCCCAACTTCCACTCCTCCATTTATTCGTTGGCTTTTCGGTCGCCGCTTGCAAAATTGCCATTTTTGCCTGGTGTTGGTGTTGCGACTACGACAATCAGATTCCAAACAATGGTGTTGGGATCAGCATCTTTTGGAACAATTTCTGCGGAAGAATGTCGATGCTCTTTCGTTCACTGGAAGCCAGTACAGGGTGCGCTTGTATTTGTCCACCTCCATTTGGAAGTCGCCGACACATCCCTCGAGTATCTTCGATAGCCCCCTTGTAGTCCATACGATTGTCGTTCCAACATTGATGTCCGCAAGAACGATTCGAGCGCCTGTGCCACCGTCGCTTGGACATCTATATCCCAGGACCCAGCCTTCTCACGTTTAGTTTTTTGCTAGATCCGATACCTTCTTCTGTGCATGTAGTACTTCTTTGCGTCTGTGGATTGATAGGGCTTTGCACTTTTTGTAGAGATCTCTGGTTCGTTGCAGCTCTTGCACTTCTCTTTCTCCTTCGACGCTCGTCTTCTTCGTATTTTACATGTATTTGTACCTCTCGTAGTCCCATCATTTGTTGCCGCCATTCGTGTGCCAAGGGCGTCCGCTATGTTCCGCATACGGCTCTCTACCCGCCTTCGAAAGTGCCGAGATCTTTCGCTTCTTCTCTACTATTTGTATCCCATATTCAGACGGTTCTACACCAATGGGCTGGCTCTTCTTTTTTCTCAATATCCACGAAATGTGCGAAGTTTCCGGAAGAAGTATTGCAGGATCTGGAGCACCATCATGCAGTTGCATTAGCATCTTGCTGGCGGCAAGAATCGTTTGGGAATTCGGATCTTTAGTGTAGCATCGCAATGGAGCTATCTCGATGTTGTCCACTTCGTTGGCGAGTATGTCAATGCGAAAGATTGGACATGCACGAAAACCGAAATACTCTGCATTCCAACAAACAGCTAGTTCCCATTTTTTGTCATTTTCTACGACGAGTGTTTTTTGGACGACTCGTACACCCGCTACTCTAGCTGTCCTCGTGTGGGCATACCATGCTACAAAGACTTCGCCTTGTGGACGATTTGCCAAAACAAGGCATCTGTCGAGACATGCAGCGAGGTTCTTCCACTGTTGTACTGGTGGTTGTACTACGAAAAGTCCATCGAAATCGCAGGGAGATACTAAATCCAATACTTCTTCCGCGGCGTTCTTCGCGGTCTTGGTGGAGAGTTGGTGTCCGAAACATCCGTAGAGCGACACTTCGATTCGTGTACATCCGCGCTCTTGCACATCTGGACGTTGGAATGTTTTGCGGAGATGCTCGATTGGACAGTCCACATATTCGTCTAGATGGCTAACAACTCGTCGCTTGCACTTCTCCAACCTCGAAGTTCGAAACGATCTTGTTGTATTCATTCATTCATTCATTCATTTCAGATATTTATATAGCGCCCCTTCAAGATTTCTACTCAGAGGCGCTCCCGACTACAGCGCGAACACTGAATCGGAGTTTCACGCCGAAGCGCATGAGCAATTGCGAGTGAAGGACTTGCCCAGGGTCCCTACGCGGCGGCTTGCGGTTGTATATCTTGGTACGAGAAGTTCCTCACCATTGGGTACTTTGGACCCATGAACAAACATGGTTTCCGACACTATTGGTGTTGTCCAGATTATTGTAGATTGGTCCTCGTCGCACATCGCATCGCATAGACCAGGGGTGCGCAACCTGCGGCCGTAACGGCCGCATGCGGCCGTAAGAGGGAGATTTGGCGGCCGTGGACGTAAGGTCCAATTGCAATGTATTGGCGGCCGTGTGTATATTAATTCATAAATATTTTAATCCATTGTTTTAAAACTGGGGTGATGTGATAGTGGTCAATGAAAGTTACAGTGTACAAATGCAACTGGACGGCATTCCTACTGCGTCCTTTACCACCGTCCTTGATGCCCTGCTGCAAGAATTCACTGAACGAATCAATGACTTAAAAGATTGTGCCAGCACTACGACATGTTACTACTCCTCATCTGGTGGAGACAGAGAATGCTCCCCTGGACCTACGAATGGAATTGGTGGAGTTGAAGAATGACGAACAACTCCTAAAAAAGTTCGAGGATAAAGCCGATTTATTAGAGGTGTGAAAGTTGGTGATGGAATAGCCTACCCGACTTCGAGAACTGTCATGGCAAGATCTCTGGTCCTCTTCGGAGGCATGGGCGTATTTAGAGGGTGGTTTTATGGGTTCAACCCCGAAATAAATGCATTACTGTTATTAAAAACTAAAAATATAGAAAAGTACGACAATTTCCAATGGGAACCCCATAGGCAGAAAAATTTCGGTGGGGGTTTTAAGATTTCGGGGGGTTTTCCAAAGGAAGAGATTGTCGAAAAAGTTAAGGTTTTTTGTATTTTGCATGTAAAAGCCTATAAAAAATTTTGAGGAAACTTATTTGGGGAGGTTTGAACCCAGAAACCCCTCCTAAATACGTCCGTGGAACCCCGAAAACTGAGAACCCTCCGAATTTTTTTAATGGCTACGCCACTGTAAAAATCAGAGGCCCTACGTGTATGAGGCAGTCTTCTCTCGGAAGTAGCCTACATAACTCGATTGATGGACAACTTGGAGTCTGAAATACGTCTGAAGGTCTCCTGCCTTCTCCTGCCTCTCCGTCAATATCCAAGAAAGTGATTAATCTCGAATATTGTTAGCTACAAATTTGAATAGGATTGAAGATGTAGATAAAATTGATTGTGTTTCTTATTACTCTTTTATTAATTTTTGTGATGGAAAAGACTTGGAAGGCATACTTAAGTTCGTGGAGAAGGGATAGACGTCAGTAAATATAGTTGTAACAGCGAACACAGTAAACGTCCCCACACGTGTATTTTTTTACATAACCTAATAGCAGATATCTTGGCGGCCGTGGTGAGAATATGAGCCTTTCATGCGGCCGACAATAACGAAAAGGTTGCGCTCCTCTGGCATAGACCATCCTGCTCGCGGAAGCCCATCTCTTTGCACAGATAGTCTACGAGAGTTTTGCGATCGAGGACTCCACAGAAATCTTGTGTACAGTCGATAGAGTATATTCCATAGCCACCGGAGAGTAGACCTGTGTCTGTCGAAAAATGGAAGTATCGCTTGCAACTCCTCTATAGGGATTTCGGAGACATCTACTTTTGCCACGAATAGACCCGCTGGTTCTTCGCCTCCATACAGTTCCATCCACTTTGTCTTGGCTGCACAGTCTGTGTTTTGTTCGTTTCTTGAGACTGTTGTACGAATTGCACTACTGGCTGTAGAGTCGCCATTTTGGTATGCGATGGTGTGCAGAATGATGGCATGGGTGCGATTGCTGCCGTCGTTGGATATATGGTCTATTGCATTTCGCATCGCGAGTACGATGGCCAACAAGACTTTCTTCGCAACACCGAGATCCCCAGTTGTACATTTGTTTTTGGTTGATATATCGATTGAGCCTTGGTTTTGGCTGGTACTGTATATCGATTGAGCTTTGGTTTTGGTTGGTATATCGACAAGGGCTTTGGTCTTGCTTGGTATATTGGCGAGGGCGCTGGTCTTCGATTTGTGTTTTATTTTGGTGCTATCTATGTGCTATGTATAGAATTGGGGGTCGTTATGAATATGGCTAGACGAAAATCACGGTCAAAAAATGAACAAAGCACGGCATACTTTTAAAGAAATTGCCAAATTCACGGTGAATTGACGGCACCAATTCAGAGTCATATTGTATTCATAAAACTTCGCACTGACAAACACTTTTCACTCCGTTTACGACGTTACGTCAACGCAGACACTGTGTGACTTAGTCAGTAGGTAAAAATTAACGATGTCACGGTTCCAAGTCAGAATACAATGGTTTAATTTACTTTTGGCGCCATATACATGTAGCAGTTGATTAAATGCCTTCGTTCTTGGCCAATGTATTCACGAAGAGGGCGACCGTTTTAACGATGCATTTCGGTTTTGCTTAGGCCTACACACTTTTCTTGGAGTGTATTGCAGTCAAAACACTTATTCCATAGTCATTGTCGATTGAGTTCTCACAGGGTTGAGAACACAGTTTGAGTCTCTTACACAGAAGAGTTTCCTGCAAATTTAGAAATTCGTTGCAAACTTCTTCGCAAACGTAACTGTAAACTCCAAATTTATAAAGAGCTACAATCATAAAGCTAAGCGCAAAGCTTCATCTTATTTACGTGTGCTACGTCATATCAGAGGGTTGTCCAGAGATCGATTTCCATTAAAGCTCCGAGTCTTGATAACCACCGAGTTATTGATAGTACGTCTAAAAATGGATTTTTTGGAAGTTAGTGTGTATCTAGTCAAGTAAGTAAGTAGTACTAGGTATGCAGTGAGGTAGTTAATAAATAACTGCTGATATATTAAGTGGACAAAGTCGATAGCAGTCGATAGCTTAGCGACTGACTTAATCGACTTCAGGGCTTAGTGACTGGCGGCGGATGGCGGCGACTAATTACTGATTTGTAATCATCCTGCGTTTGTGTCAGTTTGAAATTAAACGAAAGTTATTATTATTATTATTATTATTATTATTATTATTATTATTATTATTATTATTATTATTATTATTATTATTATTATATATCCGGAATGGCCCTATTCGTCTGTTTCCTGGCTGGTGAAAGTGCCTCTGAATGCCACCGCGTTAAAACGTTGAATTATTATTATTATTATTATTATTATTATTATTATTATTATTATTATTATTATTATTATTATTATTATTATTATTATTATTATTATTATCGTCATCATCATCATCATCATCATCATCATCATCGTCAGCAACTTGCAACAGATGCCTTTTAAAGAAATTTTATGAACCTGTGTTATCGAAGCAATTCGGTAATGCTTACAAACTTTTCTTAGTGTGTATTGCAGTCAAACACTTATTCCATAGTCATTGTCGATTGAGTTCTCAGAGTGTTAAGAACACTGAGCGTCATGAGTTTCCTGCAAAGTTAGAAATTCGTTGCAAACGTCTTCGTAAACGTAACTTAAGCCCCGAAATTTATAAAGAGCTACAATCATAAAGCTAAGCGCAAAGTCTCATCTTATTCACGAGTGCTGCGTCATATCAGAAGGGTTGTCCAAAGACCGATATCTATTAGAGTTCCGAGTCTTGATAACCAGAGGTGACCGAATATAGAAAATATAGCTTTCCTCCTACAACTAAGAACGTGGCTACATGTTGTTTAAGGCACCGTTATGAAGACGATTGATCCATTGCGTAGTTGGTCAGCATCGTTCCTTTTCTGGCAGAGCTGTTAATTCATTCATTCATTCATTCAGAGGAATTATATAGCGCCCCTCCGGGATAATCTACTCAGAGGCGCTCAATGTTGTTATCTCTCTATCACTAAGACTGGATGTTTGCATACCAATAAATTTCGGCGTGTGATGCTTTGAAGTCGAGGACATCACAGATAGTCCGTAAAGTGCTCGTACCTCAATTGCCCTCTTGTGTGGTATTAGGTTTATGATCAACAGGTGCGCTGGGCTGAGTAATATAACGACAGAACAGACCACATATCAGACCACCAAATCAAGCGATTCGGCAGCCAAGTAATAAACTAATAAAAACTGCACTGTTGGACAGTTTTTGAAAGCATTATGACAGGACAGTCTTTTCAGTGATAGAGTTGGAATGTGTGCATTTGATTGTTCCAATGTCTTTTAGTTTTGCCGACATTAGCAATAGATAGATTTCCTATGTGTATGGTTCTGTGTAGGTGAAAGAATTATTGTCGTTATTAAACAGTTGATTTCACTTATTATATGGAAAAGAAACAGGTTCCTGCTATTCCATGAATTGACGCTACTCTATAAACCGGTCATTATGTAGAATTTTAAACTTTCTCCGATCTGTCACCAACTGATATATTACTCCAAGTGAATGGAATGAGAAATTGTATGTACAATTTTGTACATATTGTAGCCTATGTATGAAAGTATGCATGCATGTGAATGTACATATAAGTGTATATAAGGATTCGTATCTGAGAATCTATAAGCACCTCTTACAGTGCAAGATATTCAGAGGCGCTCTCAGAGGGAATAGACAGGATTTATGACAGTGAAAGGATGAAGAAGGGGATTCAGCTTGCTCCCAATATATGGGGGAGTCATTCCACAAGGAAGGGCCCACAACAGCAAAGCCCGGTGCTGGGCCATGACAGTCCTTGCCCGAGGAACAAGGAAATCAAGCCTATCAATGGAACGGAGGTGACGTGGGGAGGGTGAGGAGAGAGGCTTAGAGATTTTGTTACGGGTGTAGTTAGGAGCCAAACCCTGGTGAATTTTCGAGACCAAGCTATGTATCTTGTATTTGATCCGAGGGAGAACAGAAAGCCAGTGTAAACCTCCTTCATATTACGAGATGTGAGAGAAACGAGAAATACAAGCAATAAGCCTTGCTGCAGAACTGAGAACAGATTGAAGAGCAAATAAGCGTACCTTGGGAAGCCCAGCTAATAGTGAATTGCAATAGTCAATGCGAGAGCAGTTGAAGGCATGGACAATTGTGGTGAACACAGAGGAGGGAACATATCTTCTAATGACTCTGAGGCGCCTCAAGTGATAGTATCAAGAGATATCTGTTATCTGTCTATTTATATGGCGCCTGACGGATCTTAAGAAGGACGCTATTATAGGGCTGACTAACTGAGCTGAAAAGTACTAAGATTGGTTAAACATGATTTCATTATCTGTCAATGCAAATGAGTGCGTGCTTTTCAGTGAACGACTGCCCAAGAAGGGCGATTCCATGCAGAATAAGGTCTGTTGTGGACATGTAGTCGCACTGAATAGCGGGACCAACAAGTCTTCATGGCCTGATGAACAAAATGAGAGTCTAGAGATAGAGAGACATAACTGTGTGGTGACGTATTATCAAAGCTCATCCCATGAACAATACCTTGAATATATAATCCCGTTGGTGCATGGAGGTCAGTGTAACGTCTCTCGCGTGTTGGGTAGAGCACATGAATATTTGGCAGCTTAGCAACGATCGACTGAAGTTATCGTGCACACTGAACTGCGGCCTGGACTGAGTTACAGTAATCCAGACGCATCAGAGTAATGGATTGGATAAGTATCCAAGCGGCGCTGAATGAGAAATTTCGCACTATGACTTTTGATCTAACGCAGTTGGGTATTTGTCGCTCAAGAAAATGTCTGCAGCTTCTTTCTTTCATTGCAGTATTAATACTAGGCCGATGGAAAACTGGATAACTCTGGACAGTGATCTCAAGATTCGATCCCACACAATGCACCATTTCAAATCTTATTTCACTTCTCTCTTGGGTTTTTTACTAACAGTTTTACAGGTAGTTCAGACCTTGAACTCAACAGACTTCAATGCTAGAAAAATTCTCTGGCCTCTTTGTCTCCGCGTGAAAACTGCTCGATGAGGAGTTAGCATCTCATCTTGGATTCTGTAGAATTCAAGAAAAGGTTTAAACTAAGTTATCTGTCCTATTGATACCTTACCATCTGTATTCCTGCAAGCTACTCTCAATTCTGACAACAATAATAGTAATAATATTTTCGTTTATTCAGACAATCCGGTTGACACACCGCAACCGGTTACAGTGTACAATTATGCAATTCAAACAATTCACAAGAACACAAATGACAGAAGACATAAATCTTAACTACTAACAGAGCAGACAGCCTGCAATACAAGGAAGAACTAACTATTTGTGAATATTTATCGCCCATCTTCCTTGCTTTGACTGACTAGGCCTCTTTGGGTGAATGTCAGTCCTGACTTGAATATCTGATTCCTTCTTTCTCTAAATACGTATATTGGGCGAATTTAATATCCACGTTGATGTAGCTAATCATTGTGCTTTAACATTATTTGATATGTTAAAGAGTTTGACATGCAACATCTCATTAGCGTCATATAATAAGAGTCACAACTTTGATGTGTTGATAATACGTTCTGAATAGCATTCGTTTGATTCGCTTACTTCCATAGGGTTACATTTTTCAGGTCATTTTCCGTTTTCTATGAAGTTTACTTCCTAAAGGTGAAGATGAAGATTGCAGCAAATGATGTTGCTGACTTGACATAACTAATGCTTTTTTGCATAATAGTAAATTGATAATTTGATCGTATACTAAGATTACAAGACATGAAGTCAATTTCCAGCCGATCCTTCTGTTAGTCGTATCTGGTAAAGGGGAACGGTACACAGTCCTTCAGTTGGACTAAGAAGCTGAAATTTCGTCAGACTGATACAATTAACAGGACTAAAAGACTGAAACGGTGCCCTGGTCTCTAGTTTGAACTTAATTTTTAACCATATGATCAATGATCATGGACCATCCAAATACTTACGTAGATGTATACATACATACATACAAACATAAATACAAACATACAAACATACATACATACATACATACATACATACACATACATACATACATACATACATACATACATACATACATACATACATACATACATACATACATACATACATACATACATACATCATCATCATCATCATCATCCATCCATCATCATCATCATCATTTATTGTTAACCTTTGAACAGTGCATTTACAGTTATACAGTTTTCATTTCAATAAGGGTAACAAGGAGGCCCTGAAGGGATGAGTATCCCGCTAAATTAGGGTCACCTATGTACCAGATAGCATATACATCTAGAGGCAGTTGCGATTGCTATCTAGTTCAAAATAGATATCTCGTGGGCTAAACGCCCTATACCGGTGATTGGTTAGAGAACAGTTTAGGAAAATAGATTATTATTTCGTTTACAATAGTTGGCATTATCTATAGGAGCTTAACTAATAGCTTAACTAACAACTTAACTAAATAAGATCAGTTTGGTTACTTATTAGGTGGGTGCGTAACATCTTTTTAAACATATACAGATTGGTTGCTTGGCATATTTCAGTGGGAATCTTATTCCATACGGAGGGACCTATATGCTTGGCTGAGAATTTGCGTGAGTTTGAAAGTGCAAGCGCTGGGCGATAGTTGCTCGAGCTCCTGGTGTAGTGGGTGTGAATATCTGACCCGCGCTGAAAGTAATCATTAAAGTTAGAGGGCAAGAGATGATGAGTAAAGCCAAACATAAAAGTACCTATTTGTAGAGTTTTTATTTGATGTAAATTGAGTAAATTTACATACATACATACATACATACATACATACATACATACATACATACATTACATACACACATGTCACAAAATTAAATTACAGATCGAAGTCTGTGTTGCGCTCGAGACTAGAAAAGTTTTAATTGGCACTATATGACATATTAAAGTATTCAAGACGAACAATGTACAAACAAACGATTTCACTTGAGTGTCGTTCATACAACAGAATGGCTTCTCTGGCAGAGACTTAGGTCTCATCGTAGGAAATCCTGATATTCGCCTAAGTTCAGGTCCATAACTGAATAAGTATTATGAGAAACCAGACTTTTAACCCTCAGGCTACCGAGGTTTTTTGTGACACGGGCTATAAGGGGGGGTTATTTCGCGTTTGGTTTCAAATATCATATCTTGTACAGCAATGGATTCAGCATTCATTTCTGAACAGAATGGTATATTTAGTTGTACATTATGTGAATGCACCTCGAAATTACATACGTTTTAACAACGGAACCGATAATTAGAGATAATTATTTTATATTATTGCGTGCATTTCTTACTTTTTGGATAAGCAAATATAAGATTTTGTGTGTTTTGAAACTGATCTATGTATCCAAGAACGTTGTAAACATAATGATGCTTCGTTTGTAACAATAGCCTATAAACTAGTCCATAGTTGTAACGAAATGTAAAGGCATGCAGCGATATCAACATGAAACAAGACTGCGTTATTGTTCACGGCAGTCAAATAAGTCAGTGGTCCTTGCAGTTATTGCAAGTTATTCCCGTTATTTTGTGCGAATGCTTCTGTAAACTGGCTTCTCACTTCATCTTCAGTATCTGTTTGGAGCTAATTATAAGTTCTAAATCTGTAGCTGTTGACAAACGTTTACGTAGATATATCGGCTTACGTTGTGATACTGAATTTTCAGCCATTTTCAGACAGATATCGCGTATTATTATTTATTTTGATCACTTCCAGTGTTCAAAAGACAAATAAGTAAGCAGGCAAAGAAGCCCTGCATTCCCTCTACATAATGGTATATTTGTTTCTCTTCCAGGAAGAAAATGAATACGCTATCGTCGAAAAATTAAGGGGGTCGTATCCACCCCTCCCTGGTACCTCGGGTATATCGGGTATAACTTTTGAATGGCGTGAGATACCGCCATGATGTTTACCTCAAAATGTGCCCAAGTTATTCTGCTACTGCTACCTAAAATGTAAAAATTATATTCCATATGAAAAGAAATTTATGCATAAAAACGTAGGGTGGTGGTAACCACCCCCTTGGTAGCCCGAGGGTTAAAGAAGTTATGAAGTTAAAGACGGTCTGCACGAACAGTTTGATGTTCGACACTGAATTTGTTCACAAAACTAATTACACAGTAAGAAATTGTTGTGCATTTAACTCCTTTAAAGTTAAAATTAACAATTTCTGTGCGTACGTCGACGAAAGAGCGAAACGGGATTGCTTCGGAAAATTTGTTTCATACTGTCTGCATTGTGTTAGTTCAACCGAACTGCATCACGTGGCAATATAATTATTCTGGCGTCTTTTTCTTAGAGTGTAAGCTTATGTTTGATGTTCGACTGAACACAGAAATTGTTCACAAAACTAATTACACTGAAAATAGTTGTACATTGAATTCGTAAAAAGGCAAATTTCGCAATTTCTGTGAGAACACTGACTAAACAAGCAAACGCAATTGCTACGAAAAATATAGGCCCTATATCTTAGTGTGTGCAATCGAACTTAGTCATATGGACATCTTTTTCTGAGAGTGTATATTAGCAAAGGAGCAACATTTACAGAACACATTAAACGACTTAGCCTACATGAATGTTTGTTTGGTCAATGAGACTTTAGTCGTGACGGTGTATCAAACGTATAAAACGTTAGCTGAAGATTCAGACATATTTGGATATTTGTTACTGAGAGCAAGAGTGACTTTAAAAAGAAAGGACCGCTTTGTTACTAAATGTTTCAGTTCAATGTTTCAACTGCGTGACAAGGCTCTAAAACTTCTAGGAACAATTTGTCCGTATTTATGTCAGATATGGTGATTTTCAGATTTTTCCGCAATAATGTTATTTCGTCATCGCTGTGGCTAAATGTTTGCTTACTGAACATAATACATAAATTTTGTTCTCTTTAACGGCAAGAACATAGTGAAGATAGTTGCCACATAGATAATGAATAATATTCACAGCTGGCAACACGCAGTAATCAGTAGCACATGATTTGTTAATTTCGCAGCGTTTTCAACAACGCCAACAAACGTAGAGAATTTCAAATGACGTCAGCTTCTGTGTTGGATACGATGTATGGCTTGGATCGATGTAATTGATATTGAGCTGTTTTCAGCTGATCGAGTTATAAAGACCGTCAGCTGGATGATTGGTTTAGCCACGGATGACAATCTTCGCCCAAATACGTCCAATAAAGTACCACCACTGTTGTCAAAGGTGGAGTAATATTTACCATTATCTGCCTCCTATTGTCCTTTGTAACCGTCATCCTCATCGCATCGTCATCCTCATCATCGTCTTTATCATCATCATCATCATCATCATCATCATCATCATCATCATCATCATCATCATCATCATCATCATCATCATCATCATCATCATCATCATTCATCATTCATCATCATCATCATCATCATCATCATCATCATCATCATCATCATCACATAGTACAACGATCGCAGCAGAACTAGACCACGTCACAGAGTGGGCCGCAACATGTAACTTAAAATTAAACTCAAAAAGACCTTTGAGATGGTGATTCGTCGGCCACGGGGGCGTGCTGGGCGTGACGCGGTTCCGATTACTACTCCGGGACTGACAAGGATCTCCAGCATGGTCATCTTGGGCGTTACAATGAATGAAGCTTTGAGTTTCGAGTCACACATCACCCGTATGTGTTGTCAGGCCAGACAATCGCTGTATGCCTTGCGCATCCTCGTGGCGCATGGTCTTTCAGGCCCTATGCTACATACGACGTGGTTCGTGCTACAACGGTAGCACGAATGCTCTATGCTGCTCCGGCTTGGCGGTGGTTTGCAGGGCAACAAGAAAAGAACCGCCTTCACTCGGCGATGCGGCGTCTGATTTCGTCTGCGGTACCTGCCAGAGGACAGTCCATCGTTTGAACATCTTTGCCACACTGCTGACTCACGCCTCTTCTCTGCGGTCTTGGGATACCCGGGGCATGTACTCCATGGGCTACTCCCCCCAAAAAAGCTGCTCCCCTATTCCCTACGCCCGAGATTACATGACCGTTTTATTCCATAAGCGGACAATCTCTCACGCAGATCGTTTATAATAAGAATGTTATATTTATAATAAGAATGTTATACTCTGTATAAATGTATGTACACCAAAGTGCGGATATACAATTGGTTTAATAAAGAAAAGAATATACTTACTTACTTACTTTTACTTACTTATCATCATCACCACCGCCACCACCAAATAGTAACGATGAGTGTGAAGGTGCTGATTGGAGACTTAAATGCATTGTCAATTGAAGACTGTCATTAGATGGCGTTTATGAGAACTTTTGTAAGATCCGTTGGCTCGAAAACCATGAACGCATTTCAGAACGAATTGAACTGATTATAGTGTGAAATACGTACCTTGCAATGAAGCTGTTTGGATGTAGAGCTGTGATTTCTGGGTTAGGCAGATAAGTGAACGCTCTGTTGAAAGTCACATTGAACGGAGTTGGATAGAATTCAATTATAATAGGCAGAGGTTGTCCAACAGATGCCTCTGTTGTGCTTGGAGTTACAGCCACGAGTTCGAATGTTGAGCTGGAGTTAAAAAAAAATGTTTAGTTTTATTAGTATCTCATAAAAGACAAATTAAATCTATGTTGCTCTGAAATCTGTGTTCATCGAACGATAGGAAAAAAATCTCTTTAGATCAGATTTCATATTTATAGCATCGAAAGGATTATAATAGTTGCAGGATTGAGTGTAATTTAAATCATATTGTGAAGTAAACAATCTGTAAAAACAGAAAATATCTTCTTTGGAAAGTTGTTTACTTATTCTTATTTTGTATTCTTTTTCGCTTCCTGTAGAATAAAGCATTATAATGCTGGATGCATTTGAAAAATATTCCTCTAACCTGCCATTAGGTAAAAAGAAGATGGATGTTGCAGACAAATCATTTCCTATGCAAACGTCTTTAACACCCATGATAAATGGTATATATGAGCCAGCGTGTTTCGATATATAATCAATAATTGTTGATGAACCAATTATTGTGATGTTCGTTCCTCCAGCTATTGGACCGAATAATGGTTCCATTAAGATCGGAAAAGCTAGAATTATAAAGCGTCCAGTAATTAGCAAAATTAATCAGATCTACAGTACACTCCAGTAGCCATAAATATAAAGATTTTAAAGTAATTTTGTAGCTAGATAAATAAGCCTAAATTGTCTTAGCAAGGTCTTTTGCTACTGGTTTCGCATAGCGCTATAAAAATCCTTTATACTAAGGCTAAATTGCAAGGAATCTATATTAAAGGAATGGTTACTCTTCAAAATGCCGTGTACTTCCGGTTTAAGGCTACGAGCCTAGCGCCACCTGGCGATGCGGGTGTAAGGAGGGTCTATGGACGTAAATTAGCATGGACGACCCGAGATGTTGTTCAGCGATTAATTGCACGAATTTGTGGGAAATTAAATCAGGATTATTTTTCTTTCAGTTTCTAAGGATCAATGAAAAGTTAATAATAATAAATGTAAAGTTATTTTTAATGGCGTTCAGTTAAATAATTTAAACTACTGAGATAGGCTTTGGGCATAGTAAACACGAGGTTCTACACCTTTGTCGCTAGGTGGCCAGGCTGCATGTGCCGCCGTTTTCAGGAGATTCCAGTCCTGTGTATAATAGGTCCTTGGCCAAATTGAAGGGTATTGATCAACCAATAGGAAACTCTCCCTCCAGAGGTGACAACTATGACTGGTTTGACTGCTCGGGCATAAGTTATAGTGCTACATTTTTGCTAAATTGCGCAGTTGGAGAGTTACAATCGAGCAGAGTGGTCGATTAGAGCACAGATAGATGGTGCACTGATATGTGTCCAGCTCTAAACCAGATTCCTATACCGCAAATCGAGAAGACCAAAGAACTGAGGAACTTGACTGCGGACGTCGAATTCGGTGTAGGGTCTGTAGGTCTATCGGTTGCAGGTTTTCCTATTAGTTCGAAGTAGCAGTTCTGACCGATAGAAGGATATATTCTGTCGTGATTGCTCGAATATTGAGTTGAAATCTTAATATATAGCTTTCGTCAGAAGAGTCAAAGATTTCTAGCTACAGGAATATTCTGCCTTTAATCAGAGAGGGAAGATTCGATGCAAGCTTTCCTTTTGCTAAGCAAGGTGCTGCATAAATCTTCGTTAGATTAGATTCTGTTAAAAAGCACTATAGTACATACGAATCACCAGTAGCAGAGCCGAGATAGATTCCACACCGTCATAGCAACTATAAGTTCCCTCAGTCAAACTCGACAACTGACGAACATCGAGTACTGATGAATATTCCGTTGCATGAAGTACATACAGCTGATTATTTGTCGTAAGTAGTTTGTATCCATTGGAAATCCAAATGGTTTCGTTGTTGAAAGAACCCAACGGAGTGAAAAACCAACTAATTGCGTCTGACCCATAACTGGAAGCACACTCCAATGTAATGTTACTTGATCCAGCAACAGCTGCTGTGTTAGTTGGCCTCCTGGTTAGAGAACCACTCGAATATAGACCTAAATGTAATTGGAACAAAACATTCATTAGCCATACACATTACACACTCACCAACACGGTTGGATTCCGCTGTAAGAACTCGCTCACCTTCAGGGAAACTCTCTCCCGGACAAGTTTAGCTCGCCAAGATGGCTGGGTAGGTTGCTGGGCGGTCTGTCATAACCTGTAGTTTAGATGGCACACAGTCATGAATGTACCCTTTCTTTGTTCTTCACGTGGACGACTGTTCGTGGGGGTATGCACCCTGGCGTTGGGAATAATAAGCATTAGATATCGGTTAAGTATGACTCAACTTAGCCTACAACGATTAACAGAATACCTTTGAACTAATTTTGGCTCAATTCTAATTATTTGGATCAGTGGTAGCCTACTTTTGTGTGGTAGGCCATATGTATTTAGATTAGATTATGTTGATAACAATTTGTTGCCTTATTGTTGCTCTAACATTGGCTTCTTGTTATGGGATATGGTACAATCTTGCTTAGCATTCATTCATAACTTTTGTTAAATTGCAATGTACCTGATGGCGGTGTGACTATCAGTTTTGTTACCAATAAACGAATATAATAATGTACATTGTCATGTTTTTTCGCATACCTGCTGAAGAAGCTGTATTGAGAGCTGTTGAAGTCGTAGATATAGGCTTAGTAGTTGTAAGTGATTTAGTTGTCGATATTGGCCCAGTAGTTTTAGGTGATTGAATCGTTGATTCCAGTAGTCCATTAGTTGTACGTGGTTTAGTCGTAGGATTTGGCTTAGTAGTCGTAGGATTTGGCTTAGTAGTCGTAAGTGGTCGAGTTGTAGATATTGGTCCACGAGTTGTAGGAATTGGCCCAGTAGTTGTAAGCATTTGAGTCGTAGATATTGGCCTAGTAGTTGTTGCTTCACCATATACTGAATAAAACCGTAAACAAGAGAACCCAAGAACTAAATTAATCCGCTAGGTCTTCGAAGCCAATTCTTTTACAATTTGACCTACAACCTTTTCATCGACAATCAAAACATGGTTTAGCATTTCTTTTAAAAACTAAGTCCTCCAACATGAGCATTATCACCTGTTTCAGAATCAGAAGATAATTCGTGTTTTTTGTGGCAATATTTCAGCTATACGACACCGAAAGCGCCGATATATTAAGATGAAATTCCACCATTTTTTAGACATGTTTAATGTGATAAAGCAAATTATGACTGAGAGTAACAGAATCTTGCGCAATTGCACAGACGTTCATCACAGCATTATTCCTCTGCCGTCTTCCTCTGAGATCTGAAATAATGCCAAGTTTAAACAAATCACCATAAGGTCCTTACCTCAAGACTTTCATCTGGAAAGTATACGCTGCATTTACTCCAACCCTGTTCAGATCTAGCTAAGATTCCGATTTAGTGACTTTGTGCCACCGATTGGAACTTTAAATCAATAAAATAAATGAATATTTAGCGACGTTCCTGGGACCAATTCGCAGGAACATAAGCCCTCCAAACAAGTCGTAAGAGCGGTTATTGCGGGGACAATCGGCTAGGAAACGATCATCGCAGTAACAATCATTCGGTAGCTATTCAATAATTTTTAATGCCTTTCTTTGTAAGATGCTCATCGCTCACCTGTACAGGATGCACTGAAATCAGGCGCATTCATCGTGAAATAAGAAGAATCGGCAGATGTTGGTGCAGTAAACGTCACTCGACATTCGTACTTCTCATAAACAATGTTGCCGACTGTGACGGTAAATGTAGAAGTGATATCTTTTTCACCGACGCTGGACCTCCAGGGTGTAAATGTCGAAGGATACTGGCCATTGACTGTCCAGGCCATAATTGGCTTGATTGGATAGGTTGGATGATCTGCATAAATGATCGTGCATGATATGCTGGCGTTGGCTGTAGCAGACTGATTGGAGCAGATTGGACCAGAACCTGAAGGACGAAAACACATGGCTAAAATTAACACTGTATTGTAGTTCTAAGAGTTCTCCATTGAGCTATTCATTCCTGTCCCTCTACAGACAGCTTTAGTTTGGACGCCGTAACCCTTCACCTTGTTATATTATCAGCTCACACTGCTGACCTCGACTAGAGGCGATGTCATGCATAGACGCTGATGCATATGGGTGCTCAACTTCTCGAACTTCGGGAAAGTAGAAAGTTAGCCATGTGACATAGGCAAAAGGTGCAAATTAAGAAAAGCTGAAAATGCGGAGTTGCTTATAACACATCAGTTTATATGTTGCTGAAATAATGTGTATCGTAAAGTACTTGGTTTCCATATAATTTATGGGAATCAATAAGAGAATTTATTGTAGGTCGAGTCAGTTTGGACTTAAAGTCTATCTGAATCACATTTGTGTTTTGAGACTCTACCTTTCACGTCGAATAAATTATGATCATTAGTTTTGATTTCATATTGTGATATATTTTGAATAAATAAAGTAAGTGTATTCTTTATTGAGAAGCACTAGCAAGCACACAGCATTGTGCATGGCAAGATTAATACATTCAAATAAACAAACAAAAAATTATATATAGGCCTACGACCAAAGAATTGAATGAGATAAGTTATTGTACATCAGAGGAGAAAGAGTTTGGTCTAGTCATAGGCCGAAAGAAAGTGCCTGTGATTAAGAAACAACATCAGCATTTGTAATATTGCAATATTGTTTGATGTCATTTTCAAATCTTATTCCAGTGTTACATTTAAGAAAATTAAGCAAAACCGATTAGTTTACGTATTATAAAATTATATTAAAAGCAATCAGTTTACTTACGAATGACAACTAATTTGGCTGCGGTCCTGTTGTTGCTGTTTCCAAACTGAACTGTGTATATTCCTGCAGTAGATATGGGACCACCTGTTGGATCTATAGTAGCGTTGCGTACAGTAAGACCGGGACGATTAGTTGCATAGAGCCCAGTCAAAGTTGGATAAACAGCGTAACTAAAATTGGTTATCTGATAAGGTGCAACATCATTTGATGTTGGCATTACCGACCAGGCCTCGCCGCCAGGTCCAGTTGCACAGTTAAATATTGCATTCGGTGTTCCCTCGTATACAACGGTATTTCTTATGTACTTTGCACATTGTTCGTTTGCACCTGAAACAGAGATTTCTGGCTACAGTGATGTTATTTTGTATAGAGGAAGCAATTTGGCATACATATACTGTACAGTGATGACTTTTCTACGCATCTTAGCCATGCGTGCATTTCATGAACTGTTCATTTTAATGATCTTTCAGCTCACTTACGTCAAGTGTGCCACTGACAGCCTTCTATGTTGAGGCAGCGCCATGCAGAATTCTGTAAGCATCTACAACTAGAAGTAAACCAACTTTAGGAAAAATTAAACGTAGAAATGGCAATAGGGGCCTACATTGCAAATGACTAAGCAGCAGCTCAAATCTAGCTTCGTCGTTGTCGTTCTGTTGGTATTACTCAACCACTGAACTTGTACGGCTCCTTAAATGCAAACCTCAAATCTTAGGTTTAACACATCCCCACATAGGATCTTCTAGCAAGCAAAATTGCAGTCACGAATCACAGCTCGTTACCAGCCACTGCCATAATCAAGTCTTGCTGAATTATTACAATGTTCTCGCCTATCTCACAGAAAAAACGGTCAACTGCATTCTAGTGACCAGTGACCACGGACCTGTATACTGTATAGACACTCCCTTTAAAAACTATAGACTCTATTCATCTCAGGATATATTGACTGGTGGAGTTTATTCTTACTAAGACTAAATGACCCGTGGAGTGTATTGTTACAAGGACTATAACTCTCCTGTTGGTGATTAGAAGTGGAGTTGATTCTTGTTCGGAAAAATTGAATCGGGGAGTTGATTCTTCCTGAGACAAATTGAATGAGGAGTTGATTCTTCCTAAGACAAATTGAATGGGGTAGTTGATTCTACCTGAGACAAATTGAATGGGGGAGTTGATTCTTCCTGAGACAAATTGAATGTGGGAGTTGATTCTTCCTGAGACAAACTGAATGGGGGAGTTGATTCTTCCTGAGACAAATTGAATGGGGGAGTTGATTCTACCTGAGACAAATTGAATGGGGAGTTGATTCTTTCTGAGACAAATTGAATGGGGAGTTGATTCTTCCTGAGACAAATTGAATGAGGAGTTGATTCTTCCAGAGACAAATTGAATGGGGAGTTGATTCTTCCTGAGACAAACTGAATGGGGGGAGTTGATTCTTCCTGAGACAAATTGAATGGGGAGTTGATTCTACCTGAGACAAATTGAATGGGGAGTTGATTCTTCCTGAGACAAATTGAATGGGGAGTTGATTCTTCCTGAGACAAATTGAATGGGGAGTTGATTCTTCCTGAGACAAATTGAATGGGGAGTTGATTCTTCCTGAGACAAATTGAATGGGGAGTTGATTCTTCCTGAGACAAATTGAATGGGGAGTTGATTCTTCCTAGGACAAATTGAATGGGGAGTTGATTTTTCCTGAGACAAATTGAATGGGGAGTTGATTCTTCCTGAGACGAATTGAATGGGGAGTTGATTCTTCCTGAGACAAATTGAATGGGGAGTTGATTCTTCCTGAGACAAATTGAATGAGGAGTTGATTCTTCCAGAGACAAATTGAATGGGGAGTTGATTCTTCCTGAGACGAATTGAATGGGGAGTTGATTCTTCCTGAGACAAATTGAATGGGGAGTTGATTCTTCCTGAGACAAATTGAATGGGGAGTTGATTCTTCCTGAGACAAATTGAATGGGGAGTTGATTCTTCCAGAGACAAATTGAATGGGGATTTGATTCTTCCTGAGACATATTGAATGGCTAGTTGGTTCTTCCTATGACAAATTGAATGGGGAGTAGATTCTTGCTAGGAAAAATTGAATGGGGAGTTGATTCTTCGGGAACCAAATGACTGGCGGAGTTGATTCTTCCTGGGACAAATTGAATGGTAGAGTTTTTCTGATGGATTATCTTCTGTGTAGGACCAATTAACTGGTAGAATATTGTGACGCTGCGTGACACTACGAATTAATTCAAACTATTTCATTCCGCAAGTCATTTTGTACCAAGAAGAATCAACTCCGCAAGTCATTTGTCTGATCTCAAACGAAAACACTCCCGTAGTGTTTATTCGTAGGGTGGAACGTTTTTGTCCTTGTATCTGACTCTGGAGGCAGTATACACTAGGAAAAAACACTCCCGGAGTGTATTCAAACTGATACCACGACAATTACTAAGGCAGCTTATACCTAAGAGAGATAAAGCAAGAGTCAGAGAGATCAGTGACGTAACAAACAGAAGAGAACAGAAAGCGAGTACCACAGAGAGCGAGCAACTACGTAGCAAACAGAAGAAGAGAAAGTGGGAACCATAGATAGAGAGCTAGAGCAGTGACGTACCGTAGCAAACAGAGGAGAGACCGCGAGTGCCAGAGAGAGAGAGAGAGAGAGAGAGAGAGAGAGAGAGAGAGAGAGAGCGCAGTGTCTTAAGTTAACCTTTATTGACCCAACGTTCCCAAAGTGGAACATATTATTAAAACTCATCTGGTTGCAGTGAAACAGACTATAAGTCATCTCATAAATATTCATTGCCTTGACCAACGATGGGGGCGTGTTTATTTACTTTAATTTCGAGTCTGTTTTGGTATATAATAATTATTATTATTATTCAAATACAACAAAAATTGACATTTTTATTCGTAAATATTGAAAATTAATGTATGTTACAGATACGTGACAATTAATTATTTTTATTGCACATTTGGAATGAACTGTGTTTATTGTGATTGTGTATGGTCAAATTTGTCAATGGTAGTGCTTTATTCACGAGCAACGTAGCTGATTTCAAATGTGTTCCACTTTGGGAACGTTGGGTCACTCTCCTTACATGAACCACTACTTTGCGTTGCTACTGAAAATTGCCTTTTATAACTCCACAATAATTGTGGAGTTACAAATTGTGGAATTATTATATTGATTGTAATTGTGATTATTATTATTATTATTATTATTATTATTATTATTATTATTATTATTATTATTATTATTATTATTATTATTATTATTATTATTATTATTATTATTATTATTATTATTATTATTATTATTATTATTATTATTATTATTATTATTATAATCATTAATCATTATTATTATTATTATTATTATTATTATTATTATTATTATTATTATTATTATTATTATTATTATTATTATTATTATTATTATTATTATTATTGTGATTGGCTTCTGGTACCCAGTTTGTTTTTGGGTTTGCCGTGCACGATGCCGTATTATGGTAATCACAGTTCTCATGGTCATCACAGTTCTAAGATGTTCATCAGTGGAAAGCCAATCAGGTTCGGGTACATAGTATTGTATTGTATTGTATTGTATTGTATTGTATTTGAACACTTGTTATAGCGCCCCTACCAGATTTCCCATTCAGGGGCGCTATGGATGCTTTGCTCATCTGATGGGTTTCCATAACAAGCAAACATTTATTGTGACAAAAGTGACAGAACAAAAAAACCGGTCTTGGTGAGCATGTTGTTCTTGCATGGTTTTGTTGACAAAATTCCGGTCAAGACTCACCACCATCACCACCTTCGATGATTTCTTTACATCATATTTATTTTATTACATTCCGACTTGATTACTGTTGCTCACTCTATGTTGGTCTCCCAGCCTGTCGCTCGGGGTGCCTGGACCGGGTCCTGCGCTCTGCCTCACGCCTTTGCGGACGCATCCCCAAATTTAGCCATGTCTCAGCTTATATGCTGGATGTGCTTCATTGGCTCCCCCTCCTGCAGCGGATCTCGTATCGGATCATAGCTTTGGTCTGGCGGTCCTTGCTGGGCCTTGCCCCCGCCTATCTACGCAACCTCTGCTGCCCTACCTCGAGTGATCCGGGTCGTCGCTCTGTCCGCTCTACTGGAAATGGTGGTAGAATCTGTTTGTGAATGCCTTGAACATTGCTGAGAATATGTAGTGTGTTCTGCTTCCTACAACATAGCGACTGAGTCACATCCAGCTTCGACGCGATGTGGTTTGTGGCCTGCTGCAAGGTGTGCCACGTCAAGGACTGAGTGTTCGGACAACAACGGTGCCTGCGTCGCTTCCATATGATGGATTGAACCATTTCATTGAGTCCATAACACAATGTAGATGTGCTTGCTGCCACAGCAACACTATAGGAAGAAGTGTGGAAAATGCGACAAAAGGCTCCACGAACTGATCTTTGAAACATACCATACCCAGGAACACAATCGACTTGGCAGTGCCTAATTCACCTGAAACTGTTTCAGTTAGGCCTAAATGAAATACTAACACAACCTTGAATCACAACTTTTGCACATTGCATATATGAATTACTTTGAAAAAGTTACATTTTAACTAATGCACGGTGCTTATGATAGTCAAATTGACCCAACGTTCCACTTTGGGAACATATGCACAATTCAGATATGAACTGAAAATAAATTACGTTTGTTACTGATTGCCTCTATATTGGTTGTAAACTGCATCATAACTAAATTAAAAAGTGATTGCATGACAATTTCAGTGTCTGGGATGATAAAGAGGAAAATACAGCGGGTAAGAGAGAAAGTAGTGACGCAACAAACGGAGAATAGACAACGGATATCAAATACAGAGAATAGTTACGTATTAAACAGAAGAAGAGATCACGATTACAGATATATGTCAGTTACGTAACAAAGAGAAGGAAAGACAGCGATTGCCAAGCAAAGAGAGAGAAAGCAGTAACATATCAATCCGGAAGCCATGGGAAGATTCATCGGAAAACATGACATGAATCACGACAAATAGCCCTAAATAAGCCAGAATCAGCAGCATGGAACATATCTACCACGCTTTGGGGTATTAGATAAGAGGAAGCCTCTACGCTTCATCCTGTTTAGCACACTTTGTAATTTATCCCTTTCATTCTCATTGGCATACCACCACCATGCAGGGGAGGCATACATTAATATTTTCATTCTGCAAGGTCATCCAACTGTTAAACGATGTTGATTATGCTTCCTTTGGATATCCACGACCTCAGCGAACGTATATTGGATTGAGCGTTTCTTTTTTCTGCCTTACAGATACTGATATACTAATATTTGACAATTAAGGTCAAACGACCTTGAAATTAAGGTCATCCCACTGTTCTAGAACAGTGGGATGACCTTAATTTCAAGGTCGTTGGAATTAGCTTCTTTGACTTTTTGACACTTACGTCATATCATAGACACGAAAATCAAGTAAGCTTATCTATCACTAGTGTAGTTCCTTAGATACTCTGGGGTAAAATTACCCCTAGGTTGCAAAATACGTCGTCCGGCTATAGGTTGCGGCATGAGGGTCAATTCTGGGTGACACAAGGAAAGATGACATAAGTGAGACTCTCTTGTGAGACTTCAGGCTACAATCTACTCTGGATTCGTGGCTTGGATCTTCTTAATCGGGTACTCTACTTTGAATATGTCACCTTTGCAGCATCAATCGGCTATCGATGAACTCTTCCTTCTTCGAACAGATTAATTATCATCGTGAAGCTAGCGCTCTTCAGCCGTCTTGAACCTGAACAGCCATAAATTATGTGCTTTTTCTGATCCTACATGACTCTTCACAACAACTGTCTACTTTTCAAAATGTGGGCGTTTGACTATGTTACTTTGACAATACTTATTTAGTAAGGGCTACTTACTTACTTAATTACTTACTTCAATACGCTGAACATATCCTTAAGGGTGTTGAGAACTGACACTCGAGCATTTCTTTGGCAGATAAATAATTTTGCTAGATTGGCATAACGCAAATGAAACTTTGAAATGAAATTAGGTGAATGAGTTGGTGTGAAACTCACCATATGGTACACAACTGTGATTAAACTTCGGCGCATTCATTGCAACTTTTGGATCGTTAATTTGTGTTGGTTGGCCAAATGTTTGAACGCATTCGTAGGTTGAAGAATCAGCGTAAGGGACAATAAAAGTAGATGTTGAAATCCAGGTATATGCGTCATTGGTGGTTCTTTGAGGCGTATCAGAAGTTATACGATTACCATCAACAAACAGCATGAAAATTGCAGCGATCGGATCGTAAGTGCTATCAGCATAAATGGTACTGCACGACACCTCAACGCTGGTTACGTTGAGCCTTGTGGCCGAACACGTTGGACCTTCCCCTAAAACAGAGCGTTAAGCATTGCAATTGGAAGTCTGGGTTTTGTCGAAGTAAACTGTTTGAATATCTGAGGCTTCTAATCTAAGTTATGCATACAATAATTATTATTTGGTCATAGCTCTTTAGTAGTAGTCTGAGTAAGCTTTTGTATGGGCGCTATTAGGGTGGTCAAAAAACAAAGTTGAAGCTATAAACTAGGGCACCCTCTCAGTTTGTTCGACCTTTCAATAGCATTATTGAGATAAGAAAATTCAGCATCTTATTCCAGCTGGAAGTTGATGCTCAATGACATAGACATATTACCATATAGTAGCATTAGCGGTTAATCTTGCTGTCGTATAACTTGGTCAAGAACTCAACATTTGTTATGGAGATGAGCTTCAAATAGTTTCTGTTGTATTATATTTACTTACTTACTTACTTACTTACTTATTTACTTACTTACTTACTTACTCACTCACTCACTCACTTACTGGTATTTTGAACAAAGTGTACAGTCTTTATGAGGGTCATGGTGTCTACTTCCTGTGTTTTTGGCAGACATGTTTTCAGAAGCGATTTTTCAAATTTACCATCTGCCAATGAAATTTAAGAGCTTATATTTTTATTCAGCACTTTAACTCCTCGGTGTGCCCAAATTAGTCTGTGGGACAGGATACAATGAATCCATGGCAGTAGCTGTATTTTCATCTTTCGGAGATTGAAGGATCGTCATCAGTTTGTGGAAAATTATTTGTTTTTTGTCCGTCAGTGCTATAACTGCTACTATCGTAACCAGTGGGAATTGACCAGCACGAAGGCTGGAGACATTGACGCATATGAGCAACCTAATTGACATAATTGACCTTGTGATACGCAGGCTGTGGAACACTGTGTAAAGTTAGTTACTAAATCGCCAGCAGCGGTTTGTGGCGCAAAAAAAGCGAGATGGCTTTGTGATTTATCGAATCCCGGCCAGAATCTCGATTGATAATGCCAACGTTTAATAAACAAAATCTTATTATCGAGTCATGTAGCCTCAATGTTTTGCAAATTAATATTTGTGCATTTGAGTTATGCATAAAAATGTATTATATGATTTGTTAATACGTTACATGTAATACGAGACGTTGTCACGTCTGATGATTTACGATAATCCATAATATTGCCCATACAAATAAAGGCCCCATATGGCAAAACTTCAAAGTCCTTGGGGACCCTCAAGATGATGCACAATAATTACCAAATTTTTACTGTGTATTTGTCATACCAATAGGCAACTTTTGCCCACTATTAGATTTAGTTATTTCAGAAAAAATATTTTAGCCTATACTTTCGATCCATCCTAATATATATATAGACAGTGTTATTGTTGTAAAGCTGTAATGATCTGATTTTGAGAAGTCAATGAGGTTCTATACAATATGAAATAATGACTGTGAAGAAATGTTTTGCATATATAATGAGCACAGGTGTTCCTTAGGTTGATATATATATATAATGTGTATTCGATTGTTAAGCGGTTTTAGTCTTAGGCCTTAGTTGCGTTGTCGGTGGGCGCTTGGCCTAAAGTAGCCTAAACATTGGCTGACGGTAGATTGTCTTTACACGTGCAGTTAGCGCGCCAAAGAAACGGCTGATGACAGTGAATTTGAACAATACAGTGTAGTAGTTGTTTAATGCAGTAGAGAGCTGTATGTTAATAGTTGCAGTTTGAATTGTGTTGATGAAGAACATTGATATTGAAGTATAAAGAACTGTGTCAAATTAATTCTTAAACAGTTACAAGACGTTGAGCAATTTATATGTAGAGATAAGGAAAGTTCTTGAGGTAGATCACAACTAAGTAAGAAAAAGAGTTGGTGACAATGACAATGAACAGAACCACGTTATTCGCTGGTACATAAATCACAGAAGATATTCTACAACGCTTAAGCATTGCCTAAAGATTAGAATGACCGGCGAAATGAAACCATAAGATTTGAAGATATTTCCGTATTACTTACGAACGACAAGAAACTTGACGCTGGAATAGTTGCCACCAACACATTCTGCTGTGTACAACCCAGCCGTTGATAGTTGATGTCCAGATTCAGCCGTTGTTGTTGCTTTTTTGATTGTTAGACCGGACGAGTCAAATGCATAGTCTGCCGCATAAGAAGGATTCACGGTGTCGTCATAATTTACTATAGTAACCTCCCTCAATTCATCCGTTGTTGCAACAGTCTTCCACTTAACACCGTTAGGACTTGCTGGATAGCGAATGAATGTATTCAGGTCTCCCTCGTAAACGGCGATGTTTTCGAGCGGCTCCATACATGGACCAATCGAACCTGAAATAAACAAAAATTGTGGTTAAATACTGCATCAGTTCATTTCTTCGATGCATTTTATTTCAAGACAGCAGACATTGCTCTGCAGAGAATATTCAATTGATATGTCACAGAAATACTTGCCCTCTCCCAGAAAGCAGAATATTAGCAAAGTGAATGCCACTTTAGGAATCATTTCTCTCTTGTTTCCGCGTGTCACGTTGAATGAGTTCGATTGCTCACAAGTTTCGTCGATTCCGTCTTTTCACTGTGCAAGACATAGCATAGAGAGTCAAGTTAGAAATTCTAGAAAAGAACTTACAAGCAAAAGGTTTTCAGCTTTACACTTGTTACAACCTATAGGTAATACAGGCTACAATAATATATCCCAGTATACTCAGTAACTATTAAAAACTCAATTTAATTCCGCGATTTCTATAACAATCTCTAAAAGAACAAATTGCAAGAGTCCTAGGCCCTCTAATAGCCTACAAACTCATAATGTAACAAAGTAACAAAGTAGACAACCCTGACAACCTCTCCAGCCTGCTGGAAAGAATCAACGTACGATACTTTCTCTACTCAAGCCCTATCAATCTCCCCCAATCTATCCCTCAACGAACAATAAGCCTTCAGACCCATTGGCCCGACCACAGCTGCCCTGATCTCACTTAGCCAAAACATCACAGACTTTCTTAAAACCAACAAATACGCATTAGCAATATCAATCGATTACAGAAAAGCATTTGACTCCATCACACATTCTGTAATAGCAAACCCACTAGCATCACTTGTCCTACAGGATTGTATTTGTAACCGGTATATAAACTACTTGGATAATCGGAAACATCTAACCTGCTTCAAAGGTGATAAATCATCGACTACCACGATCAACGCAACCTTTGTTCAAGGATCGGTCATAGGGTCGGGCGGGTATATCATAGGCACATCAGTGGTAGTCGATGATTTATCACCTTTGAAGCAATTTGATGTTTCCGATCATCCAAGAGACGCTCTGAACCGCCTCCTAAAATCGCTGACGATTCCTCTCATACTCATCGAGTCAAACCATAGACTACTTACACTGTAAATTCCCCCAAATAGCATCTGAAGAACTGCAGAAAATCCATTCGTGTGCAAAGGATAAGAACTCAGGAATAAAAAAAAGAAGAAACGAGGGAAATGACAATCGAAAAAGGCAATGCAGGCTCAATTTTGCATCGTCCTTCTATCTCAAGAGTCGCAAGGTCAACATCAATGAAGGCCTTAAAAATTATCATGGGGGAAAACTAACAATAACTGAACTCATCAGTAATCATGCTCAGCGTCTATGTACACGCTAATAACACCGAGAGCACACGGATTACTATCCCGACACTCAACGAGTCACGCGAACTACAGTGATAGATCGAATTATATATTCCTCTCCTCAGTCTCATGCATGTTGGGGCATAGCCGGACTTGTGGAAAATGCTAGGTTGGAGAAGATAATAGGCAAATTAAAATGAGCAGGATACATACCACCTACAACCCCATCTGTGGACTCACTAGCAACCAAGGCAGACCAAACCTTGTTCAAAGCAATTCAGATCAGTGAGCATCACGTCCTACTGCCCTACTAAACGGGCGACCCAGTACAACCTACGAAATCAACTCATTCACTCTCCCGGAAAAGGACACACGAAACTTAATACCGAGAATGCTTTATCTACGTATTTACTAGAGGCTAGAGCAAAGCAGATGTCCAAAACTAACTAAATTATGAATTAAGCTAGACATATAAATTTACATAACCGACCTAACCACACGTAAAGGAGCAGCATCCTGTTGTATTATGAAGAGGACAACATCGCATTCTGACTTGGCAAAGCTGTACACGATGTAGGTAACTCAGACTTTGCAGCTGTATAGATCTCAACCTAGTTAAGTAATTGTAATTGCACATTTTTAAATTATGGCAACCCTTCAAGAGAGACTCATCGGAGTCTGTCAGACATTGTTGAAAAAAGGTTCTAATCAATTCTTTTACCTTTCTTGTAGACTATTTAAAGAATGAAAAGTGTTAGGCCTACCTTTACCAAACTGGTAAGATCCGTATTCAAAACGACTTAGGTGATATTAATGTCAACAGCTCAGAGTAAGTAGTACAATACCAGTCTCAAGACGAGGTTTGCGCTTAGGCCTTTCAATGTTCTTCCTCATTGTCGGGCGAATAATAAAGGGTAGATTGACGAGTGTATTTATAGTCCAGGCTAAGCTACGACCCAGCACGATTCGGTCACAGATATAGCTACATTAGGGTGGTCCATAAACACAAAGTTTCTCAGAGTTGCCTTCTACAACCCTCCTTTTGTTCTATAGCTGCCCACTATTACCTTTACCAAATTTGAGAGAGATTGATGAGTATTTAGAGGTCGCTCAAGGTCAAGGTATTTTCACCATATTAAGCATGAAATCGGTAATCTGCACTAAAAACAGAAAACAGAACTTGAGTTGAATTATAACATATAGTGCAGTAATGAAAATAAGAATAGGTTCCAAAATGGTCAATTTTGCTATGGAAACACTGGAACTTTTCTTGAGTAACACATTCTTTGTCCTCCGTCATCTTCATCAGTGTGGCCTTAGAGTAGGACGGATAGGTGTTCCTGCAACGTTTCACGAGCTGAAGAAGGAACTGCTGCTCTTCATTCTTTGTCAACAATTAACTCTACTGCTACATCAAACCAATGAATCTCCCAGCAGTCATTCATAACTGTCATGACTGACGTTGCCTTTAGGAGGTCCTGGTAGGGGTGATCATCGCCTCATTCTTTAGGATCCTTTACCAGGAAGCCTTGGGCCTTCTCTTTTCCATTAAAGTTCAGAATGTCAACGATGACAGTATTTGTCTCTGTGACGGAAGATGCAAGGCCAAGGGAGCTGAGGGATTCCGGAGGATGGTCGAGGCACTTCACATAATTGATGGACTGTGGAAGGTGTAGGTTTGTCACGATCAGTGTTTTCACATCCACTACAATTCTGTCGTCAAACAAGGACAGGCAGACCAACATTTCTGAAACGTACCAGATATGCCTACCGAATGCGGTCGAGGCAACCTTTGCCACTCTCATATTAGGATATTTACTGAGCTCCTCAAGTAGCAGTAGATCGTTGAGTGGTGCTCTATAATAGGCGGAGGAGCTTCATGCCAGAACCGAACATAGACACGGCTCACAAACAGTGCCATCCCCACTACACTGTGTTTTTCTTTGGCAGTTAAAGAGAACTGCTGCTGAAAAAGAAATATTTTAATGCTAAAGATAGCTTTCACCATCAAACGTGCATGATGGAATATCTCCTGGTGCCTGAAATGAAACTCTTGCTCCCTTTGCACCACCCTGGAAGATCAAACTGAGTTTAATGAATTCCTCGTAGTCTTCTCTCTGATGTGACCCTTCAAGAACTGCCTTGCAGAATTTCACCATTTTTCTTCTCGAAGAGCAAAAGTGTGTGCATCAAAGATGTCGTTGGAGGTCACTTCACTTGTCGCCTGGTCAATGTGTGGCCAGCTTTGCTGGAACCTCCTGAGCATAGTAATGGCAGACCCTCTAGTAGGTCCAGATAAAGAGCCGAAAACAGCTAGAGGAAGTTCCATGACACGATGGCGGCAAACCATCCAGGTTAATTCTTGCTAATTCGAATAATAAATAAAAGTGCAGGCACCATTCTTCAGGCGAGTATTGCTGGCAGTGATGTGATAGACTACATACCACGAACTAGACTCCGAAGTCCGAAGACCCCAGTCATCCAGAGTACTCGGGCAGGTTTCAGCTTGTTCGTTACCAGTTCTGCAGCCAATTTTGGAACTCCAAGTATGTATCTCTTCTCCGTCACCTATGATTAGTACTGCAAGTCTGTCACCCAGCTGCTCCTCGTGGTTTTTGTAGCATGATCGTCGGATGGAACTTTTGTTGGGAGATGGGACCCAGACAGTCTTTTCTGTGCCCTTCTCTATCAGCCAAACTTCAGCACTGCTTCTTGTCTTTGCCGTTATTGTGTTAATGAGCTATGTCAAAAACTTCACACTCTCTTCTATTCATAATCTTCACCAATGTACTAATAAATCCGACTAAGTATAACAGTTTACAGTTTTTAAAAGCAATTTTAAAAATTCCAACATTTGCATTCTACAGTGTACATCAAAAAATAGTTAATAATGTTAGATTGGTATTTCTAAACTTCAGTTTTAAAAACACAGTTCAAAATTAAGTAACAAGCGGTTCTAATAATATTTTTGAGTAGATAACAGTCAATAATTCCTACATCGCATAGTAGGAATTATTAAGAGAATGTTTGGCGACCTTGAGCGACCTCTAAAAATGTTACAATCTGCTTCAGATTGTGTCTACATCTTAGGTAGAACAGATTTAAACTTGTGGAGCATAGTTCTGCTAAAGATGACATTTTACCATTGTGTCGTGGATCACCCTAAGCTACACGCTATAATTGCGCCCTTTGCCAAGCGTAGACTATATCTAGCGGACCCCTCAAAGATCAACTAAACCAATCTCGACCAAATTTGTTATCTCGAATATAATATAAGGCTTTGTCTTTTAAAGATAATAGAAATGAAGTTTCTGTGTTTCTATTCTACTATAGTCTTTATAGACCAGCATCTGAGTAACATTGTTCAAATTCACTAAAACATTTCATTTTAGACACTTCAGATTTATTTTGCGTACTTTTGATGATGCCAACTCATCATAAAATGTTGTCATAATTAAGAGAATTGACTATGCTATATTCAACTTAAAAGCTCGAAAAACGGTCTTGTCTAATAGTTGACTTTAAGTAATCCTGCACAGGTATATCTATCTGATATCTATCTATCGATCTATCTATCTATCGATCTATCTATCAATCTATCTATCGATGACATTTATATAGCGCCCCATCAAGGTAACTAGTCAGATGCGATCCAAACCCATGCCCGGTCAAAAAAGGAAAGTCTTAAGTAGTTCATAAAATTTATATAATTTATTTGTTGTTATTTAATTTTAAAACATTTAATTCATTTATGATGGATATTTCATATTTCAAAATAATGTAATTAGTTCAATAATTAAATCATTTCGTCTAAACATTTGTGCCTCTCTTGATTTGTGCCCTGTTCCATTGCACCGCTGGAATACCGCTCGCTAGGGTACTGGCTAGGCCTATTATATTAAAACGGCGTTGATAAAGCTGACGATCATCGAAGTGAACCGGGTCTTTTGTCGAGCGACTTTCTACCCATTAATACACAGGCCACTCAAGGGAAGGGCAGTCTCAACTTATTCACACAACACTCGCCAGTCTATTGATGCACACCATACAAATATGGGTTTTATGCATCTGTAGGCCTATGCATGCAAACTATACTTACGAACCGCAGTGGGTATTTAAGCGCAGCTTTTGTGCTGTGGAAATAACTCTAGAATGCAGTATAAGCCTGAATAGTAAGAAAGATCTCACTGTGACAATCCTCTAATTCACAGGGCCGTTTTTAGCACAGGTGCAAACGGTGCGGTGCACCGCGGGCCCCTGAGCCGTCGCGGGCCACTGAGCCGAGTTTTATTGATAGGCCTATTTGCTAAACGTCGGGTGCAAGTCTCAGTCTCACTAAAAATTTCTGTGAAATAAAAAGTGTAAGGAAGCACTAGTGATAATATTGATTTAATTCACTATGTTTGCTTATGCTTGCTAACACGGTTTGCTTTCTTACTGACCGGCCACACCAGCACGTAACATGCCCCCATAGCCCATTATGATAGATCTATGGTCCTATCATGGACTGTGCATGCAAAATAGATATGGCATTATATCTATGGCACGCCCGACTCTCTGCTTACATGACCGTGAACTCGTGACATCGCCTCATTTTCACGCACTTATTTTCATTTTCAGCATTTCATCTTCAGCGCTCGTGAATAAGCTGGTGCCCTGCGCTTGGCTTTCGAGTGACGCTTTAGAAGTTTGGAGGGTACGATCACGATTACGATTACTTATCTATGTGCCTATTTAGTTAGCTCGGTGTTTTGATTGCATTTAAGTAAGTAAGTAGGTAAGTATATTCTTTATTGAACCAGCAGCAATCCGAATTCCGGTGTACATGCATCATCTGTAATAAGCAATCAATAGTCAATAAGAATAAAAACATTCCAACCATACACGATTACAAGTTTCTTCATGTTATGATCAGTTAATGATAAAACACGGTCATGTGATGGGATCGAAGGGAAAAGGCCAACAGCTCTATTGGAAGGAGAAACCTATATGGAGAACATGGCCCGGATTTCCCAGGACCGCCGAAAACAGGCAGGTGTCGACTTTAAGGCATACATGTAGTTGTTCAAAGGTTGGGCTATCACTTGGGAGGTATCGCTGACGGATCAATCTGTTCATTACAGACTGGAGCATTCCCTTCTCCCTCTGGTTGGCAAAGCCCGCCATGCCGGAGCAGCATAAAGCAAGCGAACCATCGTGGTCGCCCTCACCATATCGTAAAGCCCAGGGGCCAGGGCTTTTTGACGTTTACAATGCTTAACAGTTAAAACGTTAAACTTAGCAAGTGGCTGTGCCTCTCGGTGACTGTTGCATGTAGCCTATGTATAAATAATATTGAGTATGAAAATTCAATTATATTCTGATGCGTTAACAGCGTGGAAATTATGAGTAGGCTAACTCATATAAACAAATCCGGATTGCAGAAAAGACAGGCGAGTGAAACTCGGAAGCTCATTGACTCAGCAATACATGCAACTGGACCAATTTGTTGACGCTTTCATGTCACAAAACGTTAGACGTAGGATTTGGACCGGTTAGCCTGCATTTGCTGGCTATAACCAAACTGTGTGACTGTGAGAGATGAAAACGGACGTCGGTGAAATTTTGGCCTGATATTTTGTCCTATAACATTTGCTCATTTCCTGATGGCTGCAGCTTTAAAGAATTAACTACATATTTGAGATTAATCAGATTTTATTGACAAATTGTTGTTATGTAGAGTTGAAGTGTTCTATTTAGGCCTACATTAAATTTTACTCTCAAACAGTCAGTGGCCGCCACTTTATTACTGTTGTATATAAGGATTATAACTAAGGGATAAATAGGATATAACCATCAATAACCATAACCATGAAAAAACGCACAGCAAACAAACGGCCTCTCGACCGACACGGGCCCCTGTGGAAACATTTTGCACCCACATTCCCAGAACCTTAAAAACGGCCCTGGAATTCAGAATAGTCTGCGTTTCTCTCTACTTAACGAGGCAAGTTGCAAACCATGGCTTTTGTCTGATAGCAGCACAATCACCATCAAGGTCCTACCAGGACGCTGGAATGTGGCCGAAGGGTTCTCACGCCCAGATGTAAATTATCTAAAGGAGGGGCCAAATACAGAGCCCTGGGGCAGCCCAACTGGAGCATGGGCCTAAGAGGACCTTGTGGATTCATGGGCCACCATAAGGAGCGGTCTTGCAAAAAGGAAGTAAGCCAGTCAAGGATGTTGCCAGAAAGACCAAAAGAAATCGATAAGCGCTGCAAGAGAATGTCGAGGTCGACAATGACAAATGCAGCGCTTACGTCAGACAGCACAATATGCCCGTAAATGTCAGAGAGGAAACGGACGAGCAAAGCTTCTGTGGAATGGCCCTTGCGGAAACCTGACTGAAAAGTAGGGAGGTCTCTTTTGTAAAAATCACAGTGCATAAGCGGTGCAGCAACAATCTTCTCAATTATCTTAGACAAAAAAAGTAACATTTGCTATAGGCCTATTCCTAAAAATTGGTTGACGCAGCATTATCAAGACCGTCAGCCTTTAGCACAGGAATGATAATGGAACTCTTCTGGGTCACACTGGACCGTTCGTGCATTGCACAACCGTGCTTTGTGCCAGCTCAGTGCCAGTCCCAAGCCTGGAAGAAGGAGGAGGGCGACGCTAATGGTCTATGTTACCACACAGCTAGTCGTTAAAAAGAAAAATCATCATCATGTTTTAGCACAGGCTAATTTACAATAATAGAAGAAGCGCAGTCCCTTAAGCCTACCTCAGAGCCAGCCGTGAGTATGAAATCTTAGTCAATTCATTTTCTTATCGTCGGCATACTAGGCACATGAGGGCGGGTGGTCAGTCCTTTCACTCGCCGACTGTTCTTCCCACCGACAGTGTACCGTCAATGTGCTCATTATAACTGAGTTGACTAGGGTTGACCAGATGGAGCAGAACTCTCGAAACAGTTTTTCGTTCCTTACGGGATTTGAAATCCCGACCTCTTGGTCGACAGTCCAGCACACCAACCACTAGACTATCGTCCACCCCTACATTATAACATGGGTTTCTTTACTTTGAAGATAGCGGCACAGAAAGCATGAAATATTGTTGTGATGACACTGCAATAACTCGATAGGTGGCGACCTAGTTACAAAGCGGCAGTCAGAGTGACAACCATTGTCAACCCGGCAAGAGGGAAAATGAAAATATCTGTAGACAGAACATTAATTGCACTACGTCATATTGGACAATGCGTAAACATGTAAGAATTGGTTGCATTATTAGGCGACGCGTCGTTTTGAATTGTAAGGTGTATATTATAGATAGTCGATTGAATCGCAGCAAATACACGGTTTAAATGAGATTATAGCTAACTTTGAACCATAATACTGATATTATTGCTTGCTTCGTATAGTGATGGTTTGGATTCGGTTGGTGCATCTAGTATGGGTGGGTGTGGTTTTGGTTGGTGTATCGGTTTGGTCTTGGTTTTTGCTGGTGCATCGGGCTAGTCTTGGATTTGGTTGGTATTAGAGAGTGACATGGGGAATTCTCCGGTCATTCCCGCGGTAATGGGGACAACACTTGCGGTAATACCGCGGTAATGGGGACAGCAATTGCGGTAATACCGCGGTAAAGGGGTTTACACTCGCGGTAAAACCGCGGTAATGGGGAATGAGCCAGCAATAAACAAGGGTGATGTTAAGAACTTGAGAACTGATAAGTAGATTTTGATATTTCCTGAAGCCTATTAGTCAGAAATAGTCAGGACTTGATTAATACAAACTGACGATAAGATAATAACAGACTAATGCAGTCAGCATTACAAATAGTTTTGTAATCTAAAAACGTTATTTTTAAATTCGAATTGATGTAAACTTTTTGCGGGAATGTGGTGTCGTCCTGCGGGGATGGGGTGGGATGGAGGAGAAAACCTGCGGGGATGGGGCGGGGATGGGGACAAACCATGCGGGGATGGGGCGGGGATGGGGACGACTTACTTGTTGCGGGGCGGGGATGGGGAAGAGATTGTCTCCCCGCGTCACTCTCTAGTTGGTATATCATGGTTGGTCTTGGTTTTGGTCGGATATTCTTGGTCGGTTTGTACTTCTAGTTTCGGTTTGGTGGTATATCGGGTTTGGTCTTGGTTTTTTATTGGCATATCGGGCTAGTATAAGTTTTGGTTGGTGCTTCTAGTTTGGGTTTGTTTTGGTTGGTATATCGGGCTAGTCTTGACTTTGGTTCTCGTTTCTTGCCCATCTTGGAATGGCTATTCAAACCGCAGTCGATTCTTTTTATGCACACAAATAAAAATGAAGTCTATGCCGCGAAATTGAATTTCAAAAGCATTGTTTCACCTTCTTATGAACCACGATAGTGAGACCAATGTTTCCGTGAATACAGAATTACCTTCGTTTCTGTCGACTTTCGAGACAAGTTGCAAATCATTGGCTGAGGTCTGATAGCAGCACAACTGTCTTCCTCCTGAATTCTGCAAATTATCCGTTTCTCCATTATTGCCAATCACCCACCATCATCTGCCAAAAAGATCCTCTTTCTATCACTCCTCATCTTTTCGCTCAAAGCTGAGTCTTACTAGTTCAAGAATTCATACACGATTAACCATTCTTTCGCTAACTGATGTAATATTTCCGTTCGTAATGACGCTTAAAATCGATATAGGCTAGTGCAGAGTGCGCCTCTGAGTAGATATCTTGAATAGGCGCTATATAAATTCTCAGAATGAATGAACGAATGAATGAATCTGATCCCCACCTTCCAATTCCTGACCTAAACTACACCCACCCTAACAGATATTCTGCCCGTCTGACTGGCAACCGGGCTCAGACCTCTTTCTCACTATCCTTTGGATAACCCTTCTGACTCGACGTAGCGCTCGTGAATAAGCTGGTGCCCTGCGCTTGGCTTTCGAGTGGCGCTTTAGAAGTAACAGCCGGGCTCTGATAGGGGAACGCAGCAGAGTGCATTGCTGCCTTTACAGTACCTACATGTATTTGTATGTGCATTTGACAGTATTCAGCTTCTCGGCCTCAGACGTCTCAAATGTTTTATGCGTTTAACGATGGGATCTGAACGTCTAACTGCTCCAGCGTTACTGCACGTTCACACGGACATTAATTTTGTGCTGGCGTGTCAAAACTTATAAGGGACTTTGATGTCACAGGGCATTGCTTTTGACATTGACGACTGGCAGCTGAATTGGTTAAATGCAAGCATGCAGTAGGCCTACAACATGTGAATTTCGTTTAGTGTATGACTACGAGCGACGGAGAGGGGATGGGTGGGGATGTGAGGGACCGGAGGGGTGTGCGACCCAATTTTTTAAGCGTTCGGGCGTCCCTGGCTATTATGAAATGCAATAAATATCATTTTGGTGTGCATAGATTGAATGCAACGAGTGATGACTGCTTGTGTTGGACTTAGATTTACGACGTTCGCATTATCAAGCAAAATGTCACAATAAGCGTTCTTGGTGAATTTCGTGAAAGAAAGGTCATTTATAGATCTAAGTTTACTTTCTTACCATTCTGTGTCCAGTTGCTTCGTGCTTTTTTGAATACTTTGCTTTATTTCATAGATCACATGACGTCACTCATCGTGGCGTTTTCAGCGACCTTAGCCACCCCCAAGTCTTAGAAAGGTGACCTTGGTGTCTAGTATAAGATGATTTTTGGCTACAAGAAATCCTGAAGACACATGCTTGCTACTCTGCTGTAATTACATTCCATGATCTATGATATCAAGTAACTTATTGATTGGTTTGTAACAGTTGATATGACCTTGGAAAGTCGTAGAAAATTTGCTGTAACCTATTTTACTGTGAATCACAACGTATACTGGTAATGACAAATCTCATGTTTAGGAAGTGCTTTAATGCCTTCACTAAAGAAAAACCACAATCACAATTCTATTGATTGCAGTTCCCAATAAACCAAGGGCAACCACGACGGATCTCAAATGTAATGTAATTAGTAACTTTTATAGCGTCGCTTACAGCTGTGGTCATTCAGTAGCGCTTCCAGTGCGAGTACCCAGAGAGAAGAAATAGGTTTTGAAGAAAGAGAGATGTAGGAACAGATCCAACAAGAATGGAAACACGTAAAGAGGAGGGAAGGGAATTCCACAGGGCAGGTGCAATGGTAACAAATGATCTAGTTTGCTCCAATGTGGCCCTAGTTCGAGGGACAAAGAGGTCATGCCGGTCAAAAGAGCAAAGAGGTCAGCGAGAAGCTGCAGAATGAGGAAAGCGAATGATCGTATAATGTTGAATGTGCAGTTTCTTTTATTTGGTGGCCCTAAAGCCATAAAAATTAATAGACATAAAGAAAATCATCCCAGCACTTGTAGTTCCGGAGAACCAAAGGTTAAACATTGCAGGTCAATGGACCATGAACTGCAGTCATGCACTGAGCATATGAATGTAATTGTAATTGTAATTACGACAATTTCTAGAGAATCGTCAGTAGCAAGCTACTTCTAGGATGCTTTACACACATACACAATGTCAACTGTCAGCATAACTGCTATGAGCTTGATAGCAAGTACAGTTTTAACTGTTTTTTTAAAAGATAAGAGCTTTTGATTTCCTGGATATCTGCGAGAAGACTGTTTCAGGCACGTGGACCAGCGACACGAAAGGCCCAATCGCCTGCTTTAGTTTTTGTTGCAGGAACGGACACATCATACCAGATGATTGACTTGGATGGTAAAATCCTTCCTGATATTTCTTGAATCGAAGACATAGACCGCCTACCAGCGCTTGTTTCTGGATGTGACAAAGATAAGGTACTTTGCATTTTACAATAGGCCTCTGGAGCAGGATGTAACGAAGCCTTTTAAAAGCTCTTTAGAAAATAGCAGTTGACTCAACAACGTTTGGTAACCACAACACCATGTCTTAGGCACCGTTTGCTTATGGCCTGGTACTCTCAAGTCATTACTCCATTTCTTTCTTTTGTTCGTCGAATTGTCAGATGTACTCCTGTCGTGTGTATTAATTTATGGTCCAAGCTAAGAAAACGACCAAAAACAACACCATTGCTCTACATCGCCCTTTTGACGGTCAAATTATAGGCCATTAAGTCAGTTGCACTAGCAACATATGCAAATTAGGCATTAATCTTTCCAGCCAAGACATACACGACACTGTCACAGTTGTGGCTACATGTGTGTGAGCAATCGCTTCAGCTAAAGATTACGGTTCACGGAGTTTTCATATGACAACATTCTTCACCCTTTGTTGTAGCCCAAGACATCAACATCAATGTTCAGTTATCGAGACACCAACGTTTTATCATATTGTTGAAGGTTCTTAAAATAGGCTTTGAGAAAACTTGATGCTTCGTTGCAGGACTAAATTTGTCGAACGACTCTCAGCCATACGAAATAAGGCAACCAATAATATTATTATTTCTTGAATCCATCATTCGTCAGTCTGATAATGCACGTCAGACAATTGGTTGGATTGTCTGAATGTCGTTACGGTGTGCGGTAGCTGAATCTATAGAGCTCTCGACCTGTGTATCTCGGAGAGTAAGGCTCGAACCTATACACAGGCGGTCACTGTGCAGGGGTAGTGATAATTATTCTAAAAAGGAATGCAAAGTAATGCAATACAATAACTACAATGCGAAGCAAAGCTACACAGAAAACGCACTACACTGAAGAGCATTCTGCAAACTCATACGATGTTTATATTCTAATAACCTCTAAATGTTATGACCATTGTCAGGAAAACTCACAAGTAGGCCTATTAGTTTCACTTCATCGTTGGACCATCGTCGGAGACAACTGAATTGACTCTTCGAGGTAACGTAGGCTAACTTTTATTTTAAGAAATAATCTGACGCATCAGCGGATGGGTAATCATTTACGTCCATTTCAGTGGGACTTGCGCAAGATTTTGGGTCGGTTTAAATGAAGTTCATGTAGAGCGATGTAAAGGATCCTGTGACATGCTGCTACCGTCTAACGCCCATAAAATGCGAACACAGACAATTCAAAAAAGGTTAAATTTCTCCAATTGGTTGGATTGTCTAAACGACATTATCTAAACGACACCACGGAATTTTCAGAACGAACAGAACAGACAAAGAGACGGGGAACTAGGTTACATCAATGAGATATTCTAAACCAATGACTTCTATAACGCCATTATCATAACGCACAAGACATCCATCGACAGTCGCTTCAAGTCAAAGTTATTACCCTTTGGAGAAACCAAGTCGCAAAATATAATATCATCTAGACGCCATCCGTTTGGAGGTGATGAGTACGAATAAATTTTATCCATTGTCCTCAGATATTTGTCAAGTCCATTGCTCCGTTTAACGTTAGTCCAAGTGATGTTATGTCCTCATTTATTTTACCTGACCAACGCACTCTGTATAATGTGTATATGATATATATATACAGTGATGGGCACAATTCTATTTTGAAAATACTTTTATATTTTCAAAATAGAAAATACTATTTTATTTTCTATTTTCAAAATAGTTTTGAAAAGTATTTTGTAAAAGTATTTTCAAAATAGTTTTAAAAAGTATTTTGAAGAATTCAAAATACTTTCCAAAATACTTTTCTAAAGTACTTTTCATAAATAAATCTTACAAAACTTCTGCCAAAATTATTATTTTAATGTAAAAATGCTTAATAATATTCTGGCCACATCAACGTGTGATACTTGCGAATTTGTTGTATAAGGATATATCAAAGTTCTCTGTTTGGTCTTCTTTCCTTTGCATTATACATACCTATATCAAGAACGGTTCTTGGTAAACGAGCGTTTTCCATTGCTATGCCTACATTTTGGAACTCCCTTCAAGTGTATTGTGCGCTCTGATCAATGGCTTGTGTTTATTTCGTTCTCAACTTAAAAATTGTCTCTTTGAAACCGCCTATCCACCATGATCATAGGCTGCCTATCTGTCTAAATGATAAGTACTGATCTTCTGGATATTGACCTGATTGCGGCTTGATTTTAGTGTGCCATCGGTCTATTCCTTGTGCATTAGACACCGGCACATTAGAAGTTACTAATTGCAATTACAGTTATATCAATGCTTCAAGTCATTAGAAACTACAGATCACTGTCAAGCACACTAATTGTATTGTATTGTATTGTATTGTATTTGAACACTTGTTATAGCGCCCCTCACAGATTACCTATTCAGAGGCGCTCCCGACTACTGCGCGGACGCTGAATCGGAGTTTCACGCCGAAGCGCATGAGCAATTGCGAGTGAAGGACTTGCCCAGGGTCCCTACGCGGCAGCTTACACCACCGCGCCCCAGTTGTATTGTGTTGTATTGTATTGTGTGTTGTATTGTACTCCACGTTTATAATGCGACCGAGCCACCCGCAGTAAAGATCCGAGAAATTAATCTCTGATAAACCGACCGACCGGGAAGCGAACCCGGGCCGCCGGCGTGACGAGCAGGCTACCAACCCACTCGGCCACTCAGGACCTCTGGGACTAATGCGATGTAGGTTAACGGTACACACTAGTGAGAAGCAATAAAAATAGAAACTGTTGATTTGCAAAAGTATTTTGAAAAACTATTTTCAAAAGTATTTTCAAAATACTATTTTATTTTGTATTTTCAAAATACTTTTGAAAAGTATTTTATTTTGTATTTTCAAAATACTTTTGAAAAAGTATTTTATTTTGTATTTTCAAAATACTTTTGAAAAAGTATTTTGCCCATCACTGTATATATATATATATATATATTATATATATATATACATATATATATATATATTAGGGTGGTCGCATCTCTAATGGGAAATTTTCAACTTCAGTTGTTAACTTTCGCCAACCCGGCATTCCGTGCCCATTGGTTTAACCCTAATCATACCAGCATAAAATCATCATAAACGTACCGGGTGGGTCGAAAATGACCCCATCTGAGTTTTTTACTGTAAGTTCAACATGCATGTTATTTGACTGTCAGATATAAATATACGCATATATATGTATATAATATGTATGTATATATGAAATTATATACATATATAATTATATATGTGTATATATATGTATATTAGAGTGGCCCAAAATAACAAAAGTTTCTTATGACCTTGAAATGACCTTGAATGACCCTGAATTTCGTATTTATATTTTAATTAAGATATAGCTCTCATCTAGATAAATAAACAGTCAAAAGTTCATCTAAATTGGACTTCTCGTTAATTTGTTGTGATAAAAAGAGTAAATCGACAATGGACCCAAGTTCCAAAACCCAAGCATGCGGTTTTTGCGATTTCTACAAAAAGTGTCAAAGTGGCGCGACCTCTAAACATGCTCAGATCTCTTCAATTTTTTCACCACATAGTCTTCTTGTCAAGTGGAACAAGGGCAGGCCTTGTGGAGCAAGCATGTCATAAGAAACCAAATCTAACAAAAATCGAAGAAAAATGATCAGATCTCAGCCAATAATGGTTGAAATTGGTTAATTCTGTCACGTATTTCTCGTCATGATAAGGGCTACCTGTGATAAGAAACAAGGATACCAACTGCAAGACGATCAAAAGTTATTTTAATTACAAAAAGGTCAATTTTATAGAAAAATCGTGGTCTGAAGTTGACCTTTTTGTCCTTAAAATAACTTTTGATCGTCTTACATTTGGTATCCTTGTTTCGTATCACAGGTAGCCCTCTTCAAGACGAAGAATGCAAGAAAGAATTAACCAATTTTAACAATTAATGGCTGAGATCTGGTCATTTTTCAAACTGATACATGTCTTTTGACGTTTCATACTATATAATGTAAAAGTGTGCAAAAGGCGCGACCTCTAAATATAGTTCAATCTGTCCAAATTTTTGCATACAGGGTTATATTTTCATGTGTAACAAGGGCAGCCTTGTGGAGCTAAACATTTTCAACTTTTGTTATTTTGGGCCACTCTAATATATATATATATATATCTGACACTCAACTTATATATATATATATTAGGGTGCATCATATGCCCCAAAATATTTCAAAAGCGTTTGTCCCTATTTCATTTCTTTTCCTATCACTGAAAAGGCATATTTACCAAAATTTGGCAATATTCTGACATACACTGGGTATCCCACCCAACAACTGAAGTTTTGCAGGAGCGAACCATTACGAGATAGCATGCATGTCATACAAGTTGCACTAGCGGTGTCCAGAAATATGATACATCGCAGAAAACACCCATACTCAAGTTTTTCCCATTATTCCATTCATTAGTTGTCTATAAATATTTTTTCAGAATTTTAAAATGTTATCCTGAGGTGGCTCAAAGCCCCCAAACATACCCTACTTAAATACCCAGGACTGAAGGCTTGGGACTAGGAACTTGGGTTCATTGTGAATTTACTCTTTTTATCAAAACAAATTAACAAAGAGTCCGATTTGGACGAACTTTTTGGAATTTTTTGACTTGACAAGAGTTACATCTGGAGAAAATGTAGACACCCATATCAAGGTCATTCAAGGTCTATTCAAGGTCAGAATAAACGAAATCTAGCAAAAACGAGAAAAAGAGGCCAGATCTCGGCTAATAATCGTTGAAATCGGCTAGTTTTTTCTCGTTTTTCTCGTCTTGATAAAAACTACTTCCTGTAAGAAATAACGCTACTAAATTCAAGGCAATCCAAAGTTGTTTTAAGGTCAAAAAGGTCAATTAAATTGAAAATCAGAGAAAATGGCCGTAACTCAGTCAGATATTGCTCTAGTTGGGTGATTCTTTTACCTGTTTGCTCGTCCTGATAAGGGCCACATTCCAGAGGACAGAGTACTAAAAGGCTACCTTAATCCAAGGTCATTTCAAGGTCATAAAGTAAAATCAAAGAAAAAATTACCATAACTCCGAGCATCACCAAAATGAAACAACATTTGGATGAGCTACAGCCATTTCTCTTGATTTTAACCTTTTGACCTTGAAATGACCTTGGATTATGTTAGCCTCTTATTACTATATCTCCTCGAATGTTGTCCTTATCCTTCCGAGCGATTAGGTAAAAGAATCACTCACATAAATCAATATTTGGCTGCGTTATGGCCATTTCTTCTGATGTTTTTTTATCTCAAATTGACCTTTTTGACCTTAAAATAACCTTGGGTTGCCTTGCATTTAGCAGCCTTGTTTCTTACAGCAAGTATTCCTTATCAAGACGAGAAAAACAAGAAAAAACTAGCCGATTTCAACGACTAATAGCCGAGATCTGGCCCTGCTTTTTCTCGTTTTTGCTAGATTTCGTTTATTCTGACCTTGAAATGACTTTGAATGACCTTGATATGGGTGTCTACATTTTTTCCAGATGTAACTCTTGTCAAGTCAAACAAGTTCCAAAAAGTTCGTCCAAATCGGACTCTTTGTTAATTTGGTTTGATAAAAAGAGTAAATTCACAATGAACAAAAGTTCCTAGTCCCAAGCCTTCAGTCCTGGGTATTTAAGTAGGGTATGTTTGGGGGCTTTGAGCCACCTCAGGATAACATTTTAAAATTCTGAAAATATATTTATAGACAACTAATGAATGGAATAATGGGAAAAACTTGAGTATGGGTGTTTTCTGCGATGTATCATATTTCTGGACACCCCTAGTGTAACTTGTATGACATGTATGACATTCTCGTAATGGTTCGTTCCTGCAAAACTTCAGTTGTTGGGTGGGATACCTAGTGTATGTCAGAATATTGCCAAATTTTTGTAAACATGCCTTTTCAGTAATAGGAAAAGAAATGAAATAGGGACAGACGCTTTTGAAATATTTTGGGGCATATGATGCACCTGTTAATATATATATATATATATATATATATATATATATATATATATATATATATCTGACACTCAGTACAGGTTCAAAATCCTCACAAGGATTGCCATCTAAATGGCAGGTCTCACTGGGGTAGCGCTTGGCCGTAATTGAAATTTCTTGAAATTACTGCAATTTGTAATTTGTAATTTAATTCAGTTACAGTTTCCTATGTAATTTGCAATTTGAAAATATGTTTTTATGTCTCAAAGTAATTTGTAAAATATAATTTCAAATTACAAAATACATAGGAAAATTTAATTGAATTACACATTAAAATTACTTTGAGACATAAACTATAATTTCAAATTTAAAATACATGGTAAAATGTAATTGAATTACACATTACAAATTATTTTGAAACATAAAATATAATTGGAAATTGGAAATTACTGTGAGACATAAAATTTAATTTCAAATTACAGAATACATAGGATAATGTAATTAAATTAGAATTAAAAAATTAAGAGTTGCATTATTTCAAGTAATTTCATTTTCAATTACTGCCCTTCATTGCTTGCCACGTCTCCCAAATGCTAAAACTGCATATTTGGGTTGCAAAATCTGGTGTATTGCTCGGCAAAGTAATGCTTGAAATTAGGAAATTGTTGGGGTCATAAAAGACCCCAACAGTCTTTCGCGGATATCTTGTAGGCGTCAATAGGTCACCAATTCCCGATTGGTTCTCCTTAAACCTGGAATTATATGTGACAAACTCCTAAAAAATTTTGAAAAAATATTTAATGGTAAAATTTTTATAACAACAATCATACGCGTGGGGCATAAAAGACCCCACCTGGTATGATTAGGGTTAAAAGTAATGTAGCCCAAAAATTAGCAGGATCGAACAATATCTAGGACTGGCACAACGTCTTAGAAATTTTGATTTTTACAAATAATTTTCGTCATTTCGAGTAAATGTATTTGATTCGCATTTTTCGACCTATGTTTAGTTTTAAACAGAAAGGCTGGATGATTTTACATAAGCACAACTAGAAAACAATTTCAACAATGTTTATGCTCTCGTTGATTGTTTATTGTTTATTTTTATTGGCATTTTAGTGGTATTTGATCCGTGAGTTCCTGAGACCGATAACCACAAATCTATTCGAACAAGCATACACAAAAGGGTGCAGTGGGAAAAAAGTAAAAATTATAAATTCGAAAAGTAATAGCAACCAAAAGTTGCCTAATAGCATGGACCAAAAACTGTTCAAAATTTTAAAAAAATATTAATGTCTTCCGCCCCCACCAGAGGGCCAAAGTTACGAGACAAATCGCTTTTCGAGAAAATTGTAGGTTTTCTTGTAAAATATTCTTATTGAAAACTAATTAACTGCCATTCAGTATACCGCTAGAAAGAGCTCTTTAAACTGAATAAAATATTGTGTTACTTTCAGAATTTCCCCATATTTGTAGAATTTATTAACTTTTTACCATTTCCTCAATAATAATAATTACTCTAATAAATAATTTAAATCACTATTCAGTGTAATCACTAGTAACCAGGCATGCAATAAATGTCATTGTGTTATAATCTAGACCTACTACAGGCAGTTGAATTTATTCCTGGTTTAAATGTTCACTTTTCATGGTTGATTACAACTATTATGCTTACTTTTCGAGTGTTCCTATATTTGATAAGGGGTAAAACTTTGATGGTGTTGTGCGAGTCCTAAATATTAATATTTTTCATACAACTTTTTGTGTGATGTTTCTGGATGGAATGGAACCAAATGGAACCTTGGCGAACAGTAGATTCAAACTTTTATTTCTAAGAACCACCCTAATATATATGAGTCTAAGGTTATGCAAAGACGAGGCATGACCTGACTGTCTAGTAGGGTGGAGTGAGAAAAACAAAAATTCTAGAACCTGAACGTAATCTATCAGATCGATGTAATCATTTGCAGCAAAGTTAAGTTCTGGAATATAAAATTAACGTATTCTGTTTTTCTGCTGACATTCATTTCTCGATTGCAGTGTTTTCTTGATTTCCTAGAGCACGGTTATGCTTCCGAGTGTTGGTTATCAATACCAGTAAGATGCTTTCTGGATGTCCAAAGAAGGATGCTTTGTAGATATCCAAATAATCGAAGCTGGACGTTTTGGCGTCGCCGTTATGGCGCCGGACGTTTTAGCGCTAATTAACGAAGTAAATAATGCTATTTTTAATGCAAAGAAATATCAGTTGCATAGCCAATTTCTTGTGGTGAGTTGGATTGATGAATATAGAATTTGGTAAATTAATACCATCTTTTTAATGCGGTATTATTTTTCGTTAGAAGGCAGTCTACCAATGTCCATGATTACTGCCACCAATCCAGCTTCCAGTGATGTAAACAAGAAATTATTTTTATCAATCCAGCTCCCATTGAAACAGTTATTATTCATCAATCCAGCTCCAATTGAAACAATTATTTTCATCAATCCAGCTACCATTGAAACAATTATTTTTATCAATCCAGCTCCCATGAAACAATTATTTTTATCAATCCAGCTCCCATTGAAACAATTATTTTTATCAATCCAGCTACCATTGAAACAATTATTTTTATCAATCCAGCTCCCATGAAACAATTATTTTTATCAATCCAGCTCCCATTGAAACAATTATTTTTATCAATCCAGCTCCCATTTCATTACGGTAGGATTAGTGTCATTCGTAATCAAGCCATATAGTCGGTCCAAAAGGTGACGCCTAAGCATCCGGCGCCAAAACGGCCGGCGCCTAAACGGCCGGCGCCAAAACGGCCGGCGCCAAAACGGCCGGCGCCAAAACGGCCGGCGCCTAAACGGCCGGCGCCTAAACGGCCGGCGCCTAAACGGCCGGCGCCTAAACGGCCGGCGCCTAAACGGCCGGCGCCTAAACGGCCGGCGCCTAAACGGCCGGCGCCAAAACGGCCGGCGCCTAAACGGCCGGCGCCTAAACGGCCGGCGCCTAAACGGCCGGCGCCTAAACGGCCGCGCCAAAACGGCCGGCGCCTAAACGGCCGGCGCCTAAACGGCCGGCGCCTAAACGGCCGGCGCCTAAACGGCCGGCGCCTAAACGGCCGGCGCCTAAACGGCCGGCGCCTAAACGGCCGGCGCCTAAACGGCCGCGCCAAAACGGCCGGCGCCTAAACGGCCGGCGCCTAAACGGCCGGCGCCTAAACGGCCGGCGCCTAAACGGCCGGCGCCTAAACGGCCGGCGCCTAAACGGCCGGCGCCTAAACGGCCGGCGCCTAAACGGCCGGCGCCTAAACGGCCGGCGCCTAAACGGCCGGCGCCAAAACGGCCGGCGCCTAAACGGCCGGCGCCTAAACGGCCGGCGCCTAAACGGCCGGCGCCAAAACGGCCGGCGCCTAAACGGCCGGCGCCTAAACGGCCGGCGCCTAAACGGCCGGCGCCTAAACGGCCGGCGCCTAAACGGCCGGCGCCAAAACGGCCGGCGCCTAAACGGCCGGCGCCTAAACGGCCGGCGCCTAAACGGCCGGCGCCTAAACGGCCGGCGCCTAAACGGCCGGCGCCTAAACGGCCGGCGCCTAAACGGCCGCGCCAAAACGGCCGGCGCCTAAACGGCCGGCGCCTAAACGGCCGGCGCCTAAACGGCCGGCGCCTAAACGGCCGGCGCCTAAACGGCCGGCGCCTAAACGGCCGGCGCCAAAACGGCCGGCGCCTAAACGGCCGGCGCCTAAACGGCCGGCGCCTAAACGGCCGCGCCAAAACGGCCGGCGCCTAAACGGCCGGCGCCAAAACGGCCGGCGCCTAAACGGCCGGCGCCTAAACGGCCGGCGCCTAAACGGCCGGCGCCAAAACGGCCGGCGCCTAAACGGCCGGCGCCTAAACGGCCGGCGCCTAAACGGCCGGCGCCAAAACGGCCGGCGCCTAAACGGCCGGCGCCTAAAACGGCCGGCGCCTAAACGGCCGGCGCCTAAACGGCCGGCGCCTAAACGGCCGGCGCCTAAACGGCCGGCGCCTAAACGGCCGGCGCCTAAACGGCCGGCGCCTAAACGGCCGGCGCCTAAACGGCCGGCGCCTAAACGGCCGGCGCCTAAACGGCCGGCGCCTAAACGGCCGGCGCCAAAACGGCCGGCGCCTAAACGGCCGGCGCCTAAACGGCCGGCGCCTAAACGGCCGGCGCCCTAAACGGCCGGCGCCCAAAAGTCACGTACCGCCAAATAATCTATTTATTTATTATTATCTGGTCGATAACAGCCTTGAAGACTTCCGGTAGGTAATGCTATCTGGAGATTGTACGTCAAAGATATATAGAACCACATTTGCGCGAGGGTTTCATTTTGATGTAAAAACACATCTTACGGCTTATGTCGTCAATGTTCTCAGATTGTCTGACGGGCATTCGCTTGCAACATACAAACGTAGGATTCGATTAGCTATGGTTATCCATATTAAGTGCGACATAGCACCTGGATCACTCCAGGCCAGAGATTGAGAGCGATGCTCCTTTGTCGCAGGACTTTTCAATTTTTCCAACTGCAACGTCCGCTCATGACGTTATCATTTATTATTATTTTTTACCCGAGGTAGATATGATCCCTCAAGTGATACAAAACTTACCCGGAGACAGAAAAATGAACAATATTTTTATTTTTTTAAATCTTTTCCTTGAAGCTTCACATTCAAGTCAGCTAGGTATTTAGTTATGTCAACCAAAATGCCGAGTCATTTAGCGATAAATTGTCGCTGAAAAGGCTGACATCTTTTCCTTTGCTTGCAAGACAAGATTTTATTTCATCGTTCATTGCCCAGAATCTAATGCACCACAGAACATTAAAACTTCGTTTCGTGGTAAAGAAAGAAATGTTGGAAATTCTCAAGACCGCCTTATTTATGCACTTCACTAGTTTAGACAAATTAAATTAATTAATTATTTTCTTGAAAGGCTCGGCGGACCTGATGAACCGACTCGAAGGGCCGGATTGTAGTCCACGGGCCGTATGTTGGTCAACCCTGAATTATACCTATCTAAATGAAATCAGAGTTGAATGGAAACTCTAGAGCAAAAGCAACAGATGAGCTATTTGGTTAAAATGAGTTTGAGTTTCCTGAGTTAGTAATTATTGTATATTGTATTAAAGGTTACTTATCAAAAGTGATGAATGTGACGCTCTAGATCGCCATCAGATAGATGGTCACGTGGACGGTCCAGTAAGCATTATTGGTCGAACTGTGAGTGATAAAGGTGACTGTTGGCACCTGATATGGGTGATAAATACAATTCTGTTCCTTCTCCTACAGCGGTTGACGATAATTATAATGATGATGAGTTTTATGATTGAGATGTTTATCCTATTTAGGATGACGGAATATGCGGATAAATCAATCGAAGAAATGGCAGCTGCATTCATTGTGAGCACATGTCAATTGCTTCCAAAGTCCACTTCTGTTATCTCGGATCAAATGCATAACTTAATTGGGTTCCCTAGTAGTGCAGGAAGAAAATATTCAAACGACTACTTGATTTTGTGTGGCAGCCTTGCGGAGTTTTACATCCGACCGCTCAATGCATGCATTGACGACCATGATCTCTTAGTAGCCAAAGCTGATGAACTGGTCTTCAGTGGCGACTTTCCAGTGTTGCCAAACGATATCAGTGGCCTAGATTTGAGTGGCTTAGACGATTCGATAAAGTGCTGCAAGATTGAAACAAATGACAGGTATCCAGGTTTTGTTCGATTACGAGTTTGTGGGAAAATTAACTATAATTGGAAACATAAAAAGTACGAACTTAACCATACAGAGTTTATAAATGGCTACCTGTCGCTAATTATGGATGAAATTGCAAATTCGTATTTCCCTTCTGCATTCGGAAGGGATCACAAGAGAATCGTTAATGGTCCAGCCATTAAACACCAAAAAGATAAGCCTGATGATTTTAATACTGAAACTGATGTGATCAGAAGCGTTTGGTGCCCTCAATGGCCTAAAGAAGCCCAAGCTTGGCTTCAGCGACCTAGGAATAACGGATGGCCGACCATTCGTACAATCTCTGAGGTCGTGCACAGTGGCTGTCACGTTGTCTATGTTCAGCATCGTTCTTGCAGAGACGATAAACACCAGTGGAGGTTTTCATTTTCATTTGCAGAAGTAATTTTACTTCAGAGTTGGACTCAAGTTCAACAGATCGTTTACCATTTGCTGAGATTCTTTGCAAAGAGAGAATTAATACAAAAGGATTGTCCTAAGGAAGATGAGGTTCTCTGCACGTATCATTTAAAGACTCTGATGTTATGGTTCTGTGAAGAGATGCCGGCGGAATGGTGGAATACCTCTTCCGTTATTACGATCTGCTGTGACTTGTTACAAAGGCTTTCGGAATGGCTAAAGAAGAGACACTGCCCGAACTATTTTATTCCTGAAGCAAATTTATTTCACCAGCCATCGAGCCACACAGTCATTGGTAAGACTGAGAAACGACTAAATGAATTCCAAAATTCGGGCATTCTTTGTCAATGGTTTGTGGAAAATTACATACAGTCATTCATTCGGAGAAATCTCATGCTGCATAGCACAGTGGAAGCAATGCCTCATTTTGTGGAATATATGCTTCCCCTCCTTGAGTCTTGGAAAATAAAGGAATCAAAATCACTCGAGTTATTATTTCTTTCCACTTTTAAGGCATCTCATGATGAATGTCGTCGTATAATAAGCAACGGGATCAGTCCTGGATTGCGCCAGAGCTTCAAAGTTGGATGTCATGCAAGATGTATTGTTTCCAAAATAAACGGTAGACCAGCAGATCTTCCAACAATACAAAACGTCTTCTCTTTCACGTACTATGACATCCTACTGTATATTTTAAATACTGCGTATGGATTAGGATATGGAGAGATTTCATGGGATGGTAGTCTCTTTGTTGAATTTGTCCAAGCAATATCAACGCAACCTAGAATTATAAGGTCTAAGTATCATAACTTTCCAAAAATGTACGCAACCCAAAGTAGTCGGTTTCAATTCCTTCGTGCTCAGGATCTGATGCAAAATTTAACCGGACCAAATAGCAGTCCGGAATTTCAACTACTATCTCTCATGTCAAAAGAGTTTCTTAGAAGTGCTTTACAATACGAAGATTCTAAATGCAACGGTATTGCTCCTGCGGCTTTGTCCTATCTGGCTGCTCTGCATTTTGCCACATCAGAATACAAACAAGCAATACGATTATGTTCGGCAGTTGTTGATCAGACTTACCAAGAGGATAAGGAGACACTGAATGCAGGTTGTTTGTTGTTTATTGACGATATCGCTAGAATCGTTGGATTGTATGTACTTGAAAAAAATATTACCAACAATAATAATCTTCATTACATCGGCGAGCTGCAGTATCTTGATCTGCGTCTCTCACCTGAAGTGTTTGCTCACTATTTAACTTTATTATCTGCCCAAAGAATATCCATACGTTTAGATTTGCATCATGAATTACCAGATTCAGCATTTCCCATGGACGAATATTTGAAGGCTTTATTTAAACCGAAATGTATTGTTTCGATTATGTCAGGTTCTCATTGCAATGTTACCAAACAAATCCTGTATTGTACAACAGATTCATTTACAGAATGCGTGAAACCTTCGATTGTTAAAGATACAGTAATTCGTGTTCTAATGGAATATGCCCTAGAAAATATGACATCATTCTACAATGATATCCGAAAAGACTTTGGCATCCAATGCAACACAATTGACTGCTATCGTGCGCTGTATCTTTACAAGTGTCGCCAATACAATGAAGTGCAGCATTTGTGTGAGCGAATTCTTCATGAGCCTGATCTGCAGAGCCATTTGAAAGAATCTTCATTGGTGAATGTCTTGTTGCTGCCACCTCTTGACTCTTATTTCGATAGTGACGTACAGTCTTTGATTGGATTTCACGAACTTCTTCATTATTTGTCACTCGTGAATGATATATTGCGAGAAAACGGATTAATTTTAACCTTTGATTCAAAATTTGAACACTGGAATGCCCATCGTATGACCTTGAAAATGGATGTGCTATCGTCTTTTCGTCGATTTCGTTATGCTGATAACTGCCACTATTTTCTTGGAAGACATTTCCTTGCAAGATATTTGAAAGTCAGATGTTGTATCGACTGCAATCTTTCGTATAAAGAAGCAATGACTGAATTTTCTGCCCGCAAATCTAATTTTCCGTTTGAACAAATCATTCGCAGATTTCTTCTACGAAAGTTTCGTATTCTAAGTAAATAGTGCAAGAATTTCATTGTATCTATGACCAGGCTTTGTTTTCATGTGAAATTTGCTTTTCTTGATAATGATTCCGATGAATGAAACTTCCTTCTAAAGTATTGTCGTGTGCCTCAGTAGTAAATGGAGCGCCAATCTATTGTCTTGAAGGTGCGTTCGCCGTTCTAGTTGAAAATTTGCACTCTGCCTTTTCACTTCGGGATTGCAAACTCGGCTGCTAAAACGAGCAAACCTAAACGCCACCTCCGTATTCATGACTGTGAGCTTCAAAAGAGTCTGAGGTGGCCTTGAGTTTGTTTTTGAATCCACAGCAGGTTCGACTTCCACTTCACGGCCTTCTCTTTTAACATCTGCGCCTAGGGATTCTGGAGCCTGTGAAAAGGGAGAACCTTTTATACTCGAATAGCCTCGTTATGCCCTCTTTGAACATTGACTTGTCGATTACGGCAGCTTTTTGTATAAATTGCGAATGAGCGATTACAGCAGTTAGAGCTCAAGTAGACCTAGTTTCCTTTATGCAGAGGAATCTCTAAAAGAATGTGACATAATCATTATAATGTATGCGGTTGTCGTTGATTTTTCTAAATCATTGAAATCTGGGCATTAAGACGCAGGTGAAAACGTTGTTCTTATTGCGCCATCCACCGATCTGATACTGTTAACAGAAAACCACTACCATGGCAGAAATTACTTCCGCTTAGGAACGTCCTTTGGAGAATCATAACCGTTTCATCAATGACAGAGGATATTTATTCCAACAGCAAAGGTTTTCGATTCAGTCAGAATAGAGACTTTGATGGCGATTGCTTGCTTATGACGATTATAATATCTTATAAGTTGCTTTTGCTTAAATATCAATTATATTTGTTTTCGGGAAAAACCACGACTTTCTTAGAATATTTGGATTCTTTCTTAACAGCTGAAAGGAACACCTGGTTCACAGTTGGCTGCCGCATAATTAAATTGTTCTATTTAACATGAATAATGCCTTCAATGACATATATTTTTATAGCTTGCCTCTTTTAAACCGCGCGGTGTAATCGCGATATTCTGGCTTCATACAGTCTTAAAAGTGTGGTTCGCTAGCACAAACCTTGCGTAAAACGCTGTATATTGCTAATGATTGTCATCATAATATCAAAATGGCCACATCTATGAATTTGATGATTTGTCACCAATATCTTTGTACTTGTTAGCAGTGCATTGCTATCAGTGGAAAAATTTGCTATCAGCCTTTTGGAACGTCAGTCATACGACTGACATTCCAAGTCTAATCGTTTCGTACTACTTATTGTACCTTTCATCGGAACATCTTAACTTTAACATAATGCCACTTTATATCTGCAGTCTTTCATCCTCTGCAATGACAGCCAAGCAGAGGTAAATCATGTTGTTCCGATCACTGTAACTTTTTTATCTTGACGAAATAGACAGCATCAAAGGCGTGCCCTACCTTCAATCACTAATAACTCCTTACATCCCTCCTAACGTTGACCTGTCGATCATCAAGTGTGGGTCTCTGCTGAAAATACGATGTGGAGCAGTTATAGTTATAGCTTGCATTCCATGCCTCCTGCTCCCAGAGGAATGGAATAGAACTGTCACTCTAATCTTCGTAGCTCTAATTCACTTAATGTAAGCTTTGTCGTTGATTGTTGTAAATTACTATTAATCCTGGGCATTCAAGACACTGATGAATACGCTGTTCTAAATGCATCTTCAACCGATCTGATCTTGTTAAGAGTGGCCCAAAATAACAAAAGTTGGATCCTGTTGAGCTCCACAAGGCTGCCCTTGTTACACATGAAAATATAACCCTGTATGCAAAAATTTGGACAGATTGAACTATATTTAGAGGTCGCGCCTTTTGCACACTTTTACATTATATAGTATGAAACGTCAAAAACATATATTATTTTGTTTGCTGAAAATCTCAGACATTAATTGTTAATATTGGTTAATTCTTTCTTGCATTCTTCGTCTTAAAGAGGGCTACCTGTGATACGAAAGTTGGATGCCAAATGTAAGACGATCAAAATTTATTTTAAGGACAAAAAGGTCATTCAGATTACGATTTTTCTATAGCATCTCCTAAGAGCCTTCCCATAACGCGTGGTTTCATTGCCATAATTATTCTGGCTTCATACAGTCCAAAGAGTGTATCATGACGACAAACTTTGCGTACAGAATTAACCAATTTCAACCATTATTGGCTGAGAAATGGCCATATCTAGGCCTATGCATTGTTAGATTTGGTTTCTTATGACCTTGAAATGTACCTTGAATGACCCTGAATTTCAGTCATTTATATTTTAATTAAGATATAGCTCTCATCTAGATAAATAAACATTCAAAAGTTCATCTGTTTTGGACTACTCGTTGTATTTGTTGTGATAAAAAGAGTAAATCGACAATGGACCCAAGTTCCAAAACCCAAGCATGCGGTTTTTGCGATTTCTACAAAAAGTGTCAAAGTGGCGCGACCTCTAAACATGCTCAGATCTCTTCAATTTTTTCACCACATAGTCTTCTTGTCAAGTGGAACAAGGGCAGCCTTGTGGAGCAGCATGTTTCAACAACAAAATTTCCCCGTGTAAGTTTGGGCCACACTACTGCCCTTCCATTTTATCTCCTGATCCCTGTGATTTACCCTCTTGGCCCTGTTTGATGTCAGCGCCGCGTTTGACTCGGTCGATCATGACATCCCCATACTCCGCCATGGCGCCGCCCCTGGCCTTTCTACCCTCCCTAATGTCTGACTCCGCTCCTTTTCATTCGCTTGGTGGCGCTGAAAAAATTCCGGGTGGACCAGGCGTGATTGGGCGCCTTGCATGGCTGCCGAACAGTTAAATTCGACTCCTGTAATAACTATTGTTCATACTATACACTTCCGAAATCGGACTGCGTATTTGTCAGTCTTGCGAAACATTAAACGAAGTTTATTATTTTTATGTTGTACGACATCAATGCTAACTTTCTAATCTTGACGAAATAAACCGCCATTAGCGGTGTGCCATACCTTCAATCATTAACTCATTGCATCTCTCCTCGTTGCCTGCGATCATCAAGTACGTGTCTTTTAGCTGAACTACGATGTAGAACAGTTATGGGCCCGCGTGCATTCCATGCCTCTGCCCCAAGGAATGGAATCAACGTGTCACTCTATCTTCATAGCTCAAATTCACTTCTTCCTTTCAAAAATCTTGAATCAAAACTCACTATTTCTCTTCGGCTTTCAAGCACTTGGATACCTAACTGCATCTTCAACTGGTGGCTGACCATCCGCGTCTCAGATTCACATGCTGGATACTCATAAACCATACCTACATTTCGTCAGAGGACAATTATTACAAATTACCAGTTTCGTTCCATTTCATGTTGCATATAGTCCTACAGGTCTTCTGTTTAACACACATTGTTATATGCTTCTGCCTAACGATGAGGACAGAACCAATGTCTTATAATAAAATGTATTCTCAACGTTAAATCGTTAAACATTTATTTATTTATTTATTTATTTATTTATTAGGGTCACTTGTTATAGCGCTCCCTCCAAGATTTCTACTCAGAGACGCTCCCGACTACAGCGCGTACACTGAATCGGAGTGTCACGCCGAAGCGCATGGGCAATTGCAGTGAAGGACTTGCCCCTTCTCGGTACGCGGGACGGAGTGAGGTGGAATTCGAACCCGCAACCCTCCGGCTGCAAGGCTGGTGGCTATACCCCTACACCACACCGCGCCCCAAATAATTATACAGCCTGATTGAAATCAGTTTCTTCACAAATTCTTTTTCTTCGGACGAGAACGTTTAGACACAGACGTCAAGAAGCTCTTCGGTTGAGGAACGCGAAACCGAATGCTATTTAAATAGTTATCTAGTCTTAAGCTAACTTAAATATATACAAGTGAGATTTAGCATATATAACTTAAATACAAGACATGGCAACAAGCCGAGAGAACTAATGCCAAACTCTTCGTCAATCCTACTTTCTTAGCTTATAATTATAGGCGAGTCCATGATACGGTCACACCTGTATAATGCACCCGTCAAACATGACCGTGCTTTCCTAGAAATAATAGTCTCTTTCTACAGCTAGGATAATGCATTGGTATTGTACCTATTCCGTGGTATCTTTAAATAGCAGATAAAGTCTCTCTATTAGCATTAGTATTCAATCTCGTATTATTACAGGTAGCATCAGATATCAACATTAATAGAAGAAGCACAGTCCTTAGGCTGAGAGGCAGCCGTGTGTATGAAGTGTTAGTCAACTGATTTTCTTATCCTCCGCATATGATGCATATGAGGGTGGGTGGTCAGTCCTCTCACTCGCCGTCTGATCTTCCCACCGACAGTGTACCGTCAGTGTACTCATTATAGCTGAATTGACTAGGGGTCAGATGGAGCAGTGCTGTCGAACCGGTTTTTCTTTCCATTCCTGGGATTGAAACCTCGACCTCTTGGTTGACAGTCTAGCACACGCACCACTAGACTATTATGCACCGTCCGTCGCCCATTTTACATGATTTTCTTTTATTTGCAGATAGCGACACACACAGCATGAAATAGTGTTGCGATAACTCTGCAATAACTCGGTAGGTGGAGACCTAGTTACAAAGCGGAAAAGATTTGTAGAGAGAACAGTTACTGTAATTAGACTACATTACATTTTTAACTACAATACTTACATATTTAAGAAGAGTTTGCATTACATTAAGATGTGACGCCTCGGTTTGAATTGTAGTGCGAATGCTGTAAATGGCATAAAAAAGACATGGCTTACAGTGAGCTTAAATAATTCAATCTTTAATCCGTACATTACTTCTTTCGTCGGGTAATACCCTGCTTCACAAATAAAACACTAAACTCCGGGAAATCTTTTCCCTTGATAGCTTGTACCAACAAAGACCGTTGACGCCGGCATGAAACTACTTCAGCATTAATGCCTCAAGAAATCATTACACAAGGAATATATTGAAATGACGCTATTTAGAGTGTCTCGCATATCCACAATGTCCCTTGGGTTCAATTATTGTGCTTAGTACAACGGCATCTAACCAAACAGTAACTTATTGTTTTGGTTCTTTGGACGCAATTCTCCATACTTTCATTGTGGACCAGTAATCACAGCATTATAATAGGCTGCATGGGTTTTACCTTGACATTTATTTTTGATAGGCTTAATTATGGGCTAAACCAAGAGGTCGAGGTTTCATACCCAGGAATGGAAAGAAAATCTGGTTCGTCAGCTGCACTGCTCCATCTAGTCAATTAAGCTATTATGAGTACATTGACTTTACACAATACGCAGTCGATGGGAAGAAGATCAGACGGCGAGTGAGAGGACTGACCACCCACACTCATATGCCTAAGATGACGAGGATAAGAAAATGAGTTGACTAACACTTCATACACACGAATGCCTCTCAGCCTAAGGGACTGTGCTTCTTCTATTAATGTTGATATCTGATGCTACCTGTAATTAGAGATTGAATACTAATGGATAGAGAGAGACTTTACGTGCTACATAAAGACACCACGGAATTAATTACAATACCAATACCAATGCATTACCCACGCTGTAGAAAGAGACTATTATTTCCAGAATAGTACGGTCATGCTTGACGGGTGCTTTACACAGGTGTGACCGTATCATGGACTCGCCTATATCAGCTAAAAAGTAGGAATGACGAAGAGTTTGGCATTAGTTCGCTCGGCATGTTGCCGTGTATTGTGTTTAAGTTAGATATTCTAAATCTCGCTTGTATAGTTAAGTTAGCTTAAGACTAGTTAACTATTTAAATAGCATTAGGTTTCGCGTTCCTCGCGGTGCCTCTTCAATCAATCAATCAATGAAACTTGATATAGCGCCCCTTCAAGATATCTACTCAGAGGCGCTCCCGGCCCAACCACGGCTGAAAAGAATAGTTTTCAGAGAGGTATAAGATGTAGGTGTCGAGTTCCTAGGTAGGAGACGGAGCTCTAGACTCTAGAGGAAGCCCATTCCAGATACTCGGTCCCATGGTGCACAACCGAGAAGGCCCGATGTTGCATTGTAGAATGTAGAAGTGCGTGCAAATGGGACACTCAGGTCACCGCGGACTGTAGAGCGAAGGGGTCGGCGGCCAATGTTGGCAGAAATAGAGCGACAGAGCTCCTGCAGATAAGCAGGTGCGGTACCAACGAGGCTACGCCAAACGAAGGTAGAGACCCTAAATGAGATACGTTGTGGTAGTGGCAACCAGTGCAGGACATCTCTGCATATAGTCGGATACATGACCCGTCTTAGGTATGCCACCAATCAATCGCGCAGCCGCGAGCAAAACTCGCTCCAAGCGCCCAATCCGACTCTGTGGGAGGCCAACATATAGAGAGGAACAATAGTCAAGGCGACTGGCAACGAAGGCGTGAACTAGAGTAGCTGCAGCACTGGGGGTAAGAGTGCGAGATATAACTCGCAGTTGGCGCAACTGATAAAAGAAGCTACGAGAGACAGAGTTAACGTGTTGAGTGAAAGTGAGTTCTTGGTCAAGTATCACTCCAAGATCCCGAACAGAGGTGCAGAAAGTGAAGAGGGGAAACTGGGTAGAGAGGGCACACAGATCAAGTTTTGCCAGCTGCTGTCTGGTGCCAAGCCAGATACATTGCGTTTTAGAAGGGTTAAGCCGGAGCCGATTCGACGACATCCAGACACCAAGGGCAAGTACAAAGATATTGGTGACAAATCATCAAATGCATAGATGTGGCCATTTTAATATTATGATGACAATCATTAGCAATAGACAGCGTTTTACGCAAAGTTTGTGCGAGCGAGGCGCACTCTTAAGACTGTATGAAGCCAGAATATCGCGATGAAACCACGCGGTTTAGAAACCACGCCGTTTAGGAGATGCTATAAAAATATATAAGTCATTGAAGGCATTATTGAAGTTAAATAGAACAATTTAATTATGCGGCAGCCAACTGTGAACCAGATGCCCATACGTTAAGGCCTTATTAGCAAAGGTAGCAATAATTTCAACAATTCTAAGAGAGTCGTAGTTTTTTCCGCAAGCAAATATACTTGATATTTTTGCAAAAGCAACAAATTAGCGTTATTATCGTCATAGCAGCAATCGTTAAACAAAGTCTCTATTCTGACTGTATCGATAACTTTCGCTGTTGGCAGAAATGTGTAATTGATTAAACGGTTGTGATTCTCAAAAGACTGTCCTAAGCGGAAGTGGTTTTCGGTTTACAAGATCAGATCGGTGGGTGGAGCATTAAGGACTGCTGTGATCGCTCATTCGCAATCTACACATAAAGCAGCCATTTTCGACATGTCAAAGTTAAAAGAGGGTATAACGAGGCCATTCGAGTATGGAAGTTTCCCTTTATGGTATTTGTATTTGAACACTTGTAATAGCGCCCCTACCAGATTTCCCATTAAGAGGCGCTCCCGACTACTGCGCGGACGCTGAGTCGGAGTTTCACGCCGAAGCGCATGAGCAATTGCGAGTGAAGGACTTGCCCAGGGTCCCTACGCGGCGGCTTTTGAGGTGGATTCGAACCCGCAACCCTACGGCTGCAAGGCACCGAACATACCCCTATGGGCTCAATGCGCCCCAGTTGTAATGTGTTGTATTGTGTATTGTATTGTACTCCACGTTTATATTGCGACCGAGCCACCCGCAGTAAAGATCCGAGAAATTAATCTCTGATAAACCGACCGACCCGGAATCGAACCCGGGCCGCCGGCGCGGAGAGCGGGCTACCAACCAACTCGGCCACTCAGGGACCTTTAGTTGCCTGTCTATCACAGGCGCCAGAATCCCACGGCATGCGTATGATCGGAGGCACAGATGTTAAAAGTGCAGGTCGTGAAGAGGAAGTCGAAACTGCTGTGGAGTAAAAGACAAACTCAAGGCCACCTCAGACTCTTTTGATGCTCACAGTCATACGGAGGTGGCGTTTAGGTTTCCACATTTTAGCAGCCGAGTTTGCAATCCCGAAGTGAAAAGGCAGAGTGCAAATTTTCCACCAGAACGGCGAACGCTCCTTCAAGACAATAGATTGGCTTTCCATTCATTACGAGGTCATGCGACGATACCTTAGAAGTAAGTTTCATTCATCGGAATCATTATGAAGAAAAACAAATTTCACATGAAAACACAAACTGGTCACAGATGCAATGGAACTCTTGCAATATTTGTTTAGAATACGAAACTTTCTTAGAACAAATCTGCGAATAATGTATTCAAACGGAAAATTAGATTTGAGGGCAGAAAATTCAGTCATTGCTTTTCTATACGAAAGATTGCAGTCGATACAACATCTGACTTTCAAATATCTCGCAAGGAAATGTCTTCCAAGAAAATAGTGGCAGTTATCATTGTAACGATCGCGACGAAAACGCGATAGCACATCCGTTTTGAAGGTCGTACGATGGGCATTCCAGTGTTCAGACGTTGAATCAAAGGTTACAATTAATCCGTTTTCTCGCAATATATCATTCACGAGTGACAAATAATTAAGAAGTTCGTGAAGTCCAATCAAAGACTGTACGTCTCCATCAAAAAATGAGTCAATTGGTGGCAGCAACAAAACATTCGCCAAAGAAGATTCTTTCAAATCGCTTTGGAGATCAGGCTCATGAAGAATTCGCTCACATAAATCCTGTACCGCATTGTATTGGCGACACTTGTAAAGATACAGCGCACGATAGCAGTCAATTGTGTTGCATTGGATGCCAAAGTCTTTTCGGATATCATTGCAGAATGATGTCATATTTTCTAGGGCATATGCCATTAGAACATGAATTACTGTATCTTTAACAATCGAAGGTTTCACGCATTCTGTAAATGAATCTGTTGTACAATACAGGATTTGTTTGGTAAAATTGCCATGCGAACCTGACATCATCGAAACAACACATTTCGGTTTCAATAAAGCCTTCAAATATTCGTCCATAGGAAATGCTGACTCTGGTAATTCATGATGCAAATATAAACGGTTGGATATTCTTTCGGCAGATAATAAAGCTAAATAATGAGCAAACACCTCTTGCGAAAGACGCAGATCAAGGTACTGCCGCTTGCCGATGTAATGAAGATTATTGTTGACAACATTCTTTTCAAGTACATACAATCCAACGATTCTGGCGATATCGTCAATAAACAACAAACAACCAGCATTCAGTGTCTCCTTGTCCTCTTGGTAAGTCTGATCAACAACTGCCAAACATAAGCGTATTGCCTGTTGGTATTCTGATGTGGCAAAATGCAGAGCAGCCAGGTAGGACAAAGCCGCAGGAGCAATACCGTTGCATTTCGAATCTTCGTATTCTAAAGCTCTTCTAAGAAACTCTTTTGACATGAGAGATAGTAGTTGAAATTCCGGACTGCTATTTGATCCGGTTAAATACTGCATCAGATTCTGAGCACGAAGGAATTGAAACCGACTACTTTCGGTTGCGTACATTTTTGGAAAGTTATGATACTTAGACCTTATTAGTCTAGGTTGCGTTGATATTGCTTGGACAAATTCAACAAAGAGGCTACCATCCCATGAAATCTCTCCATATCTTAATCCATATTCAGTATGCAAAATATACAGTAGGATGTTATAGTACGTGAAAGAGAAGACGTTTTGTATTGTTGGAAGATCTGCTGGTCTACCGTTTATTTTGGAAAGAATACATCTCGCATGACATCCAACTTTGAAGCTCTGGCGCAATCCAGGACTGATCCCGTTGCTTAATATACGACGACAATCACCATGAGATTCTGAAAACGTGGAAAGAAATAATAAGTCGAGTGATTTTGATTCGTTGACTTTCCAAGATTCAAAGAGGGGAAGCATGTAGTCCAGAAAATGAGGTATTGCTTTCACTGTGCCTGTAAGCTTGAGATTTCTCCGAATGAATGACTGTATGTAATTTTCCACAAACCAATGACAAAGAATGCCAGGATGTTGGAATTCATTTAGTCGTCTTTCAGTCTTATCAAGGACTGTGTGACTCGATGACTCATGAAATAAGTTTGCTTCTGGAATAAAATAGTTCGGGCAGTGCCTCTTCTTTAGCCATTCTGCTAGCTTTCTTAACAACTCACAACAGATCGTAATAACAGAAGAGGAATTCCACCATTCAGGTGACATCTCTTCACAAGTCCATAACACCAGCGTCTTTAAATGATACGTACAAAGAACCTCATCCTCCTTTGGACAATCCTTTTGTATCAATTCTCTCTTTGCGAGGAATCTCAGCAAATGATAGACAATCTGTTGAACTTGAGTCCAACTCTGAAGTAAAATTACTTCTGCGAATGAAAATGAAAATCTCCACTGGTTTTTATCGCCTCGGCAAGAGCGATGCTGAACATAGACAACGTGACAGCCACTGTGCAAAACCTCGGAGATTGTACGATTGGTAGGCCATCCGTAATTCCTAGGTCGGTGAAGCCAAGCATGGGCTTCTTTCGGCCATTGTGGGTACCACACGCTTCTGACCACATCAGTTTCGGTATTAAATTCATCAGGCTTATCTTTTTGGTGTTTAATGGCTGGACCATTAACGATTCTCTTGTGAACCGTTCCGAATTCAGAAGGGAAATACGAATTTGCAATTTCATCCATAATTAGCGACAGGTAGCCATTTGTAAACTCCGTGTGTTTAAGTTCGTACTTTTTATATTTCCAATTATAGTTCATTTTCCCCAAAGCTCGTAATCGAACAAAACCTGGATACCTGTCGTATGTTTCAATCTTGAAACACTTTATCGAATCATCTAGGCCACTCAGATCTAGGTCACTCATATCGTTTGGAAACACTGGAAAGTCGCCACTGAAGACAAGTTCATCAGCTTTGGCTACTAAGATATCAGTGTCGTCAATGCATTTATTGAGCGGTCGGATATAAAACTCCGCAACGCTGCCACACACAATCGTGTAGTCGTTTGAATATTTTCTTGCTGCACTAATAGGGAACCCAATTAAGTTATGCATGTGATCCGAGATAACAGAAATAAACTTTGGAAGCAATTGACATGTGCTAACAATGAATGCAGATGCCATTTCTTCGGTTGATTTATCGGCATATTCCGTCATCCTAAATAGGAAAACATCTCAATCATAAAACTCATCATCTAGAGCGTCACATTCATCACTTTTGATAAGTAACCTTTAATACAATATACAATAATTAATTACTAACTCAGGAAATTCAAAGTCATTTTAACCCGATAGCTCATCTGAATTTGGTTGTTGCTTTTGCTCTAGAGTTTTCCATTCAACTCTGATTTCATTTAGATAGGTATAATTCAGGGTTGACCAACATACGGCCCATGGACTACAATCCGGCCCTTCGAGTCGGTTCATCAGGTCCGCCGAGCCTTTCAAGAAATTAATTAATTAATTTTATTTGTCTAAACTAGTGAATTGCATAAATAAGGCGGTCTTGAGAATTTCCCACAGTTCTCTCTTTACCACGAAACGAAGTTTTAATGTTCTGTGGTGCATTAGATTCTGGGCAATGAACAATGAAACAAAATCTTGTCTTGCAAGCAAAGGAAAAGATGTCAGCCTCTTCAACGACAATTTATCGCTAAATGACTTGGCATTTTGGTTGACATAACTAAATACCTAGCTGACTTGAATGTGAAGCTTCGAGGAAAAGATTTAAAAAAATAAAAATATTGTTCATTTTTCTGTCTCCGGGCAATTTTTGTATCACTTGAAGGATCATATCTACCTCGGGTAAAAAATAATAACGATAAATATGACGTCATGAGCGGACGTTGCAGTTGGAAAAATTGAAAAGTCCTGCGATAAAGGAGCATCGCTCTCAATCTCTGGCCTGGAGTGATCCAGGTGCTATGTCGCACTTAGTATGGATAACCATAGCTAATCGAATCCTACGTTTGTATGTTGCAAGCGAATGCCCGTCAGACAATCTGAGAACATTGACGACATAAGCCGTAAGATGTGTTTTTACATCAAAATGAAACCCTCGCGCAAATATGATCTATGTATCTTTGACGTACAATCTCCAGATCGCGTTACCTACCGGAAGTCTTTAAGGCTGTTATCGACCAGGTAATAATAATGAAATAGATTATTTGGATATCCAGAAAGCATCCTTAAGATTTCTTTGGATATCTACAAAGCATCTTAATGGGATTGATAACCAACACTCGGAAGCATAACCGTGCTCTAGGAAATCGAGAAAACACTGCAATCGAGAAATGAATGTCAGCAGAAAAACAGAATACGTTAATTTTATATTCCAGAACTTAACTTTGCTGCAAATGATTACATCGATCTGATAGATTACGTTGAGGTTCTAGAATTTTTTGCTTTTTTCACTCCACCCTACTAGACAGTCAGGTCATGCCTCGTCTTTGCATAACCTTAGACTCATATATATATATCATATACAGAGTGCGTTGGTCAGGTAAAATAAATGAGGACATAACATCACTTGGACTAACGCTAAACGGAGCGATGGACTTGACAAATAGCTGAGGACAATGGATAAAATTTATTCGTATATATATCATATGATGGATGGGATGGGCGCCTTATGGCTGCCATACGCGCAGTGTTTTCTTAAACACATGTTATGCGTGTTTTCTTAGGGATTTCATAGTCAGTTGCCGAGGTGCTTGTGACGACTTATTGGATTACGCTCGGCTGCTCGTGGAATTGTTAATGAAGCCAAAAAATAACGGAGTTTAATCGATAAATTTCGAAAGTTTAGTGGCTGAACGTTGAGACCAAGTTAGTCGTCACGGTTCATTGAAGCATGACTAGGCAAACAGTACGACACTTCAACAAGGATACAGCCAACATGGAGCACGATCACCGCTACTGCTGTCACTGCTACCATCTACTGATCGCTGCCCGTCGGCCCGAAGAAGGGTGCGTTCAACAACATGAGACAGCAGCTACCAGTGAAGCGCCTTGGACCTGGCCGGCGTCGTCCATGATCGAATGCCTCGATCGGACTGTCGAACTGTCTGGCGTCGATATCGTCACTAACTTCGTCCGTGCCGAGTGGTAAAACTCTGACTACCGAGCAGTACTACGAACCACAATTTCTGCCTTTTGCCAGAAGTCCGCACAGCCTCCAACATCAGGCGAACGACAGTAATCTATCCATATACGATCGGACTTTTATTCCACGGGCATCTTACCAGCGGACGATCCCTTACTTGTTGCAGGGACCTTCGGTAGTTTAACCATCACTGACTAGTGATCCCTTGTTTTACTTTTTTTATCTATTATTAGTTTTATTGTTCTCTTTATTTGCTATTATGTGCACTGTGTAACTTGTTGCGGTGTGTCAACAAGGTTTTTCAATTAAAACGAATATACATATTCGTACTCATCGCCTCCAAACGGATGGCGTCTAGATGATATTATATTTTGCCACTTGGTTTCTCCAAAGGATAATAACTTTGACTTGAAGCGACTGTCGATGGATGTCTTATGCGTTATGATAATGGCGTTATAGAAGTCATTAGTTTAGAATATCTCATTGATGTAACCTAGTTCTCCGTCTCTTTCTCTATTCTGTTCGTTCTGAAAATTCCGTGGTGTCGTTTAGATAATGTCGTTTAGACAATCCAACCAATTGGAGAAATTTAACCTTTTTTGAATTAAATTTTCCTCAGCCTGTGTTCACATTTTATGGGCCTTAGAGGCCTAGACTTAGGAACTAGACTAGCAGAAAAAAGTGCATGCCATAAGAGACATTCCCGGATACGAAGTGTTAGCGACTTCAATTTCCAAGCCTAAGTATCTGAAGGCGGGTAGCCAATCCTCTTCTTCTGATTTTCCTACCGACAATGCCTGAAAAATGGCAACCATTTCCTGTTGGTGTTACTTCTACGGAACCGGTTTTCATCGCTACTGTTATGACTTACTTATGAAATACTTATGACTCAACATTAAACAAGACACCAACTGGCTACAGTCACGATGACAATTTTTAATAGATTTTAACGAAGAAGGTTTTCAAGTATGATAATTTGTATTAGCCCCAAAGTGTTGACGGTAGCAACATGTCACAGGATCCTTTACATCGCTCTACATGAACTTCATTTAAACCGACCCAAAATCTTGCGCAAGTCCCACTGAAATGGACGTAAATGACTACCCATCCGCTGATGCGTCAGATTATTTCTTAAAATAAAAGTTATCCTACGTTACCTCGAAGAGTCAATTCAGTTGTCTCCGACGATGGTCCAACGATGAAGTGAAACTTATAGGCCTATTTGTGAGTTTTCCTGACAATGGTCATAAAATATAGAGGTTATTAGAATATAAACATCGTATGATTTTGCAGAATGTTCTTCAGCGTAGTGCGTCTTCTGTGTAGCTTTGCTTCGCATTGTAGACCGCCTGTGTATAGGCTCGAGCCTTACTCTCCGAGATACACAGGTCGAGAGCTCTATGGATTCAGCTACCGCACACCGTAACGACATTCAGCCAATCCAACCAATTGCCTGACGTGCATTATCAGACTGACGAATGATGGATTCAAGAAATAATAATATAATAATTATTGGTTGCCTTATTTCGTATGGCTGAGAGTCGTTCGACAAATGTAGTCCTGCAACGAAGCATCAAGTTTTCTCAAAGCCTATTTTAAGAACCTTCAACAATATGATAAAACGTTGGTGTCTCGATAACTGAACATTGATGTCTTGGGCTACAACAAAGGGTGAAGAATGGTGTCATATGAAAACTCCGTGAACCGTAATCTTTAGCTGAAACGATTGCTCACACATGTAGCCACAACTGTGACAGAGTCGTCTGTGTCGTACTTGGCTGGAAAGATTAATGCCTATGTTGCTAGTGCAACTGACTTAATGGCCTATAATTTAATGGTGTTGTTTTTGGGCGTTTTCTTAGCTTGGACCATAAATTAATACACACGACAGGAGTACATCTGACAATTCGACGAACAAAAGAAAGAAATGGAGTAATGACTTGAGAGTACCAGGCCATAAGCAAACTGTGCCTAAGACATGGTGCTGTGGTTACCAAACGTTGTTGAGTCAGCTGCCATTTTCTAAAGATCTTTGAAAAGGATAATAACATTAATTATAGATAACTTTTTTTTATACTAAACTGCAAGTAGGCTAAGAAACAATTGATTAGATACCTGATTTTTTCAGTAGTGTTTTCAAATTGTTTAAGCAGGCCGAGATCGAAGCAGCCTAACTGACGATGTTGCAAAGTCGGTACCTGGTATAGATCTATTATGCCCTTTTGCGGCTCGATGGATAGCTATTCAACAAGTTGTGCTACTTTGTTTTAGTCTGCATTACCTTTTTACGGTTGGAACCACGCATGACAGTGAAATCTTGTACCTGGCAAGGTGTCTGCTTCCGCTTTTAAATTGAGTTTGTTATATTTGTGTTATATGCTATAATTATGTCAATGTTATAAGTGTGCAGTGAAAAGACGGAATCGATTCAACCTCTGAGCATAGGAACTGAATCAACATGACAGACAGCTACAGCAGAGAAATGATTCTTAAAGTGACCTTCAGTCTTCTAATATTCTCGTTATTGGAAGACATATCAATTGAAGGTTTCGTGTTTTGCTAAAGTTTTTATTCGAAAACACTATTATTTCGCAGACTATTTGTGGCTCTGCCGTTGCTCAGAGGGATTAGTCCCTTTAGGTGCGCCTATTGCTCCCATTTAAAAGCTCTGTTACACTATGATGATATAATACTCCATGGAAAATGTAATAAAATGCATAACTAAATGTCAATGTAAAATTATTGGGAACAATAAATGTCTTATATCTTATATCTGGCACAGTTTGCTAGAACTTTGCGCCTACTACTGCAGGCTGTAACTGAGCATTCATGTAGCTTAATTTAGTCTCTACAGCAGCTTTTAGTGAACTCTCAATAGTTCGTTCACCATGATTGCCTAGAAGATCTAAGTTGCTGCTCTTGTTACTTTTATTATCAGTTGATAATTATCACGCAGAGTGGATATCTATTTAAGCTACTGTAACATATATGCAAGGACTATAAAAGTCGAATTAAATAGACAGAGAGATTTTTATTTTAGGTTATTGTTTCCTGAATATGAAGAATATAGTAGTTCCCGAGGGAACACTCGATGTAGCGATGAATGTGACAGCCATACCTTAGAAGTAAGTTTAATTCATCGCAATCATTATCAAGAAAAGCAAATTTCATATGAAAACACAACCTGGTCACAGATGCGATGAAACTCGTGCACTATTTGTTTAAAATACGAAACTTTCGTAGAAGAAATCTGCTAATGGTGTGTTCAAATGGAAAATTAGATTTGAAGGCAGAAAATTCAGTCATGATCGGAGTTGCCGATGGTAAAAGAGAAGACCGTGAAGTTCTAGGAAGCCGAACCTGCTGTACAGTAAAAAACAAACTTAAGTTTGTTTGGAAGATCATACGTATGGTGGGGATGTGATAGAAAAATCAAACTTAGGTCTGATTTTGGAATCGGTTACACTCAGCTTGAAGGTCAAGGCCACCTCAGATTCCAGTGAAGATCACAGTCATATGGAGGTGCAGTTAGGTCTGCACATTTTAACAGCCGAGTTTAGAATCCCCGAAGTGACAAGGCAGAGTGCAAATTTTTCACTAGAACGGCGAACAATAGACAATACAAGATTGGCTTTATATTCATTACCGCGTGACGCTACAATGCCTTAGAAGCTAGTTTTATAAATCGAAATTATTATCAAGAAAAGAAAATTTCACATCGAGGAGCTCTCGACCACTCATTTTTCTAGAAGAACACATGCCCCATTCAAGCGACCCTTGGTCACTGAAGTAGTATCAACGCTCATGGCTTGATTTGTTTAGTCAACTGCCATGCTTCTAGCAGATCATATAAAGTCTTGGCTTCGTTACATCCTGCTCCAGAGGCCAATAATTGTAAAATGCAAAGTACCTTATCTGTGTCACATCCAGAAACAAGCGCTGGTAGGCGGTCTATGTCTTCGATTCAAGAAATATCAGGAAGGATTTTACCATCCAAGTCAATCACCAAGGCATAATCTGGTATGATGTGTCCGTTCCTGCAACAAAAACTAAAGCGGGCGATTGGGCCTTTCGAGACGCTGGCCCACGTGCCTGGAACAGTCTTCCCGCAGATATCCAGGAAATCAAAAGATCTTATCTTTTTAAAAAACAGTTAAAACTGCACTTGCTATCAAGCTCATAGCATTTGTGCTGACAGTTGACATTGTGTATGTGTGTAAAGCATCTTTAGAAGTAGCTTGCTACTGACGATGCTCTATAAATTGTCGTAATTACAATTACAATTACAATCATATGCTCAGTGCATGACTGCAGTTCATGGTCCATTGACCTGCAATGTTTAACCTTTGGTTCTCCGGAACTACAAGTGCTGGAATGGTTTTCTTGATGTCTATTAATTTTTATGGCTTTAGGGCCACCAAATAAAATAAACTGCACATTCAACATTATACGATCATTCGCTTTCCTCATTTTGCAGCTTCTCTCTGACCTCTTTGCTCTTTTGACCGGCATGACCTCTTTGTCCCTCGAACTAGGGCCACATTGGAGCACACTAGATCATTTGTTACCACTGCACCTGCCCTGTGGAATTCTCTTCCCTCCTGTTTACGTGTTTCCATTCTTGCTGGATCTGTTCCTACATCTCTCTTTCTTCAAACCTATTTCTTCTCTCTGGGTACTCGCACTGGAAGCGCTACTGAATGACCACAGCTGTAAGCGACGCTATAAAAGTTACTAATTACATTACATTTGAGATCCGTCGTGGTTGCCCTTGGTTTATTGGGAACTGCAATCAATAGAATTGTGATTGTGGTTTTTCTTTAGTGAAGGCATTAAAGCACTTCCTAAACATGAGATTTGTCATTACCAGTATACGTTGTGATTCACAGTAAAACAGGTTACAGCTAACCTTCTACGACTTTCCAAGGTCATATCAAGTGTTACAAACCAATCAATATGTTACTTGATATCATAGATCATGGAATGTAATTACAGCAGAGTAGCAAGCATGTGTCTTCAGGATTTCTTGTAGCCAAAAAATCATCTTATACTAGACACCAAGGTCACCTTTCTAAGACTTGTGGGTGGTTAAGGATATATAAAAGGGCGCTGAAAACGCCACGATGAGTGACGTCATGTGATCTATGAAATAAAGCAAAGCATTCAAAAAAGCACGAAGCAACTGGACACAGAATGGTAAGAAAGTAAACTTAGATCTATAAATGACCTTCCTTTCACGAAATTCACAAAGAACGCGTATTGTGACATTTGGCTTGATAATGCGAACGTCGTAAATCTAAGTCCAACACAAGCAGTCATCACTCGTTGCATTCAATCTATGCACACCAAAATGATATTTATTGCATTTCATAATAGCCAGGGACGCCCGAAGGCTTAAAAAATTGGGTCGCACACCCCTCCGGTCCCTCACATCCCCACCCATCCCCTCTCCGTCGCTCGTAGTCATACACTAAACGAAATTCACATGTTGTAGGCCTACTGCATGCTTGCATTTAACCAATTCAGCTGCCAGTTGTCAATGTCAACAGCAATGCCCTGTGACATCAAAGTCCCTTATAAGTTTTGACACGCCAGCACAAAATTAATGTCCGTGTGAACGTGCAGTAACGCTGGAGCAGTTAGACGTTCAGATCCCATCGTTAAACGCATATAACATTTGAGACGTCTGAGGCCGAGAAACTGAGCTCAGCCGAGGCAGGAGATACAGGCATCGCTAAGAGTACATGAAAAACTGTGTGCAAAGTATGGACATTGTCACTAATTACACATCAATAATACTATGGCCGCTTGCCCGCTTTGCTACCTTATAATAGGTAAGAAACTTGATAAAGCTGCCAGACAGATGGAGTAGTGCATGGGCAGTGACAAGCGTACAAAATTCTATATAGATAACATTTAATGCTTTAACATGCCATTATTGCCTTTTAACAACAATATCGATGCGATGCCTATTCCTTGTGTGGATTCGATTTGGTGGGTGGACGCACGTGTGTCTAGTGCGTCCACCTGCGGACGCCCATGCATAATACTGTCAAATGCACATACAAATACATGTAGGTACTGTAAAGGCATCAATGCACTGTGCTGCGTTCCCCTATCAGAGCCCGGCTGTTACCTCTACAGCGCCACTCGAAAGCCAAGCGCAGGGCACCAGCTTATTCACGAGCGCTACGCCGAGTCAGAAGGGTTATCCAAAGGATAGTGAGAAAGAGGTCTGAGCCCGGCTGCCAGTCAGACGGGCAGAATATCTGTTAGGGTGGATGTAGTTTAGGTCAGGAATTGGAAGGCGGGGATCAGATTAATTCATTCGTTCATTCATTCTGAGAATTTATATAGCGCCTATTCAAGATATCTACCCAGAGGCGCACTCTGCGCTAGCCTATATCGATGTTAACCCTCAGGCTACCAAGCTTTTTTGTAACACTGACTACCAAGGGGAGGTGGTTACCACCCCCCTGGATTTCGTGTTCGGTTTCACATATCATAACTTATAATATAGCATTGGATTCAGCATTCATTTCTGCACAGAATGGTATATTTAGTTGTACATTATGTGAATGCACCTCGAAATTACAGCATTTTTAACAAAGGAACCGATAATTAGCAATATTTTATATTATTTCGTACATTTTTTGACTTTTTGGACAAAAAAATTAGATTATGTGTGTTTTCAAACTGATCTATGTCACATACATCCCTACACATGTTTATATACGTGTAAATATACATCCATACATATATATATCCATACATATATATCGATTTTACATTGTAAAGCTGTATTCAGTCATTTTCACACAGATTACGCGTATTATTATTTATTTTGATCACTTCCGGTTTTCAAAAGACAAACATGTAAGTATGCAAATGAAGCCCTACATTCCCTCTAAAGAATGGTATATTTGTTTCTCTTCTGGGAAGAAAACTGAATACGCTACAGACAAAAACTAAGGGGGAGTCCTTCCATTCAGCCATTTTCACGCATATTACGGGTATTATTATTTATTTTGATTACTTCCGGGTTTCAAAAGACAAACATTTAAGTATGCACATGAAGCCCCACATTCCCTCTAAAGAATGGTATATTTGTTTCTCTTATAGGAAGAATATTCTATAAGCTACAGTCGAAAAACTAGGGGGGGGTGGTATCCACCCCCCCTGGTGCCTCGGGTATATCGGGTATAACTTTTGAATGGCGTGGGCTACCACCATGATGTTTACCTCAAAATGTGCGCCAATGAATCTGCTACAGCTACCTAAATTGCAAAAATTATATTCCATATGAAAAAAATTTTTATGCATAAAAACGTAGGGGGGTGGCAACCACCCCCTCTTGGTAGCCTGAGGGTTAAGTGTCATTAGGAACGGAAATATTACATCAGTTAGCGAAAGAATGGTTAGTCGTGTATGAATTCTTGAACTAGTAAGACTCAGCTTTGAGCGAAAAGATGAGGAGTGATAGAAAGAGGATCTTTTTGGCAGATGATGGTGGGTGATTGACAATAATGGAGAAACGGATAATTTGCAGAATTCAGGAGAAGACAGTTTTGCTGCTATCAGACCTCAGCCAGTGATTTGCAACTTGTCTCGAAAGTGGACAGAAACGAAGGTATTCACTGAAACATTGGTCTCACTATCGTGGTTCATAAGAAGGTGAAACAATGATTTTGAAATTCAATTTCGCGGCATAAACTTCATTTTTATTTGTGTGCATAAAAAGAATCGACTGCGGTTTGAATAGTTTACCATATATATATACCTGTATTTGACATTGCCCACAAAGATGGTGCTGAACATTGTGCGTGAAGGATTTGCTCAAGGTCCCTGCATATTGATCACCTGTGTGAAGGCTCTAAACCTGCTATTCGAGTTACTCCCTTGTGTTCAGCTAACGCGCACCTTTACAAACAGCCGATTCAACCCATTGCCTGACATGCATTATTTGACTGACGTATGCTGGATTCGAGAAATAATGGTTCTTTTGCGTATTATGGTAGAGAGTCGTTCGACAAAATGGCCGCAACGCTTCGATGGAATTGTGTCAACGCAAGTTTAAAATAATTATATATTTAGGGTTATATATATATATATATATATATATATTAGGGTGTTCCAAAAAGACAAAGCCTTTTCAAATGTTTTTACGTCTTGACGGCAAACCTCTAGAAAGTTTCTATAGGACTAGTTATTATATTGTACGAAGTTACAGCTAATTAGATCAACATTTAGGAGGCGCTCAAGCGACTCTAAATTAAGCATTGTATAGCTGAATCATACACATAAATTTACCATTGAGAGATATTTTACCCCAAAGTATCTCAAGAGCTACAAGCAATTGAGGTTATTTTTGTTTCTATGAAAGGGTTTTCCAGGTAGAAGCAGTCAAATAAGCTATTTCTAACATAGTGGGACAATCGGACGACCTTCATTTTCAAGGTCATCTTGCATCGTTTTTCAAATAATAATATTTCGTTATCGGTGAAGGATGAAAAGAAGGTGTGAGTCCAAGATAGACTCTTTTTAAAGAGTTAAAAACAACCTGGTATGACCATCGTATGTCCGTCGCATGACTTTGTAGTTCAAGGTCACTCGACCTGTTATGACAAAGTGATGTAAACAAAATCCTGGCGTCTACGTGATGTTTTTAAGAGTTTTGGATTCCAAAGAAGTATACTCAACAGAGTTATGATGAACCTCATATGCTGAGTGCATGACTGCAGTTCAGGGTCCATTGACCTGCAATGTTTAACCTTTGGTTCTCCGGAACTACATGTCGACTGTATAGAGGACAAACGTACTATGTCCAACTTTTGCCGAAATCAATGTTAATAGCTATTCTAATAGGCAATGGCATAAGGCTTCAGAGCGTAGTTGTTATATTTCCTGGTAAAGGGTTTTTCATGGTACATTACACAAGACACAAATGTACTATGTCCACTTCTCAAAAATGTAATATGTGGACATACAACGTTTGTACTCGTAGAAATGCGGCCCATCTAGGTGCGTAATTCTATGCAACATGGCGTCGAACACATCGGCGTGTTGACGGTTGAGGGTTTCGAACATCGTAAATTAGGTGTTGTAATAAGGTGCACATTGAATTTCAGTCATGGCTGCTCATTGCCATCGGTCTGAAATAATTAGAGATATTAAGTTCAGTCGCGGTTATCGAATGTTGACTGCTTCACTTGCTAAAACATCATCGGCAATGGCGTACCCTTCTCTGGATAAGTGCCGTAACGTCTTAACGTTGCCAACGGACTCGGTGTCGGGCTCGGCTTCAGAAAGTGTGACTAATAAACGTAAGTTAACCATAATATTAACTATACTACATAATTATTGTCGTTCAGGCAATTCCATTTTCTAAAAACAGCGGGTCAAACTAACTCGGACAGTCGTTCAAAATTCCTTGTTCGGTAATTAGTTTATGACTGTGATGGTATTTCATTAGATTTCTAAGGATGATTTATCAAAGATAAATAACATTTACCAAATATAAATGACATGCGATTAAACAATTTATAGACTGCATCAATAATTAAATCCAGAAATAGAAGAAGCTATCCTTTCAACTTTCATTTAAGCCAAAATGCTGTTTGCAGTATGGTCCTACAATAAGAATATGCTATTCTATTCTATTCTATTCTATTCAGTAGTTTGACACAAGGCGGATTGGTTGAATGCTCATGTTTACGTGCTGTGTGCAGGGGCGCAACCACGGTCCAGAAGTTGGGGGGGGGGACCTACTAGAATGTCTGAGTGGGGGAATTGCGAGCGCCAAAGGCGCGAAGCGCCGATTGCCAAGGGTAAGAAGCCCATAACGACTAGGGGCATGGGAGAGCGTTGTAAGCTCTCCCATCGGGGTCTGGGGCTCCGCCCCAGAAGCCGACGCACTTTTGAGAATTTGATGCCAAATGGAGTACATTTTGGGCTCTAATTTACCTCAAATTTGTCACCGATGATTTCGATATAAAAATACCTAAACCGTCTAGATCTGTAAGATCTTTATTATAAGAATAAACTGACATTTTAGGTTTTAGAAGAACACCACTCGCAGTGGCAGCATTAAAAGTTGAAATGTCCTCCTAAGCTTCTACTGTGAGCCTTAGTCGAATTTTAAAAAGTGAGATAAGTAAAGTTTTAGAGTTAAATTATACAGCAACATTCTGCACTTAATTCTGATAGACTTGAGTTTAGCAGTTTTAAGCCTGACCCTTTATTTTATCGGCAGCAGGGCCAGCGATTTGTTGGGGGAGGGACCTACTAGAACGTGTGGGGGGGACTGCGAATGCGGAAGGCACAGAGCCGCGATTGCCGAAGGCAAGAAGCCCCTAACGACTAGTGGTATGGGGGAGTCGGGGTCCGGGGCGGAGCCCCAGAAGCCTCCGCAATTTTGAGCATTTGATGTTAAATGGAGTACATTTTGGGCTCTTGTTTACCCCAAAATTTTCAAAAGTTGGAGGGGACCGTCCCAACCTGTTCGAAAGTTGGGGGGACGCGTCCCACGGGTCCCATAGGGTGGTTGCGCCTATGGCTGTGTGCTGACTCAAGCCTTCCCAGAAATGGTGAACTAGTCTGTATGGACCACAAGTAAACCTAAACTTTAGTGTACAGTTTGCTTGATTCTATGTATGGAAACAATGGATCTGAACTTCTCATTCTGGTCTATCTGTTGCCTTGTCTGTGGAGATCCAAAATGAGAAAAAATTATTGAGACTCCCTTATCTACATTAGTATTATTGTTTGCATTATTATTGCAGGAAACTTACAGCAAGTTCAGACTGTGTTTGTAAAACAATACACAACAGAAGGAAAACAATCCACAACAGAAGGAAAACAATACACAACAGAAGCAAAACAATACACAAAAGAAGGAAAAACAATACACAACAGAAGGAAAACAATACACAACAGAAGAGAAAACAATACACAACAGAAGGAAAACAATACACAACAGAAGAAAAACAATACACAACAGAAGGAAAACAATACACTGAAAGAAGGAAAACATTACACAACAGAAGGAAAACAATACACAAAAGAAGGAAAACAATACACACAAGAAGATAAAGAATACACAAAAGAAGGAAAACAAAACACAACAGAAGCAAAACAATACACAAAAGAAGGAAAACAATACACAACAGAAGGAAAACAATACACAACAGAAGAAAAACAATACACAACAGAAGGAAAACAATACACAAAAGAAGGAAAACATTACACAACAGAAGGAAAACAATACACAAAAGAAGGAAAACAATACACACAAGAAGATAAAGAATACACAAAAGAAGGAAAACAAAACACAACAGATGGAAAACAATACACAACAGAAGGAAAACAATACACAACAGAAGGAAAACAATACACAAAAGAAGGAAAACAATACACAACAGAAGGAAAACAATACACAACAGAAGGAAAACAATACACAACAGAAGGAAAACAATACACAAAAGAAGGAAAACAATACACAACAGAAGGAAAACAATACACAACAGAAGGAAAACAATACACAACAGAATGAAAACAATACACAAAAGAAGGAAAACATTACACAACAGAAGGAAAACAATACACAAAAGATGGAAAACAATACACACAAGAAGATAAAGAATACACAAAAGAAGGAAAACAAAACACAACAGAAGGAAAACAATACACAACAGAAGGAAAACAATACACAACAGAAGGAAAACAATACACAACAGAAGGAAAACAATACACAACAGAAGGAAAACAATACACAACAGAAGGAAAACAATACACAAAAGAAGGAAAACAATACACAACAGAAGGAAAACAATACACAACAGAAGGAAAACAATACACAACAGAAGGAAAACAATACACAACAGAAGGAAAACAATACACAACAGAAGGAAAACAATACACAACAGAAGGAAAACAATACATAATAGAAGGAAAACAATACACAAAAGAAGGAAAACAATATACAACAGAAGGAAAACAATACACAATAGAAGGAAAACAATACACAAAAGAAGGAAAACAATACACAACAGATAGAAAACAATACACAAAAGAAGGAAAACAATACACAACAGAAGGAAAACAATACACAACAGAAGGAAAACAATACACAACAGAAGGAAAACAATACACAACAGAAGGAAAACAATACACAACAGAAGGAAAACAATACACAACAGAAGGAAAACAATACACAACAGAAGGAAAACAATACATAATAGAAGGAAAACAATACACAAAAGAAGGAAAACAATATACAACAGAAGGAAAACAATACACAATAGAAGGAAAACAATACACAAAAGAAGGAAAACAATACACAACAGATAGAAAACAATACACAAAAGAAGGAAAACAGCAAAGTGGCATAAGCCTGGCAGACATTGTTCGTCAAGGATACATTAGCCAGGAACCATTTAAACTTTATTTTAAAGAACAAGAACCAGGTGCTGTAAAAGACTTGACTACAGACTACAACATCACAGACATGGAGCATCAAGGAGCGATTACTTGGGAAGGAGATGCACTAGCGTGGTCCAAAAAATTAAAAGTTGGAAATGCATTGCTCCACAAGGCTGCCCCTGTTACCCCTGTCTCTATGCAAAATTTTGGAAAGATTGGATTATATTTAGAGTTCACTATGTTTTTCGACTTTTTGCTACATAGTGTGAACTTGTCAAAAAACATGTATAATTTTGATTTTTTTTCAAATCAGTTTTTATTTTGAACAATAAACAGCCCCAATTAGAAATATATACTGCAGTGTTACTGCTTAGTCAAGCTGCATTAAGTTTGCAATGAAATATAGTTTCGATAATTAAAGAAGTTAACCAGTCTGCATAAACCCCAGAGAACCAACAGTTTTATTATCTGTTTTTATTCCTTTAGCTAAAATGAAATCCAGTTTTGCTAACACTTTACTTTTATAATGAATTGATACAATAGTAACATTTCTAGAATTCGTGGAAGCAATTTTGTTAACCATAAATTGATCACTTGACGTTTAAATAAGTTTGCATGCCAATTTTTTCCAACTTACTTACTGACAGGTTTGCTGAACACTGTTGTGGCCTTTCAGGTAGCAAAAAAGCACAGTAGCCATACATTGTACTGATTTGTTGAATGTATTATGTCCATGTTATAAAAAAAAATGTGGAGCACAAATGTATTATGTCCATGTTATAAAATTTGTTGTCTTGCACAAATGTTTTATGTCCATTTTAAGACACCCCCCGCTTACACACTTGCTATATTTCATGCTATTCTAATGTCATATATTGCCAGTGCTGAGCTTAGTCTGAATACCTGTTTAATGACGTATTCAATGACATAAAGAAAGTATAATAATATAACTTTCTTATATTTTTCATATGCATTTGAAATTTAAACTTCAGTTTTCTCGAAATTATGAAATATGGACATAGTACGTTTGTCCTCTATACAGTCGATGTACAAGTGCTAGAATGGTTTTCTTGATGTCTATTAACTGGAACGGTTTTAGGGGCCGCCATATCATTATCATAAACTGTAGGCCTACACTCAACAGTATACGATCGCTTTTCTCATTCTGCAGCTTCTCTCCGATCTATCCGCTCTTTGAACTGACTATCTCTTTGACCCATGAACTAGGAACACTTTGTCACCATTGGGCCTGTACTGTGGAATTTCCTCCCCTACTCTTTAAGTGTTCCCATTCTTTCTGGATCTGTTCCTACATCTCACTTTCTTCAAACCCATTTCTTTTCTCTGGGTACTCGCATTGGGAGCACTACTGAATGGTCACTGGAGTGAGCGGCACTATATAAGTGACTAATTACATTACACTACTTTGAGGTTCAAGGTCACTTGACGTCCCGGCGTGGTTGCTCTTGGTTTATCGGAAACTGCAAGCAACAGATTTGTGATTGTGGTTTTTCTTTAGTGAAGGCATTAAAGCACTTTCAAAAACATGAAATTTGTCATTATATGTTGTGATACACAGTAAAATAGTTAGAGGAAACTGTCTAGGACTTTCCAAGGTCATATGAACTGTCACAAACCAATCAACGTGTTACTTGATATTATAGATCGTGGAATGTAGTTACCGCAGAGTGGCAAGCATTAATTTTGTCCTCAGGACTTCTTGTAGCCAAAAATCTTATAGGAAACAACAAGATCACCGTTCTAAGACTTGTGCATGGGTGGCTATGGAGATATAAAAGGTCACTGGTAACGCCAAGGTGAGTGACGTCACGTTATCTGTGAATATAATTACCACAGAGTGTCAAAAATGGACTTTTAAAATTCCTTGTAGTTGATAACCCTAGTCTGCAGACACACATCATCATCCACCTTAGCCGTCTGACTGTCTGCCTGCCTGACTCTCTGGATTTTGACCCCCTGCCTATCGATTCTGTTTTTATTAAGCGCCTGTGAATAAGCTGGTTCCCGCGACTTCGCTTTTGTGGGCGCTGTAGAAATATCGAGCTTACGATTACGATTACGAAGATCTCCTTTCCAAGACATCTGGCTGTGGAGATAGGAGCGGTAACTTCAAAAGTCACGGTGAGTGACGTTATGTCACGTGTTCTGGAAGAAGAAGCTGCCGAGTGGTTTAAAAATATTTTATATGAATCTCTGTTTCCCAAAACCATAACTTGATACCTAAATAATAATTTTAAGAAAATACTTCAAGAGAAACCATTGATCCAGCACAATGCCAACTGTGACGACAACGTTTGACGTTATGTCACATGGCGTCATGCAAGAGTAACCTTATGAAACAAAACTGTGTTGTAGGCAAACATTTTAAAGAAACCTCGCCATAGGAATTTTGAATAATCTCTTTCCGTTTGAAAGTTATGCATTTAAAACCGCTATTTTGATAAAATTTCCACACAGGCATTGCATGAGGGTATACAAAATTTGAAAAGGCTTTGAGCCACATCTAAATGACCTTCAAGTTTGCTGTAACTTTGCATTTTTATCAGTATAGCCAAGAAAAACATTTTAGAGGTTGGCCATTAATATTTGAGAACCATGGTTTTTTGGGACACCCTAATGTATTGTTCAAATTTAGAAAATTGTTAACGCAATAAGATACAGTTGTTTATTTGAGGAGACGTGAGAAAGCAGTTTCCGAAGTAAGACTTGACACAAAAATTGAGAAGCATATAATATTCAGTGTTCAAACTGAGCATTTTACTGTTGTTTAATTGAAGGAACGTGAGAATATAAACTGAGAAGTTAGGCTTTTTGAGAAGCATTGTAGCGTTTTCTTGTGTATCTATTCACAACAGCAAGAAGAGGAAGTTTATAGCAAGAAAAGGATGAAATTCCGAAATTCTTGACTTCGTCATTCTGTGGCTGTAAATGTCGTTTTCAATTGTACGAACCTTGAATGGTGTGACAGGAGCAAGCGAGGAACCGACACCGCGTGATTATACTTAGAATGATACGCCTTCAATGCGTCACCGAGGCCTCCTCAGCGATTGAACAACTCTGCGACAATACCGACACTTGCCTCTTTGAGACTGTTCTGACTTACCCTGGCCACGTACTGCACCGGTTACTACCTCTCACCAAGCCCATCTACTATGCCCCGTTCCCGCGCATAATACTTGGTGCGCAAAACAGTAGATGTTTTATAGCTGTTTGAAAACACCCGGTTGCTATAATTACCTCTGCCCTAAGGAAGGTCCTATAACTCAAACGGTTTCATCCCAGATGATTTACCATTATAGGAGAGCGCATTTTTCTTTTTGGACAACCGAGTTTCGACATCCAAAATCCCAATTCTACATAGAAATATAGTACCAATCGAATACAACAACCAGCCATTCCAAGATGGGGCAAGAAACGAGAACCAAAGTCAAGACTAGCCCGATATACCAACCAAATCAGACCCAAACTAGAAGCACCAACCAAAACTTATACTAGCCCGATATGCCAATCAAAAACCAAGACCAAACCCGATATACCACCAAACCGAAACTAGATGTACAAACCGACCAAGAATATCCCGACGTACCGACCAAAACCAAGACCAACCATGATATACCAACTAGAGAGTGACGCGGGGAGACAATCTCTTCCCCATCCCCGCCCCGCAACAAGTAAGTCGTCCCCATCCCCGCCCCATCCCCGCATGGTTTGTCCCCATCCCCGCCCCATCCCGCAGGTTTTCTCCCCATCCCCACCCCATCCCCGCAGGACGACATCACATTCCCCGCAAAAAGTTTACATCAATTCGAATTTTAAAATAACGTTTTTAGATTACAAAACTATTTGTATTGCTGACTGCATTAGTCTGTTATTATCTTATCTTCAGTTTGTATTAACTAAGTCCTGACAGATTTCTGACTAATAGGCTTCAGGAAATATCAAAATCTACTTATCAGTTCTCAAGTTCTTAACATCACCCTGGTTTATTGCTGGCTCATTTCCCATTACCGCGGTTTTACCGCGAGGGTAAACCCCTTTACCGCGGTATTACCGCAATTGCTGTCCCCATTACCGCGGTATTACCACAAGTGTTGTCCCCATTACCGCGGGAATGACCGGAGAATTCCCCATGTCACTCTCTAATACCAACCAAATCCAAGACTAGCCCGATGCACCAGCAAAAACCAAGACCAAACCGATACACCAATCAAAACAACACCCACCCATACTAGATGCACCAACCGAATCCAAACCATCACTGTACGAAGCAAGCAATAATATAAGTATTATGGTTTAAAGTTAGTTACAATCTCATTTAAACAGTGTATCTGTTGTGATGTAATCGGCCATCTATTATATACGCCTTACAATTCGAATCGACGCGTCGCCTGTAAATAATAATGCAACAAATTCCTACACCTTCACGCATTGTCTAGTAAAACGTAGTGCAATTAATGTTCTTTCTACAAATATTATGTTCCTTTTCCTTTTTGCCTGGATGACAATGTGGGTTACTCTGACTGCCGCTTTGTAACTAGGTCGCCACCTACCGAATTATTGCAGTGTAATCACAACAATATTTCCTTCTGTGTGTGTCGCGATCTTCAAAGTAAAGAAATCCATGTTATAATATAGGGGTGGACGATAGTCTAGTGGTTGTCGTGCTGGACTGTCGACCAAGAGGTCGGGGTTTCAAATCCCATAAGGATCCATCTGGTCAACCCTAGTCAACTCAGTTATAATGAGCACATTGACGGTACACTGTCGGTGGGAAGAACAGTCGGCGAGTGAGAGGACTGACCACCCGCCCTCATATGCCTCATATGCAGATTATAAGAAAATGAATTGGCTAAGACTTCATACTCACGGCTGGCTCTGAGGCAGGCTTAAGGGACTGAGCTTCTTCTATTATTGTTAATTAGCCTGTGCTAAATGATGATGATTTTTCTTTTTAACGACTAGTTGTGTGGTAACATAGACCATTAGCGTCGCCCTCCTCCTTCTTCCAGGCTTGGGACTGGCACTGAAGCTGGCACAAAGCACGATTGTGCAATGCACGAACGTTCAGTGGCGGAGGTAACTTTGCCCTTGCGTACTTGGTCACCGATCCTCGTCTCCGCTTGGCCAGAAGTCAGACCGGGCTGAACTCGTCTTCTCTGGTTGGCCAGATATCAGGACCGGCTGATGGTCCTCGCCACGACAAGGCGCACGCATCGGACATCCACACCATCGAGTGAAACTTATGATGCAGTTGCTCGAACGGCGCTCCGAGGGGGACCTGTGCTAAACAGAAGGCCTGTAGGCCTATATTATATGCGACTTCAACTCAGACGAAACGGTGAAGTGTGTAACCATTGTCCTCTGGCGAAGAAACATCAACCCAATGGATGGCGGGCCTAAACCTGCCGTATAAACCCGTTCAGGCTTTCAGAGTGTCAGTGAGTATGCAAAAAAGTTAGAAATGGAGGTAGTCTACCTTTGCTAACTATTAACTTTTTTGTGTTGATGCGCTTATGTTTGCACAGATTTCATAAACACATTAGATGCATTTCGATTTTGATGTTCAGACATTAATAAGTCACATTAATAAAGTCTGAATGGAGCTGTTGATAATTGTTGGACACTATCTTACTGGAAAACATCTTCGCGTGGAATATTTAACAGAATATCTGTTCACCGAAACATAGAAAAAATCAAGAAGAGCTGCCGCGTCTATACATACACTTTTCAGTACTTTCTGTGACCCAGAAGAGTTCCATTATCATTCCTGTGCTAAAGGCTGACGGTCTTGATAATGCTGCGCCAACCAATTTTTAGGAATAGGCCTATAGCAAATGTTACATTTTTGTCTAAGATAATTGAGAAGATCGTTGCTGCACAGCTTATACAAAAGTGACCTCCCTATTTTTCAGTCAGGTTTCCGCAAGGGCCATTCCACAGAAGCTTTGCTCGTCCGCTTCCTCTCTGATATTTACGGGGATATTGCGCTGTCTAACGTAAGAGCTGCATCTGTTATTGTCGACCACGACATTCTCTTGCAGCGCTAATCGATTTCGTTTGGTCTTTCTGGCAACATCCTTGACTGGCTTACTTCCTTTTTGCAAGACCGCTCCTTATGGTGGCCCATGAATCCACAAGGTCCTCTTAGGCCCATGCTCCAGTTGGGCTGCCCCAGGGCTCTGTATTTGGCCCCTCCTTTAGATAATTTACATCTGGGCGTGAGAACCCTTCGGCCACATTCCAGCGTCCTGGTAGGACCTTGATGGTGATTGTGCTGTTATCAGACAAAAGCCATGTTTTGCAACTTGCCTCGTTAAGTAGAGAGAAACGCAGGCTATTCTGAATTTAATTTAACAGTCACACAGTTTGGTTATAGCCAGCAAATGCAGGCTTCTTCTTATTTCTCTTCCATCAGTTTCCCGACGATGAGGCCCTTATGAAGCCTCTCCAGTGTTCTCTATTCCGTACTATGCTGCCGATTTTCGTTATGTCTGTACCCCTTCTCTGTAGGTCTTCTTGGATGTTGTCCATCCAGGTCTTCCGTTGCCTTCCTCTGCTCCTCTCTCCCTCCACGTGACCGTTTAGTGCCGCATTGGGCAGTAGGGCGTGTCAATTTGAGGGTAAAATTATTTTTTTTCCAATTTTTAAAGTCTTGGGTCTTAAAAATACGTATTTGGGTGTGAGGAATTCAAATCTGCCATTATTTTTGAGATCAGACAACATCTAGCTTGGTAAATCTCTGTTTGATTACAAGGCATATAAACTGCTCTCGAAAAACCAAAGAATTCAAATTTTACCTTCGTAAAATGTCAGGTAACGCTATTAAAATTTTAGTTTCTCTGCATGAGACACACCCTAAAAAGCGTACGAAATTACCTTGAAATCATAAAGCAACATTAGAAAGTGATGACATTAGTTAATAAGAAATTTAAGCATCAAGTTTCTTCAAGTCTTGCTTTGATTCGTTCTTGGTCATCAGCCACCGACTTGCTTCTTGGCCTCTGATGTAGCCCTCACGTTTCCCATGTGTATTCAACCTTCCTGCTGATTCTGTGACTTCTTTCACGCACTTATGTATAGACTGAGCATGACAAGGCTACTGTGGAACTTGCATGGATTCGTCAATGAACTTCTTTAGTTCCACTGTAGTAAGTCTTCATGTCAAGGGAGGTTCATATTCTCTGTCAGATCAGTCTATCATCTCCAACAGCGACGAAGCACTCAGTGAAATAAAAGGCTCTCCAGTTGAGAATTTGGTGAATGAAGGTCCAATTTCAAGTTCTGTAGCAGTTTCTAGCATCTTATCAATGCTACCTGTCCACTTGTTGTTAGACAAGATCTTCCCATCGAGTGCTGTGATCAAGTGTCGCAGGAGGAACTCGTTGGTGTGGAGGGCACAAACCAACCAGATCAGATTATGACCAAGCTTAACCTCTACCCAGTGCATGGAAGCTCTACCCAGTGCATGGAACCACCCCCAACCGGTGTTACCATTTGTAGAATCACCTCCAATGACCTGTATTCTTATCAGTGCCCTTCTTCTTCGTGAAATCTACAAGATTATTAGCAATAACTTTAACTGGCTTTTTCTCATTGAGCCTTTCTCCGGAGCAAAGTGGTAAAGATATCTTCCACCTAGCTCAATGCACACAGAAGAATGCTGCTCTGTGATGATGTTGGTCAACTGCTGATCTGAATTGTCTGCTTTCAGTATGACTTTAGTTGTATCTTCACGGTCGTCAAAAAGATGTAGTCAATTTCACCCTTCTGACAAAGACCATCAAATTCGTGAACCCGGGATTTAATCATTATTTTCCTTGGGCCCTCTTGACTTTATTGCCCATAGGAGCAACCTAATTGAAAGTGGTAGAGAGTTGTTGCCCTATGAACTGCCAACTCTGCGAGACATTATGAGATATGGGATACTGCTAAGAACACAAAGTGGCAAGGATGTCAGAAACTACTCAGCAGACAGTCTTGCAAAGGACATTTACCCAAAAGTACTTGAAAAGTGGGAACTGGCAAAGATCTCTTTTTTCGCTTCATTGTAAGTTCACAAATGAGAATCTTAAAGAAGATCTAAGATAGCTGGGAGCAGGCCAATGACATATCACTTAGTAGAGGAAAGCCAGATGTCAAAACTTGACAAACTTTTTGACCTCCTCAATTATTGCAGGTGCAACATTTTTCTTTCCTGCAAATTAGGCTACCCTGCAGATGCTGGTTGCAGGAAGGAGGCCCACATGAACTGTGCATACATGCCTTAGGAGATGAAGATCCCTATGACAGAACTTGCTATCATTAAAGGTCAGAGAGAAAAGACTAGTTCTATTGGACCACATCAGGTTGACTTACTAGATTGCCAGAGCATAACAGACAGGTTAAAAAGGCGGAAGCGGCAGAAGACGAGAGAACAGAGCTTGCTGAATATAAGCAGAGAATTAAGCAGGATGCTTAAATGCCATCAAATGAAATAATGTTATCTGATTATGAAAATGAAGAACAAATAGCTGATGCCCAAGATGGAAATGATGGATGCTAATGCTATGAATTGGTATTAGGAAAACCAAGTATGCTTTCCACGTCTAATCAAAAGACAGAGTACAACATATTAGAAATGCATAATGCTGCTATGCAGAGCACCAGATATGGTGTTGGCCTGCTTGCCACAGCTGCCATCACCACAGCCGCCTGTATGAATGAAGACAAGAGACTTGTAGTTTATCTTTTCTTATCTTTTTAGAAGCCATTGTGGGCAATTTTCCCACTAGTTAGGATGGAAGTAGTAGCAGCACTGACGGACAAATAATTTTCCAGACACTGATGACGATCCTTCAACCTCCGAAAGAAGCAAATACAGCTATTGCACGACATTAGTGAATTATATAAAGGGCCTATATTTGTGTGTGCGCGCAATTGTAATATATAGTTTAATAAATAAATAATAAAAATAATATTAGTATATTATATAACTGCAAGTATCTGGCAATCATCTCCAATGATTTTTATGCAATTTTACAAAATATTTTTCCACAAAAACTTTTAATCAGACAAGTTAAGAATTATTGGAAATTCACAAAAAACGTTAAAAAAGTAAATATTTCAACATGTTATTTACCAAGCAAAACTAAATAATATTAATTTTACAAAAATATCTTTTTACTTACTAAGTCATGTCACAACTTTTTAGCACTAGTCATTTTTGGAATTTGAAAGTTGACAAAATCGACACGCCCTATTGGGCAGTCTCTCTCCCGCCATCCGTCTCACGTGTCCGTACCATCTAAGTCTTCGTCTCCTAATTCTCTCTACCACCGTCTCCTCCACTCCGAGGTCTTTTCTTGTTTGACCATTCCTTATTTTGTCTCTCCTGCTTCTACCCATGATTCTCCTCAGCCACCCCATTTCTGTCACCAGTAGTCTTCTCTCATCCTGTTTCCTCAGGCACCAGCACTCCGATCCGTATAGTAATACTGATTCCACCAGTGTATAGTAGAGTTTCATCTTGGTCCTGATTGAGAGGCTTTTCGCTTTCCACATTTTGTGCGGCCTTTGAAGGACTCAACAAGATTCTTCGTTTGATGTCCTCTACGCACCGACCATCCTCCGTCATCATGCCTCCCAGATATACAAACTTTGTGACCCTTTCCAGTGTCTCTCCCTCTATTGTCACTCTTAGATCTTCATGTTGTTTCATCATTTTTGTTTTCGCCACGTTGATCTTGAGTCCCATTCTCCTGCTAGTTCTGTCCACTCTGTTCGTCAGGTCCTGTAGTTCCTCCCGGGTATTGGCCAGCAGATCGATGTCGTCGGCAAATCTCAGATTGTTTAGCGGTCTTCCATTAAGGCTGACTCCTGTCTCATTCCCTTCCTTCGCCAGCCTCATCACTATTTCCAGTAATAGGTTGAACAGGTCCGGTGACATTCCGCAACCTTGTCTCACTCCCACCGTAATTCCAAACCATTCTGTCAGTTCTCCATCCACCCTGATCGCAGGCTAAACGGTCCAAATCCTACGTCTAACTTTTTGTTACATGAAAACGTCAACAACTTGGTCAAGTGTCAAATCGATCACACTGTATTGCTGAGTCAATGAGTTTCCGAGTTTCACTCGCCTGTCTTTTCTGCAATCCGGATTTCTTTATATGAGTTAGCCTACTCATAATTTCAACGCTGCTAACACATTAGAATATAATTGAATTTTCATGCTCAATTTTATTTATACATATGCTACATGCAACAGCCACCGAGAGGCACAGCCACTTGCTAAGTTTAACGTTTTAACTTTTAAGCATTGTAAACGTCAAAAACCTCTGGCCCCTCGGCTTTACGATGTGGTGAGGGCGACCACGATAGTTCGCTTGCTTTATGCTGCTCCGGCATGACGGGCTTTGCCAACCAGAGGGAGAAGGGAATGCTCCAGTCTGTAATGAACAGATTGTTCCGTCAGCGATACCTCCCAAGTGATAGCCCAACCTTTGAACAACTATGCCTTAAAGCCGACGACACCTGCCTGTTTTCGGCGGTCCTGGGAAATCCGGGCCATGTTCTCCATATAGGTTTCTCCTTCCAATAGAGCTGTTGGCCCACTGCGGAATTCGGATTGCTGCTGGTTCAATAAAGAATATACTTACCTACTTACTTACTTAAATGCAGTCAAAACACCGAGCTAACTAAATAGGCATATAGATAAGTAATCGTAATCGTATTCGTGATCGTAACCTCCAAACTTCTAAAGCGCCACTCGAAAACCAAGCGCAGGGCACCAGCTTATTCACAAGCGCTGAAAATGAAATGCTGAAAATGAAAATAAGTGCGTGAAAATGAGGCGATGTCACGAGTTCACGGTCATGTAAGCAGAGTGTCGGGCGTGCCATAGATATAATGCTATATCTATTTTGCATGCACAGTCCATAGGACCATAGATCTATCATACATGGACTGCGGGTGCATGTTACGTGCTGCTGTAGCGGGTCAGTAAGCAAGCAAACCGTGTAAGTAAGCATTAGCAAACATAGTGAATTAAATCAATATTATCACTAGTGCTTCCTTACACTTTTTATTTCACAGAAATTTAAAGTGAGACTGAGACTTGCACTCGACGTTTAGCAAATATCAATAAAACTCGGCTCAGTGGCCCGCGGCGGCTCAAGGGCCCGCGGTGCACCGCACCGTTTGCACCTGTGTTAAAAACGGCCCTGCTGAATTAGAGGATTGTCACGGTGAGATCCTTCTTACTATTCAGGCTTATACTGCATTCTAGAGTTATTTCCACAGCACAAAAGCTGCGCTTAAATACCCACTGCGGTTCGTAAGTATAGTTTGCATGCATAGGCCTACAGATGCATAAAACCCATATTTGTATGGTGTGCATCAATAGACTGGCGAGTGTTGTGTGAATAAGTTGTGACTGCCCTTCCCTTGAGTGGCCTATGTATTAATGGGTAGAAAGTCGCTCGACAAAAGACCCGGTTCGTTTCGATGATCGTCAGCTTTATCAACGCCGTTTTAATATAGGCCTACCCAGTACCCTAGCGAGCGGTATTCCAGCGGTGCAATGGAACAGGGCACAAATCAAGAGAGGCACAAATGTTTAGACGAAATGATTTAATTATTGAACTAATTACATTATTTTGAAATATGAAATATCCATCATAAATGAATTAAATGTTTTAAAATTAAATAACAGCAAATAAATTATATTAATTTTATGAACTACTTAAGACTTTCCTTTTTTGACCGGGCATGGGTTGGGAGCGCACCTGACTAGTTACCTTGATGGTGCGCTATATAAATGTCATAGATAGATCGATAGATAGATAGATAGATAGATCGATAGATAGATCGATAGATAGATAGATAGATATACCTGTGCAGGATTACTTAAAGTCAACTATTAGACAAGACCGTTTTTCGAGCTCTTAAGTTGAATATAGCATAGTCAATTCTCTTAATTATGACAACATTTATGATGAGTTGGCATCATCAAAAGTAGGCAAAATAAATCTGAAGTGTCTAAAATGAAATGTTTTAGTGAATTTGAACAATGTTACTCAGATGCTGGTCTATAAAGACTATAGTAGAATAGAAACACAGAAACTTCATTTCTATTATCTTTAAAAGACAAAGCCTTATATTATATTCGAGATAAAAAATTTGGTCGTGATTGGTTTAGTTGATCTTTGAGGGGGCGCTAGCTATAGCCTACGCTTGGCAAAGGGCGCAATTATAGCTAGCTACGGCCCTTGGCCTTTCCTACGGTCTTCTCAGTATTCAAGCTTTACGGAATTATGTTCACTGCATCCCATATGTAGCCTATTGCTTGAAAGACAGAGAGAAGCTTTGTAGCGTCTTCTGCTCACTGTACCATTCAATTGAAGGGACAATGAGAAAGCAGTTCGCGAAGTTAGGGTTGGCACAAAAATTGAGAAGCTTGTGCGTCGGAGAAAAGGGGTTTTTTGGGAACAAGAGAGCAATTTCCGAGACTCTTGTCTTCGTCATTCTGATGCTGTGTGTGTCTTATGTCATAAGCGTTACTGTTAATCTGTAAAATTAAAGACCAATGCTGACTTGTTGAACTTCCTTCTTTTCTTTACAATTATTTGCAAAACTTGCGAAATAAAAACTGTTGTAATATTTGTAATGTATCAATGTATTTCTATGCGTTGCGGGTTTATTGCTCAGTAGATAATAAATGGTTATGAATCGGTGTAACTATGAAACTTATTAAAGGCTTAGACAATGTCAAACATCTGCCTTACACTTCTGAAATTGCCTCTATGTAATACATGCCTGCCTATTTTTTGTCACAAGACAGAATCGTATAAATTTATAAACAATATAAAATCTTACTTCTAAACACATATTTTGAAGACTTCACTTAAAAATATAGACTAATTCACATTATCTTATGCTTTAAGCATAAGATAATGTGAAGGTTTCGGTGTTTTCTCTAGAAATTTCACTCTAATCTTATGATGATATGAATGTAAAATTTGCTATTCATTTAGTGTGAAATACATTTTCGAATAAGAAATATTTATTTCAACTTTTTTATTAATAATTCCGACGTAACTCTAATAGATGAATTCCTAGTTTGAACCTGTAAGACAATCCGAAAAGCTGGACTAGTTCGGTGGAAATATTATACCTCAATGAAAAGAAGTCGACACCAATAAAGGATTACGACGGAATAATTCCCATAAATTATGCGAGAAATAGGCTCGAAATAATGTTTCCAAAGGTCTTCATAAATTTGATGAACACAGAAAACACGCATGTAGCTATATTATGGTGTTTTTTTTAACGGCCAGGTCGATTTATCATGCCAATTGATGTATAAACTCCATATCCGAAATTATAGCCTGATAGCTGAGTATTTAGGACTTGCTCAAGGCGACCGAAATTGTAGGAACCTGGTTGCATTATGACTATAGGCATTCAATACACGATTTCAATACATGCCAGCCTTAGACCCCTTCTTAGTGGCCGGTTCCAAACTAATACATATTCATGATGACAATGAAAGTTACGTGTAACTGATCTCGTGTTGTTTATGTCACTGACCTGGTGTTGCAAATGGCGGGTAATGAAGGTTTTCAAGGCTGACATTTGGTTGATAGGCAGTACTGAAGATCACTTCGGTTATGCGAAACTACCTACACAAGGAGAGGTTCTCAAGGTGTTGTTTAATTTCCAAACACTAAGAAATCAGAATCTGGATGACAGCGTGAAAGAAACGGTAGCTATGGTACTTTGGGAAAGAGCAGGGATTCCAACGAGGGCTAAGAATTATGTTTGGGATCAGTTACGACATCTTCATTAGGAATGGCAAAACCTCAAAAAATATTTGGAGGAAGTCAGAAACTGAAGAGGAAAAACGGGATTTTTTCAGGGATTCCCTGCAGGACCTCATTGGCATTGCGGATAAAGATGCCATGACAATAATTAAGATAGAAGAGGTTCGGCAGTTTTTGAAAGCACAGCGTGAGAAAGGACGACGTGGTTCCATGGCCGGCATTGATGTCAAACTTGCAAAGCAAGAAGAGACAGCACTGGCCAGATCAGCAGCACTTGCAGAGCGTGAGGAACGTTATCGTGCTAGCACAGCTGTAGCTACGGAGGTTTCTATGTTGGAAAAGTCATCTGAGGAAGAGGCGTCTTCAGATAGCTCAGAAAAAGAGCCATAAACTTCGACATCTGCTTGGCCACCAAAGCGACGAATGGGAACAATCTCTGTAGTTATTCGTGATGTTGCAGCAGCTATAGATCGCACCAAAACCAGCAGCAGAAAGGTCTCTCACATTTTGTCTGCTCTTGCAGCATCCAATATACATGCAAGACCAGCTGGTGAGCTGGTGTCAGCGATCCATCGAGCTAGGAAATATAACCGTGCAGCCCTAGCAGCAGAGAATAGCGAATCCTTCGATCCGAAGATTCCTCTTACTCTTCACTGGGAAGGCACGATCATGCCAGATGTTACAGGAACAGGACGAGGATGTGACCAAGCTATTAGCCATCCCCAAACTCCAATCTGGGACAGCTGCCGTTATTTCAGATGCATGTTTGGCCGAGATCAGAAGTTGGGGATTGGCAGAAAGAACTGTGGCCATGTGTTTTGAGATAACTGAAAGCTACACGGGTTGTAAGGGCGGGGTCTGCATCAAGCTGGAAACCTTTGCATTGCAGAAACTGAGTACTGAATATCACAGAGACGACTACAAAGAGTTACTAGAGCTAACAGTCCACAAAAAGTAATAAAGTTAAGGTACCCAGGGCATTTCACCGCTCGCGTTGGATGGCACGTGCGATCTATGCTATCAGGATGTGGATTTTCAGAGATCAATTTCACATTCAACAGGACCACAGCGCAGAGGGGTCATCTCGACAATCCTACTCTCAAAAGGTGTGGAATCATTTAACTCGAATGTCAATTTTTTTACAACAACTTACGTGAAGTACTGCTTCACCTGTACCTCAGCCAATGAAGCCCCGAAGAACGATCTGGAATTCTTGAAGGCAATCCAAGACAAGGAAGTCTCACAGGTCGCCCTAACAGCATTTTCCCGACACCTTTGGTATTTGTCTGAGACTCTGGTTGGCCCTAGCCTTTTTGACGATTTAGTCACCGTCGACGAAAGCAGCGCATGGTCTACAGCATGCGCAACAATCAGGGATCTGATGAACCTCCAAAGAGTCTTCCTCCGATGCATAATCCACCTACAAAAGCACTACCCGACTTCTTCACCACTTCAACCACCACCATATTTCAGATCCTCGAATTGGATTACTCTGTTCTTGATCGAGACCCGCAACAGTGGAAGTCAGAACAATCATAGAGTTAGGCAAAAGACATCATATCCGCCCTAAGAGTGACGAACGATTTGGAGGAGAAAGGAGTGGCTCTCATGCAGTCCTTCAATGAAGCCCTGGTCAGAAACGAGGAAGTGAAACAGTTTTGTTCTGCAAATGGTCGAATACCATCGAAACAAATTGCCAAAAGCACTAAAGGGAATAAGTAAATGACAAATAACTGACAGTATTTCCTTTGATTTTGCCTTGAAACTTATGTTTAAGTGCTGAAATTTGTTTTTATCTTTGAAAATTCTTAAAGTGTATGATTTAGCAAAAACTGCAATACTAGTCCTAATGCACAAATCTAGAAATAACACCCTCCCCCATAAGTTTCAAACCTACTTCCAACTCACGTCCCAAATTCACTCCTACTCTACCAGAGGGGCTGAGAAATATGCAATCCCATATGCCAGAACAAGATGTAGATCAAATCCTTCAAGTAATTGGCCCTCGCTTGTGGAATTTACTGCCACCCACACTACAAGAAATTAAAACATTGCAACGATTTAAATTTAAACTAAAAGAATTCTTCATATTGGATTATGGAAAGGACTGATGCACTCTGACTTGAGAAATAGACCTTATTGATTTGTATGACTTGGATTAGTTGGCTTTCACTCTTTTCTCTCTTCCACTACACTCGTCTCCCGTTCATTCCCTCCTTACTATCTTTGCCTCCTATTCTTTCTTTCCTTTAACTCTTCTGACTTTTTTATACATAACATATAATGTGCTTAAACACCGTTTGGTCATGTGATTGAATAGCACATGTATAGTATACTTACTCTGAAATGTCAACAATGTAAAATTGTGCTACTGACGATGGAAAAATGGGGTCAATGCCCATAAGCAATAGCTTCCTTTTGACTCCACTTGTGCAGTGGCTTTGCTGTTCAGTTGTATAGAAAGTGTTTATTTTGTAATTTGTTTCTTGCTGCTGTTACAATAAAGATATATCAATCAATCAAAAATTGCAATGTATCAACTTGATCTCTAAGTGATAAATCTTCCGGGGCTTTGAGCAAGTTCTAAATCTTTTCCGATTTTCATTTAATTTGGCAAATGACAATGTTTTTCAAGGTGGAACACAAAAACAAACTGATCGATATTAATTTTGAAACTTCAATTTTTAGACACACCCTAAGCTATATCTGTGACCGAATCGTGCTGGGTCGTAGTTTAGCCTGGACTATAAATATCCACCCTTTATTATTCGCCCGACAATGAGGAAAAGCAGAGCAATAACTTGAACATTGAAAGGCCTAAGCGCAAACCTCGTCTTGAGACTGGTATAAGTGTACTACTTACTCTGAGCTGTTGACATTAGTATCACCTTGTAAGTCGTTTTTAATACGGATCTTAGCAGTTTGGTAAAGGTAGGCCTAACACTTTTCATTCTTTAAATAGTCTACAAGAAAGGTAAAAGAATTGATTAGAACCTTTTTCAACAATGTCTGAAAGACTCCGATGAGTCTCTCTTGAAGGGTTGCCATAATTTATAAATGTGCAATTACAATTACTTAACTAGGTTGAGATCTATACAGCTGCAAAGTCAGTAGATACATCTGAGTTACTTACAACGTGTACAGCTTTGCCAAGTCAGAATGCCATGTTGTCCTCTTCATAATACAACAGGACGCTGCTCCTTTACGTGTGGTTAGGTCGGTTATGTAAATTTATATGTCTAGTTTAATTCATAATTTAGTTAGTTTTGGACATTTGTTTTGCTCAAGCCTCTAGGAAATACATTTATAAAGCATTCTCGGTATTAAGTTTCGAGTGAACTCCGCCACTGTTCGCTTTCTGACAGTGCCAGTCCCAAGCCTGGATAAAGGAGGAGGGCGACGCTAATGGTCTCTGTTACCACACAGCTAGTCGTTAAACAGAAAAACCAACCAACCAAGTTTCGAGTGTCCTTTTCGGGCCGATGGGTCTGAAGGCTTATTGTTCGTTGAGGAATAGAGTCGGGGAGATTGATAAGGCTTGCGTAGAGAAAGGATCGTACGTTGATTCTTTCCAGCAGGCTGGAGAGGTTGTCAGGGTTGTCACAAACGCTACTTTGTTACATTGTGAGTTTATAGGCTATTAGAGAGCCTAGGACTCTTGCTATTTGTGCTGCTTAGTGATTGTCATAGAAATCGCGGAATGAAATTGAGATTTGAATAGTTACTGAGTATACTGGAATATATTGTTGTAGCCTGTATTACCTTTAATAGGTTGTAACAAGTGTAAAGCTGAAACCTTTTGCTTGTAAGTTCTTTTCTAGAATGTCTAACTTGACTCTCTATGCTATGTCTTGCACAGTGAAAAGACGGAATCAACGAAACCTGTGAGCAATCGAACTCATTCAACATGACACGCGGAAACAAGAGAGAAATTATTCCTAAAGTGGCATTCACTTTGCTAATATTCTGCTTTCTGGGAGAGGGCAAGTATTTCTGTGACATATCAATTGAATATTCTCTGCAGAGCAATGTCTGCTGTCTTGAAATAAAATGCATCGAAGAAATGAACTGATGCAGTATTTAACCACAATTTGTTTTAATTTCAGGTTCGATTGGCCCATGTATGGAGCCCCTCGAAAACATCGCCGTTTACGAGGGAGACCTGAATATACTCATTAATTTTCCAGCAAGCCCTAACGGTGTAAAATGGACGACTACTGCAACGACGGATGAGTTAACTGCGGTTACTCTAGTAACTTATAATGACGCCGTGGATCCTTCTTATGCGGCAGACTATGCATATGACTCGTCCGGTCTAACAATTAAAAACGCAACAACAACGGCTGAAAATGGACATCAGCTATCAACGGCTGGGTTGTACACCGTAGATTGTGGAGGGAACCAATTCAGCTTCAAGTTTCTTGTCGTTCGTAAGTAATCAGACGGCCTACGGAAATATTTTCAAACGTTGTAGAATATCGTCTGTGATTTATATACCAGCGAATAACATGGTTCTGTTCACTGTCATTATTTCATATTGTATAGAAGCTCATTGACTTCTCAAAATCAAATCATTATTACAGCTTTAAAACAATAAAACACACAGAGTTGATGCCGAGGTCAATTAGTTTAACCGAAATGGTCACATTGACCAATGGGGCTCAACTAGCCTATATTCCCATTGTTAGTATGTGGTGACTATGCAATTTCAGTTAACTTTTACCCGGAACCAAAGCAAAGTAGCAGCCGTGAACCCAAATTGATTTTTGAACCCTAAATGATTTTTTACGCAGACTATTGAACACAAGTGTCACATCTTGTAATGAAATTGTTAGGATGCAATTTCATAAGTAGAGGCCACGACATTTAGTGCTGAATTTCTTCAACCTGGTTCTTGCAGTTTCACTCCTGCATTTCGATCAGGCTATAAGCCTAATACTATATGAATTCATGCACATCGGCGCTCGTGTAATCTACAGTAACTATCACACTGTATATCTAGAGCATTTCTAGAGCATTTTCAGCATTGTAGGCTACTGCAGCGTAAATAAACTAGTTTTAATTTGTTCACATCTTGCAACCGTAATATACTAAACACTATGAATACAGATCTCGCTATAGTAAACCAACCCAACTTGAACATAATCCTGATGTAGCGTTTCGTACACAATTTCTCTGAAGATATACTGCAATTAGATAGACACGAAAATAGTCTGGAGGTCCTGGGTAGACTGTGGCGAATGCGAATCAAGAAATAAAGAAATTTTGACAGTTTTTCTTTATTTTGCAATTAATACAGTATGTTATTTCAAAGTGAAATGCTGAATCTGGTACACTCCTAAAAACTCAGATGAAGGGAGTGCTTGGGATGGCTCAGATGAGGCGAATCATTTGACGACGAGGACTTCTGTTGCGTGGTTACATACATGGTCAAAAGGTGGCAACCGATACAAGTTCTACGACATGGTATCGACAGCCGAAGTGTAGAAGGCCGGCCCATTAGCCGCTCAAGAATGACATAAGCACTTGAAAGTCGCCCAGTATTACAGCTGGTTGTGTCAAAGCGCATGCCGCCGGACCAAGCATTCCAGGTCCCACTCTCATGTTGCGCTGTACACAGGTTCGGCCAGCCCCTGCGGGCATCTGGAATGGACAACATTTTCTTCTCCCCATCGTCTAAGCAAGAATGGTCGGCCTATCCAGTTTATCTTTCCCTGTCATATAAAGCATCAACTTGCTATCCCAGTGGACTGTCAGGATAGTGTTTGGCTCGAATGCCTCTATGAAGTCAGCAGCTTCTTCTTGTCAGTTTCTTCGACGCAACACAGAAGCCCTTGCACTCTACCTGTTGAACATCTGTAAAGTGCAAGCGCTTCTGGGTCTTGTCCGAGAGCCCTAGTCTCTTCCAAGACAATCAATATGGCGACCCTGTCACTCAATCCATTTCGACTAAGCATATCCGTCAGTCCTGGTGATATAACACTTTGGCGTCCTCGTTTTTTGTGTACGGGGAAGCAATACTCGTGCTGGGACGTGAATCTTAATTTTCAGATTCACGCTGACTGTCTTTCGAGTCGGGGCTGCTCTTCAGTACAACTTTCTCAAGTTGGGATCGTTGTCGCCTCCTTTGCAACGTCTCCTCTATCTCCCTCTGCTTCTGCTCTTGTTGGAACAGCGACTAGTCGATTCCAGTCAAGCAGCCCGGTGTCCTTTCCTCCCTTCTGTGATTCGAGGAAGAGCTTATTTCGTGAACAGCAGTATAAATATTTTGTATGCTAGAAAACTTATACTTGGACCACGCGGTCGTCCACTATCTTCTCCATTACATCGTCCCGTTTAAAACCCTATCGACATTTTTGAACAAATATTTGCAAATAAGTCGAGGCACGTAAATTGTTATTATGTGTAAGTAGCAATGTGCCTAATTACAAGACAACCAAGCAACATTTTGCACCAGAAAGTTTTAAACGATCTCAACAACACAGGCATGACGTCCTATTCGGCTGGCATAATTTTCATGATGTGTCATTTATGGTGATAACACTAACCATTCGATCTCTGCAGTGTTCGCAATGTTCGAAGTCCATCTCATTAAACGAGGTCTATATTCAGTTAAAGTAATGAGTTTAATCTAACCGACGCATATAATTTGTTTCGCTATGATGCAATCAGTATGGTGCTATCGTTCTTATACTGTACAATGTATTATGCATTATAAGTGAACATTTATTTTTGGACTTAATGAAAACCCCAATAGGCGATTTAATCCATTTCATTTCATGAATTTATATAGCGTCCCTACAATTATAAGCCTACGCAGACTACTACAGTAGAAGCAATGACAGCTTTAAATTACCAAATAATAATTACTGTATGTATTGTATAATTATATCCTACATTAGAAGCCTAAATTTTTTTTGAGCTCTTTAGAATAACAGTGTACCAAGTCCTTAAATAATCCTATGGACTGTTATTCTAAAGGGCCCAAATATGCAAACAGTTTACTTCGACAAAACCCAGACTTCCAATTGCAATGTTTCACGTTCTGTTTTAGAGGAAGGTCCAACGTGTTCGGCCACAAAGCTGAACGCAACCAGCGTTGAGGTGTCGGTGACTACCATTTATGCTGATAGCTCTTTGGATCCTATCCTTGCAGTTTTCACGCTGTATGTTGATGGTAATAGCTATGCCGCTGATACGCCTCAAAGGACCCGTCATGACGCATATACCTACATATCAACATCTACTTTTATTGTCCCTTACGCTGATTCTTCGACATACGAATGCGTTCAGACATTTGGAGAGCCAACAGAAGTACAGGTTCCAAACGCCGCAATAAATCCGCCCAAGTTTAATCATAGTTGTGTACCATATGGTGAGTTTCAGACCAACTCATTTAACCTAATTCCGTTTAATTTGAGTTATGTCAACCAAGCAAACTGTTTTATCTGCGAGGGAAATTCTTCAGTTTCAGTCCTCAAAGCCCTTTAAGGATATGTTCAACGTATTCAAGTAAATAAGTAAGTAAGTAGCCTTTGCTAAATAAGTATAGTCAAAGTAACGACCACATAAAAATTTGCTGACCATAATATGAGAAAAAATGTATAGTTAGAATTCTTGTTTTAAATTGATTATTGATTGCATATTATGATGTATGTACACCGGAATGCGTATTGAAGCTGGTTCAGTAAAGAATATACTTACTTACTTATTTTGAAAAAGTAGACAGTTGTTGCTGTCTTTCCTTCCTTTTGTTACGTGACTGATTTATCGCAGTACCCGTTATCTCTTCCTCTGTCTAATACGTTACTATTCTTTGTAATTTTGGCACCCGTTGTCTAATCTCCGTTTGTTAGGTCACTACTTTCTATCTTACCCGATGTCTTTTCCTTTGTTTATTAAGTCACTGGTCTCTCTCTTTGGCATTCGCGGTCTCTCTCTCTTCTGTATGCTACGTCACTGTTCTATATCTATCTGTGGTTCCCGATTTCTCTCCTTCTGTTTGTTACGTCGTTGCTAGCTTTCTATGGGACTCCCCTTTCTGTTTTCTTCTGTTTGTTAGGTCACTGATCTCTCAGTCTCTCTATAATTATCTCTGTCTCTCTGACTCTTGCTTTATCTCTCTTAGGTATAAGCTATCTTAATAGTTGCCGTGGTATACCAGGCTGAATACACTTCCGGGCAAAAAGACTCCGGAGTGGTTTTTTAAAATCCTAGTATAATGTTATAATGACGCAAGAGTTAATCGATACTAAGACAAAAACCCTCCACCCTACGAATAAACACTACGGAAGTGTTTTCGCAAGAGCTGACACCAAATGATTTTAGGAGTTGATTCTTCCTGGTATACCAAATGACTTGCGGAATGAAACATTTCGAATTAATTCGTAGTGTTAAGCAGCGTCAAAATATTCTACCAGTTACATGTAATTGGTCCTACGCAGAAGAAAATCCATAATTTAAACTCTTCAATTTGTCCCAAGGAGACTCAACTCCGCCAGTCATTTGGTTCCCGAAAGAATCAACTCCCCAATCAATTTGTCATAGGAAGAATCAACTCCCCACTCAATTTGTCCCAGGAAGAACCACGCACCCATTCAATTTGTCCTAGGAAGAATCAACTCCCCAATCAATTTGTCATAGGAAGAATCAACTCCCCATTCAATTTTTCCTAGAAAGATTCAACGCCCCATTTAATTTGTCCTAGGAAGAATCAACTCCCCATTCAATGTGTCCTAGGAAGAATCAACTCCCCATTCAATTTGTCCCAGGAAGAACCACGCACCCATTCAATTTGTCCTAGAAAGAATCAAGTCCCCATTCAATTTGTTCTAGAAAGAATCAACTCTCCATTCAATTTGTTATAAAAAGAATCAACTCCCAATCAATTTGTCCTAGGAAGAATCAACTCCCCATTCAATTTGTCCCAGCAAGAATCAACTCCCCATTAAATTTGTTCTAGAAAGAATCAACTCCCCAATCAAATTGTCCTAGGAAGAATCAACTCCCCATTCAATTTGTTCTAGAAAGAATCAACTCCCCATTCAAATTGTCCATAGGAAGAATCAACTCCCCATTCAATTTGTCCTAGGAAGAATCAACTCCCCATTAAATTTGTTCTAGAAAGAATCAACTCCCCATTCAATTTGTCCTAGGAAGAATCAACTCCCCATTCAATTTGTTCTAGGAAGAATCAACTCCCCATTCAATTTGTTCTAGGAAGAATCAACTCCCCAATCAATTTGTCCTAAGAAGAATCAACTCCCCATTCAATTTGTTCTAGAAAGAATCAACTCCCCATTTAATTTGTCCTAGGAAGAATCAATTCCCCATTCAATTTGTTATAAAAAGAACAAACTCTCCATTCAATTTGTCCTAGGAAGTTTCAACTCCCCGTTCAATTTGTTCTAGAAAGAATATCAACTCCTCATTCAATTTCGCTCAGGAAGAATCAACTCCCCATTCAATTTGTCATAGGAAGAATCAATTCCCCATTCAATTTGTTATAAAAAGAACAAACTCCCCATTCAATTTGTCCTATAGGAAGAACAACGACCCATTCAATCTGTCCTAGGAAGAATCAACTCCCATTCAATTTGTCCTATAGGAAGAACAACGACCCCATTCAATTTGTCCTAGGAACAATCAACTCCCCATTCAATTTGTCCTATAGGAAGAACAACGACCCGATTCAATTTGTCCTAGGAACAATCAACTCCCCATTCAATTTGTCCTATAGGAAGAACAACGACCCCATTCAATTTGTCCTAGGAAAAATCAACTTCCCAATCAATTTGTCCCAGGAAGAACCACGCCCCCATTCAATCTGTCCTAGGAACAATCAACTCCCCATTCAATTTGTCCTATAGGAAGAATTAACTCCCCATTCAATTTGTCCTAGGAACAATCAACTCCCCATACAGTTGTCCGAGAAAGAATCGACTCAACTTCTAGTCACCAACAGGAGACCTTTAGTCCTAGTAACAATACACTCTACCGGTCAATTAGTCTTAGTAAGAATAAACTCCACTATTCAATAATTATTATATCCTGAGATGAATGGACTCCCTTAAAGGGGAGGCTTTACAGTATACTATATAGTATACAGTCTACTACTTTACTGGTCGTTGTGGTTGTATGGTCTGTGGTAGTTGAAATGCAGTTGTCCGTTTTTTTTCTGAGATAAGTGAAATCATTGTAATAATTCAGCAAGATTTGATTATAATAACGAGCTGTGATTTGTGACTGCTATTTTCCTTGCTAGAAGATCCTATTTGGGGATATGTTAAACCTGAGATTTGTGGTTTGCATTTAAGGGGCCATAGAAGTTCAGTTGTTGAGCAAAAAGACGGACAACGGCGAAGCTAGATTTTATCTACAACTTAGTAATTGTCAATGTTTTGCTATTTCTACCTTTAATTTTTCCTATATTTGGTTTACTTCTAGTTGTAGATGCTAACAGAGTTCTGTATGGTGCTGCTTCAACAGAAAAGGTTGTCAGTGGCACACTTGAGTAAGTGAGCTGAAAGATCATTAAAATGAGCAGTTCATGAAATGCACGCATGGCTAAGATGCGTAGAAATATGACCACTGTATGTGTATCCCTCTATACAAAATAACATCGCCGTCCAGCCATAAATCAATCTCTGTTTCAGGTGCATACGAACAATGTGCAAAGTATCTCAGAAATACCGTTGAATACGAGGGAATACCGAATACATTATTGAAATGTGCAACTGGACCTGGCGGCGAGGGGTGGTCGGTAATGCCAACATCAAATTATGTTTCAACTTATCATATAACGAATCTTAGTTACGCTGTTTATCCAACTATAAGTGACCTCTACGCAGCTAATCGTCCTGGTCTGATTGTACGCAACGCTACTATAGACCCAATAGGTGGTTACATATCTACTGCAGGAATCTACACAGTTCAGTTTGGAAACAGTAACAACAGGACCGCAGCCAAATTAGTTGTCATTCGTAAGTAAACTAATTGTTTTTAGTATAATTTTATAATACGTAAAGTAGTTCGTTTTTAAATAATTTTCTAAAATGTGACACTGAAATAAATTTGAAAATGATATAAAAAGATATTACAATATTACAAAATGCTGATTTGTTGCTTATTCACAGGCACTTTTACCCCTCCTATGATTCGCTCTAACTCTTCCTCCTCCTTGTTCCTCGATGTACAATAACTTCTCTCATTCAATTCTTTGGTTGCATATATACATTTTGTTTGTTTGTTTGAATGTATCAATATTACCATGTACAGTACTGTGCGTCTGCTAGTGCTTCTCAATAAAGATTCACTCAGACTTGTGAATTTATGTATAAATGCCGTAATAAACTTTTACCACCTGCATTCACTGACTACTTTCTCCCCATCCAATTTACCACCCATACAAGAAGTAAAAAGGACTACAAACTAATACTCGTAAGAACAAACACCCGAAAACTATCCATCAAGTATCAAGGCCCTCTACTCTGGAATAACCTACCTCCAAGTATCGGTACCTGCAACACCCTCTACTGGTTTAAGCGTTTGCTACGAGTACACACACTGGAGCATGTATTATAGTCTTTAGTTTTTAGTTAAGATTATATTCATTATTGTATATATTTTTTTCTTTTTTTATACCGCCTCTATTTACACAAGTCAGTGTTCCCCTAATTTAGATTATCAATAACCTCCGTCATCTTTTAATTATTCTGCTGTATCATCTTAGGCCCCCTCTTAGCGGGACTCGTCCCTTTGGGGTGCCTATTGCTCCCACATCACTTTACTTTGTTAGCTTTTTTGCTAACTCATGTTCACCTACTGTTCTATTGGTTATATTCTTCTTTGATCATTTTTCTTCTTCGTTACTCAAATATGTTGAACCTTTTAACTATAATAGAGTTGTGTTTAATTTGTTTGTGTTTGTTATGTTGTCTCTTATTGTTGGGAACAATAAATTGAATTGAAAAAAAATTGAAAATTATACTTACATACTTATTTACTTACTTACTTACTTACTGTCTTCACTTATTCAAAGCGTAAACTAATATGAAATCAACACTAATTATCATAATTTATTCTACGTTGAACAAATAGTCTTAAAACACAGAGGTGATTCAGATAGACTGAAAACATATCTGGAGGTCCTCCACTGGTTCTTTATCTACCAGCGCATCGAGTACAGGGTAGCTGCCCTGGTCTTGAGCTGTGTCCAGGGCCTCCCCCCAACCTACCTCCGTGAGCTCTGCTGTTTGATTTCGGTTGTCCCAATGCGTCGCCTCCTAAGCTCCGCAGAAAAAGGAGTTCTTCTGGTTCCTTTTACTCGTATCGTAACTATGCAGAACCGAGCTTTTTCTGTAGCAGGCCCGATGATCTGGAATGGTCTTCCTCTAGAGCTGCTTCTACACCCTGGGAGTCTGCCTGAAACTTTCCTTACTAAACTCAAAACTGTTCTTTTGGGCACGTTGGAGTCGGGAGCGCCTCTGAGTAGTTTACTCGAATGGGCGCTATATAAATTCCCGAATGAATGAGTGAATAATCTGTTGTGTTATAAGCAACTCCTCAATTTCCTCTTTTCTTAATTTGCACCTTTACCTATGTGAGATGGCCAATTTTATACTTTCTCGAAGTTGAAGAAGTTAGACAGTGAGCGACCATATTTTATGCACCAGCGTCTATGCATGACATCACCTCTAGAGCAGTGTTAGCTGATAATATGTGACCCGTCACCACAATACCAGTCGCAACTTAAAAATAATTTTTTTTTTGTTTTGTTACACCATCTCGTAGGTGGTTTATTTACCTTTTCAAAACTGTTTTCAGTTTTGTTATACCTCACATACAACCGAAGTTACAGAATTTTCAATCTGATGGTTTAGGCTACATAGATTGTTAATTGAGATAACTGCGTGTAAACTTAGGTCATATTATTATTTATATTCTCCGTAGTAACGGCTATTTCTGTTGGACCGATTTAGCTCAAATGTGACATCCTTTCAGCGGCTTCCATTGCAAATGTACCGGCCAAATTTGGTGGCGTTATCTCAAGTAATAAAAAAGTTATAAAAGTTATTACCGGCTTTACATTTCAGCCGCAACGCGTGACCCGCCCGCGAATTTCCATACCACGTCCACATATAAATATTCGTGCCACAACTTCTGAACTTTCGATCAATCCCATCCTTTTGCATTAAATTTGATTAAACACGGTGTAATATCCTCCATTTCGAAAATTAAGTTTATTAAGCGAAAACTGGAAGAAATAAAAAAAATCAGCTTGTTCATCCCGTCCGCTCTGTTAACTAGACATTTAACTAGGTCATGCTAATGCGCCTGCATAAAGCCGGCCCTTCAAACCTTCAGCCAACCACGGTGCAAGATTTTGTCATGTGACCAGCGTTGCTATTGAAGTATTGAAATGTTTACATAAGCCGACCTGTTTTGGGCCAATCCCTGTGCACAACAAATAAAAGACGGTCATATTTTATTAAAAGAACGGGAAAAGGGGATTTCCTTTTTCAAAACGAGACCAAACACGCCAGAAAACGAGAACTCTAAGCTACTCAAATAAAAGACGCTCAGCGCTCGTGAATAATCTGGTGCCCTGCGCTTGGCTTTCGAGTGGCGCTTTAGAAATTTGGAGATTACGATTACGATTACGATTACTCAAATTCTTCAACAAAAATAGCGAAAAATTGACTTACATTCTGAATTTCCATCTCGAAACAGATATAGGGCTCTTAGTAAAAAGTGTTTTATATGCATTTAGATACATCTAAGCAAAGATGTTATGTATTATTTCAGTTAAATATATATTTTTGTAATTGTTTTTGCGTTAATGTCAATTTCGATCGGTTTGAGGTTTCCATCATATTTTGGCCGTTTTCTGCATGATTACATTTTGCGACAAGCGACTGGTTTCGTGATGACAGGTCACATATAACAGGGTGAAGAGTTCCGGTGTCCAAAATAAAGCTGGCTGTAGAGGGGCAGGAACGAATAGCTCAGCGGATAACTCTTAGACCGACAATACAGTGTCAACGTAAGCCATGTGTTTTCGTCCTCCAGGTTCTGGTCCAATCTGTTCCAATCAGTCTGCTACAGCCAACGCCACCGTATCATGCACGATCATTTATGCAGATCATCCAACCTATCCAATCAATGCAATTATGAACTGGACAATCAATGGTCAGTTTCGTGCGATTGCTAATCCCAACAGATTCACCGTCGGTGTACATGTGTACAATTCTACATCGACGATCACAGTCAGCAACACTGTTTCTGAGAAGTACGAATGTCGAGTGGCGTTTGCTGCACCAACATTGGCCAATTCTTCTTATTTCGCGATGAATGTGCCTGATTTCAGTGCATCATGTGCAGGTGAGAGATGAGCGTCTTACAAAGAGTGGCATTAAAATAATTGAATAGCTACCGAATGATTGTTACTGCGATGATCGTTTCCTGTGAAATATAGTCGCTGGTCGCTTGTCTCCGCAATGACTGCTCTTACGACTTGTTTGTAAGGCTTTTGGCTCTGCGAATTCGTCCCAGGAACGTCGTTAAATTTTCATTTATTTTATTGAGTTAAAGCTCCCATCGCAGGCATAAAGTCACTAAATCGGAATCTTAGCCAGACCTAAACAGAGTCGGGGTAAATGCAGCGTACTCTCCAGATAAAAGTTTTGAAGTAAGGATCTCCATTTGAGATCTCAGAAAGCACGTTAGGAAGACGGCAGAGGAATTATGCTGTGATAAACGTCTGTGCAGTTACGCAAGGCTTCTGTTTCACTCAGTCATATTTGCTTTATCACATTAATTTTAACATACTTGTCACATTTAACATAGTCGTACTTGTAATTGCTTTATCACATTAACTGTGTCTAATAAACGCAAGAATGTCTTCTTAATATCGACGCTTTTCGGAGTCGGTTTGCTGAAATATTGCCACACCCATTGTCTAAAAAAAACACGAATTATCTTTTGATCCTGAAACGAGCGATAATGCTCATGTTGGAGGACATTTTTAGATTTAAGTCATGTTTAAATAGTCGATGAAAGTTTGTAGGTTAAATGATAAAAGGATTGCAATCGATGACCTAGCGGATTAATTTAGTTCTTGGGTTTTTGTTAACGGTTCTACTCAGTATATGGTGGAGCAACAACAACTGGGTCAATACCTACGACTCAAATGCTTACGATTACTGGGCCAAATCCTACGACTCCTCCAAGAACAACTTCAGGACCGATATCTACAACTCGACCACCTACGACTACTGGGCCAAATCCTACAACGAAACCACGTACAACTACTGGACTACTGGAATCTACGATTCAATCACCTAAAACTACTGGGCCAATATCGACAACTAAATCACTTACAACTACTGGGCCTATATCTACGACTTCAACAGCTATCAATGGGCCTACAGCGCCTTCGACGGCAGGTATGCGACCAAACAGTTGTGGTCAACGACACAAAAGTAGGCTGAACCAATTAATTAGAATTGAGCCAAAATAAGTATAAAGGTAATCGTGGTAAGTTGAGCCATACTTAACCCAGATCTAATGCTTATTATTCCCAACCCCAGGGTGCATGCCCTCACGAACTGTCGTCCACGTGAAGAACAAGACAGGGGACATTTATTATGACTGTATGCCATCTATAGATACTGCAGGTTATGACAGGCCACCCAGCTAAAGATGTCCTGGAGAGAGTTTCCCTGAAGGTGAGCGAGTTCGAACACCGGTTTCCAACTGTGTTTGTAAGTTGTGTATGGCTAATGAATGTTTTGTTCCAATTACATTTAGGTCGCTATTCGAATGGTTCTCTAACCACGAAGCCAACTAACACTGCAGCTGTTGCTGGATCAAGTAACATAACGTTGGAGTGTGCTTCCAGTTATGGGACAGACGCTATTAGTTGGTCTTTCACTCCGTTTGGTTCTTTCAACAACGAAACCATTCTCATTTCCAATGGATACCAATTACTCGACACAAATCAACAGCAGTATGGACTTCTTGCGACAGTCAATTCATCAGTACTCATCGTTCGTCAGCTGTCGAGTTTGACAGAGGGAACTTATAGTAGCTATGACGGTGTGGAATCTACCTCGACTCTGCTACTGGTGATTCGTATGTACTATAGTGCTTTTTAACCTAATCTAACCTTATTATGGTTTTTAATGATTATGAAGACGCCAAAGAGCATATTTTGAAATATGTCAACAAATTTACAGCACTGGACCCCCTCCCCTTGTAACTGTCAAAGCAAGGACCCCTAAAATTTATGTCAACAATCCCAAATTTTCATTGCGTACAAAAAGAAACACTTATGGCCGAATAATTTAGAATCATTACTGCATACATAATAGAGAGGTGATTAATTAATTCAAGAAATTGTGGAATCTACCGGTTTCAGATAGTATGAAGGAATCATTACCATTGGACCATTGTAATTTGTTTTCGCAAGGATTTTGAAAGTGTGTTTGATCTGCTGTAATATTTATTAGGTCAAATTGTTGCGACCGCGGCGTCTGCCTGGCGAACAGTCGTGCTGTCGCGTCCAAGGCCAATATAGGGATTTTCCCACATAAATAATCTACGACCCCATGGATTTGAAATTAAATTTAGCCTGGAGGTCTTCGGCCAAAGACATTACCCTATGGCGTACTTAAAATTTTGTTTAAGCCAGGCCGAAGAATTTTTCATTCTGCATCATAATAGAGAGGTGACTTTGTACAAGAAATTGTGGTGTCTGTCGATTACGATCGCTTGAAGGAATCATTACCATGACACCTGTGTAATTGTTTTATCTAAGGAAGGAAAAGGTGTGTTGGATAACATCTGGCACAGACCAGAGCGTGAGGTACCGAGTTCGAGCCCCGTTAGGGCGGACATGCTTTGTAGGATGCTATTAGCGCTGTGTATTGCAGGCTGTCTGTTCTGATAGTAGTAAAGAAATTGTCTTCTGTCATTTGTGTTCCTGTGAGTTTCAATTGCATAATTGTACGTGCTATAACCGGTCTTATTTTTTCTACCGGATTGTTGGATAAACGAAAATATTATTATTATTATTATTATTATTATTGTCGATTATTATTATTATTATTATTATTATTATTATTATTAAATTTATTAGGTCAAATTGTTGCGACCGCGTATCGCTCGATTACCAGTTGTGCTGCGCGTTAAGGCCAATATTTTTGGATTCGAAACAACTTAGAAGTCTTCGGCCTTACACTTACCCGATTTCATATAATAATGTACTGTAGGTTTCTGATGATAGGCATACCTTGTCTTGTTGGCGGTGTCCGTCCACGACCTCTTGGAAGGAGCAGGGTTTCTAATGACCCCCTTAACGCGACAGTATTTGACATTAATCCCTCCATTGATTGACAATGCGGTTCTCTAGTATTCGTCATCAGGATCGACTAGCGTTGCTTGCGTTCTATCTTGTCTAGATTGGCGCTCTAAAATTGTTGTAAAATTGTTCCTTGAGTTTCTTAACGCTTAAGTTTCTGTGCTTATATTGTATTGTATTTGGCAATTTATAAAGCCTTCTCACAGCAAAAGCCTTTCAGAAGCGCTCCCAGTGCGAGCAACCAGAGGGAATAGGCAGGTTTTTACGGTAGACTAAGATGAGGAGAGACTACCAGAAAGGATGGCAGAGCGAATTGTGGAGGAAGTCCATTCCACAGAGAAGGATTTCAGGCAAATGATCTGTGATTGAGCCATCGCAGTCCTGACACGGGCTCTAAGGTCAAGCCGATCATTAAATCGAAGGGGACGCAGCGAAGTGGCAGAGAGTGGGCGAAGCATGAGATCGCAAAGGTACTTTGGAGCAAGACTCAAATGAGACGTAAGGACTAAAATAAGAGCCTTGAACTGTATTCGGACAGATAGAAGAAGCCAGTAAAGTTCTTCAACCATGAATGTAGAGATGTGAGAGAATCGAGGAAGACGAGCAATCAGTCTAGCAGCAGCATTAAGTAAGTAATGACTGTAGAGGAGATAGGCGGACCTTAGGGAGACCAACAAAGAGAATTACCAGTCGATTCGATAGCAGACGAAAGATGGACTTTTGATAAATGGGAGATGAAACAGATTGCGAAAAGCCCTGAGACGCCTTAGTTGGAAGTAGGAAGAGCGAGTAAGCATGGCAATGTGTTCAGTAAAAGTTAGAGAACTGTCTAGAGTGACACCCAGGTCTCGGACACTAGACAGGTAAAACGAGGAAACCTTTCAGAGAGTAATGCTTAGTCACGTTTTTTGAGCTGCTGAGGAGTTCCAAACCAAATTAGCTGGGTTTTAGAGGAGTTTAAGGAAAGACGATTACAAGACATCCAGATATGAAGATCTTGAGAGAGAGCCTCAGTTTGCAAGCATGACCAGCGAGAAGGGGTCCATGGACACAAGCCTGGACATCATCAGCAAAAAGGGTATCTTATTAAGCTCTAAACACATCGTATTAATCAAATCAGAATCAGTCATATTCTTGGTTCTTTTTATTCGCTAATTATTCATACTTTCGCATGTGACCACTAATCAAATTTTACCTGAACTTAATACAACCAAAATCTAGAGTCAGTCTTAAGTCTGAAATCGAATTCTTCTTAAGTATTGAATTCGAAACAGTTCTCCTAAAGAAACAAAAGTATTTCTTACGATCAAAGTATCAATCCGGAAACAGAAGATTCCATTCAATGTGTCTTCACGATTAGCCTCAGTCACAAAGATTTATGTAGCGCCTGCCGCCTTGCTTAGTAAAAGGAATGCTTACATCGAAGCTTGCCTCTCTGATTAAAGGCAGAATATTCGTGTGGCTAGGAATCTTTGACTCTGCTGACGAACGATCAATTTTACGATTTCAACTCGCTAATCGAGTTATCCATGTAATATATTAGGCCTATTGTCGGTCGATAATTGCTACTTCGAACTTTGCTATCAATACACAGAAATCGCAGTAAAGTTCCTTGGCTTTGAGATCTTCTCGATCTGCGACCTGCGATTGGAATCTGGTTTCGAGCTAGACGCATTATCAGTGTACCATCTCTCTGTGCTCTAATCGACCACTCTACTCGATTGCAAATCTCCAACTGCGCAATTTAGCAAGAATTGGGCGCTAAAACTTACAGTAAGCCGCCCAACTATGCACTAAGTTAGTTCTATTGGTTGAGCAATTATAGCCTCCAATTTTCCCTTACGTATACAAAAATTAAGGGATCTCCATAGCGCTATCAGTAGGCTAAAATTAGCAAGGAGACAATTTAGGGCTTATTTATCTGCCTATAAAATTACTTTAAAATCTTTATATTTAATGGCTACCTGATGGTAGACCATGATTTATTTTACTAATTACTGGATGCTTTATAATTCTAGCTCTTCCGATCTTAATGGAACCATTGTTCGGTCCGGTGGCTGGAGGAACGAACATCACGATAATTGGTTCATCGACAATTAATGATTATATATCGAAACACGTTGGCTCATATATCATGGGTGTTAGAAACGTTTACATTGGAAATGATTTGTCTGCAACATCCATATTCTTATTGCCTAATGGCAGGTTAGAGGAATACTTATCAAATGCATCCACCAGTTCATGTGCTTTATTCTACACAGTGCAGAACACGAAAAAAGAATAAAAAATAAGAATAAGTGAACAAACTATATTCTCTGTGCAACTAATGTTTACTTAGAATTACACTCAATCCTGTAACTATTATAATCCTTTCGATGCTATATAAAACCTGATCTAAATTGATGCTTTTTCCTATCGTTTGATGAACAAAGATTTCAGTGCAACATAGAATTAATTTGTCTTCTTTGATAGGCTACTAATAAAATCAAACATTTGATTTCAACTCCAGCTCTACATTCGAACTCGTGGCTGTGACTCCAAACACAACAGAAGCATCAATTGGACAACCTCTGCCTATTACAATTGAATTCTCGCCAACTCCGTTCAACATGACTTTCAACACAAGAGTTCACTTATCTGCCTAACCCAGAAATTACAGCTCTACATCCAAAAACGTTCATTGCCAGGTAACGTATTTCACACTATAATAAGTTCAAATAAAGTTTAAAATGCGTCCGTTGCTTTCAAGCCAACGGATCTTACAAAAGTTCTCATAAACGCTATCTAATGACAATATTCAATTGACAATGCTAAGCAGTTGTATTTAAGTCTCCATCCAGCAGCTGCATACTCCTCGACACCATGGTGTGTCTGGTGATGATGATGATGATGATGATGATGATGATGATGACTGATGATGATGATGATGATGATGATGATGATGATGATGATGATGATGATGATGATGATGATGATGATGATGATGATGATGATGATGATGATGATGATGTGATGATGATGATGATGATGATGATGATGATGATGATGATGATGATGATGATGATGATGATGATGATGATAATGATAATGTGGATGACGATACGATGAAGATGACGGTTACAAAAGACAATAGGAAGACAAATAATGGTATTACTTGAACACCTTTTGCTACAGTGGTGGTACTTTATTGGACGTATTTGGGCGAAGTTTCTCATCCGTGGCTAAACCAATCATCCAGTTGACGGTCTTCATAACTCGAGCAACTGAAAACAGATTAATCAAATATATCAACTACATCAAGTACTTCGACTTCAAGGGTAATCGACGTTTTGAAACTCACGTGAAGCAACTACTATAATATCGACAAGTTGAGATAATTTCTAAGATTCATGTACTTAATGCATTTAGATATAGCTTTGACTGAATAAATAATAAAATAGCAAGACTTACGATATTTATTTTGCAAAAGTTCAGATATATGTTTATAAAACAAATGAATATTTAGAGTAAAAATCAACCGTTATGCCTATAGATCAATTTTCTTTATTACGCTCAGACCTCTAAACAGGACGCCAAGAGTTTTTCTCTTTTAAAAAACATTTTGTAATTCACTTATTTCCTAACCACGAGCATTAACATTTTTGCGCTGATAGTAAACAGTAGCCTATTGTTAAGCATCCTAGAAGTAGCTTGCTACCTACGACGCTATATAATAAGTTACATTTACAATTGATTATAAATAATCATATCCTTCCCATATCTGCTTTTTACAATAAAAACTAAGAGGTCATATTCTATCATTTGCTTTGAAGATCTGTACAGTTCCACAATGGAATGATACTTATATGCAGTGTCCAATGCCTCCTTTGAATCTTCCAGATGATTTTCTCGAGATCTTAAACTCACAGTACAACACCAGAGCAATAAGAAGAAAACGAGAAATACATCCAAGCGATGCTAACGTCCTAACAGTGCGTGGACGAAATGGCACGGATCGAGCCGATATTTATCTTGGATTCATTCTGGACGGATACAAGAAATACGAGAACATCAATGACGCTCTTCCAGACACAAAGTTCATCTTCTACTCGGCTCCTGAAATAAATTCATCTAATGAAGTAATTGAATTCGATCCGTCCGAAGATGAACTGATTTACGTGAAGGTGGGTGGCGCTAGTTAGTTGCCATTCTTATTTGCCCGTGGCGCATTGGATAACATCTGGCACAGAGACCGAGAGGTACCGAGTTCGAGCCCCATGTTTGCGGATATGCTTTTAGGCTGCTATTAGCGCCGTTGTATTGCAGGCTGTCTGTTCTGTTAGTAGTTAAGATTTCAATGCATAACATGTGAATGTACAGCGCGGTGCGTTTGTCAGGCGCTTATTAAAGAAAAGATATTATTACATTATTATTATTATTATTATTCTGTAAAAGCTAATCTTGTCTTCATGAATATAAGCGCGGGTTGCCAGGCGATGCATGTGTGCCACAGGTAATTGTTTGTCGTTGCGGTAGCGCATGTGCGGATGCGAGAATGTTGAAGACATTCGATGACTGGTAGTCGCGATATAATTTTAAGTCTGATTGACGAGGACTTATGTGAACTTTGTCGATCGTATGTCTTAGCATGGAATTTTCTGTATTCGAAGCTTCGATTGTTTGCAGTCAACGACGTTGGTGCTCTTTTGCTTACGTTTTCTTTTTACAAAATGAGAAGTCAACACTTAAAACCATGGTGTAAGAGATAGATTAAAACTGAGGTTCTTGTATTGAGGACAGTTTTGAAACTGATATGACAAATCGACAGAGGCCCAATCGTTCGAGAACTTAGAGAACTATTCTGAAATAGGACCTATGTGCGTTGTGTACTGCTGGCTGTGTTCATCGCTATGCTGGAAGTCTACAAAGATTGTCACAGTTAGGAACACAACTTGATAAGCATGATTTATCGTCACTCTATTGTAGTTTCGCCGATTTTTTTAGACCAATTGCGCGTCTGGACTCTTTAATTGGAGCATATTCAGTTGTATACGTGATATTTATAAAAGAGTAAAAACACGATTAGCAACAAGTGGGTTTATTACAGTTGTTGAGAGAGTAATTTAATCAGTAGCAATTAAATTAAACTAAATTATTTGCAACATGTGCACTGAACGTAATGTTCTGTGTTAGGGAAGATACATGTTGCGCGGATGTCGCCTAGGAGATTATCTGGTCCACATTGGAAATCAGATTTGTATTAACGACTATCTAACGGACAACGAGTTGAGCTGTCGACCACCGAAAGAAAAGCCATCGTCAACAGTGAACGACACGAACGACTGTGATCAACATCTGAGCATCACGGTAGGCCTATAATTAACAACTTAATCATATGCTCTAACTATAGAGCAATTTTAGTGTGGGTGTTTACAGCATAAACAAATGTCAATGTCGTGTTCATATTTGCTAATCACTTTAGAGTGTGACACAAACAGTCATGATAATGTTCCAATCAATTGGTCTCTATAATAAGAGATTCGTATATTTTTTCCAGATTTATAACCAATATCCGCTTTCATATCTACTTAACATTAATATCCTGCATTGGCTTCTATTATAATTAATATTATCTACCTGAATAAATTGTTTAATAAAGATAAACAAATAGAGTTAGGAGACGCTTTAAACAATCATCATTAAAATTTATTAGAGTTTAACTTGTTTTAGCTTTGTATTAGAAAAACAGGTTTGTTACTAACCATCATCATTATAATCAACTTCATCGTCAGTTCTTGACGCCAGCCATTTTCCTGCGAAACCATTAAATAACTGTTAATAACTACAGGGTGGGCCAGGGAATGCAACAACTTTGACGTCTTACAACTTGAATAATATTCATCTGAGCGTCTTGTACAATATATCAGATTGAAGATAATTATCCATTGTATCATTCTGGAAAATATCTACGAGATACTGATACGAAGTTTTCAATGCTATTAATATTCGATGTGCCATTTTCTTGCCATAAAACTGCAAGAAAAACAAAAGTCTGAAACTGAAGATGTCAATTCTAAACAATCACTTAGTACCAACAATTAATATCTTCTATTCTTATCCGTGAGGGGTGCCATGATCAATATATACATTCAAAATTGAGAGGTGTGCGCCGCACCGAAATTTTATAACAACGGTGCTGTATATCAGTGCAAGATTTGACACAGTAGTATAGTGGATGACTACTTTCATTTAGTATATTGGGCACGATGTTCGGATAACAATTGTTCAAGTTATTTCCATTCAAACTAGTTTCATTCCTACTGGCCCACCCTGTATATTGTACAATTGCAGTTTCTATATTGCTAATTACTGTATTGTTGCTAACTATAAATTATGCAAAAATATGACTGTCATTTAACTAATGAAGTAGATTATCTTATTTCAGATAACTGTTGGATACAAGCAATACCAATACGCCTGTCTTACGTACACAGATAATTCAAAGACATTCGCTCTCATTGTTGGACTAACCGTAGGATTGGCCGGATTTGCTCTCTTCCTAACCATACTCATTGTTTGCATCGTCAGATGCCGTAGAAAGAACGTAAGTCAAGAGACCGACAGACATCAAAACTATGGACAGGCAGGAAATCAGAAATCGACATTATAATGACGATGTGGAACCAGAATCACACCAAGACTATAATGCACGTATATACACGAGGCAGAATACGATATCTCTATATAAGCCAAATGACGAATATTTAACTTCTATCGACGAATTTGACAGCAACTCGTAGAATCTTGTTTGTTCAACACTGGCTTCAGTCGGAATTTCCAATCTGTCTTCAAATATCGGAAACTAAAATTTATGATTAATTATTGAAAGCATATTAAGTATGACTTAGGAGAACCAGAGCAACTCGTGGTTAATATATTACCTTTGTTAGAGAAGTTAAAAATATATTATGCTCTCTGACTTGATTGTAATCGGACCTAACTTCGTTTCTCATGTTAATGTTAGCATTTGTTTCAATTAGAATTATAGGCGACCTGTTATATTCAGCCAACAATGAATTCAAAATAAAAATAATGTCAGCGATTCGAAATTGCTTTGTAAGAATATTAATAGGTTATATACACAGCTCTTAAAAGACTATCCGAATTTCTGGCATCTTGAGGCTTGATTCGCTGCTACTATTATCTTGCAGCTCATTTTAATTTGATTCTTATTTTTTTGCATTACATTCAGCTGTGATTTTATTTAGGTATTTTAAGTATTTGGTACTAAGTATTAGTATTACATGTATATATTTTAAGTGCCTGACAATCGCTAATCAGAGCAATGGACTTGACAAATGATCGAGAAAAAGAGGTAATTATTTGTTCGTAACCATCGAGGCCAATTGGCTGGCGTCAGGGGCTGAGAATGATGATGATTATAAGTACATCATGCACACGTTATTGTGTGACATGTCGTCAGATTGCATCAGCCCCGGAGATTTTTCTCATGGTTTGACATCTGTGCCCCAACCTGTATTTGGGCGACGCATTCCGCAACCTAGTGGAATTTAACCCCAGAGCTCACACAAAATAACTTCTCTTTCGCTTTTAGTTCCTGAGGGAAATACAATTGGCTAAATGTTGCTGTATTAAGCACAGCAATAATTATATCCCAAAGGACATTATAGTTACGCGATTTAAAATTGGAACATTTTCGTAATGAAACGCTGAACGAAGGTCAAAAACATAGGCCTTTAAAATGGCAACCACTTCTTTCTGTTGCTGTTATATACTTTTACGGAACCGGTTTATATCGCCACTGTTATGCGGAAGATACTTAGGCTATGGATCCACCCTAAAGAAGACAACAACTGGTTACAGTCATGAAGATAATTTTTAATCGATTTTAATCAAGAACGTTTACAAGTATGACAATTCGTATTAACCCCAGTTAATGTTGACGGTTGTAAAATATTATATTATCCTTTACATCGCTCTACAAGAACTTGATTATAACTAACCAAAAATCTTATGCAAGTTCCACTGAAATGGAGATAACTAACTACCCATCAGCTTATGCATCAGATTATTTCTTAAAATAAAAGTTATCCTACATTATATCTTCAAGCGTCAATTGAGTTATCTCCGACGATGGTCCAAGTAACGATGAAGTGAAACTTATAGACCTACTTTGTGAGTTTTCCTGACAATGGTCAAAAATTTACAAGTAATTAGAATAACCATCGCATGACTTTGTAGAATGCGCTTCAGTGGAGTGCGTTTTCTGTGTTGCGTTGCGTAGCATTGTTGTCTACTGTATTGCATTACTTTGAACTCCGTTTAAAAACTATCATTACCCTGCACACTGCACAGTGACTGCTTGTGTGGCTAGAAACCCTATTCTCTACTGTCCAAATTACAGTCCGAGCACCGTTACAATAAGGAATCCATTGCTTGACATGCTTTATTAGACTGAATTCAAGAAATAGTGGATTGGGTTGCAATGGTTGAGAGTTCGACAAAAGACCTACTACTTCGATAGGCATCAGCTACTTTCAACGACTATTTCACACTCACTCACACACACACACACACACTCACACTCAGGGCTCAAACTTTACGAAATTCTGTTCATGGCAAGTCACAGTCATTCAATTGAAGGACCCTGTGATAGCAGTTTTCCAGGCATTTTAGCCTCTTCTTGTGCACAGGAGGTGTTGTTATTGCATGACAATGAAAGAGGGAATTTCCGACGCTCTTCGTTTCGTCATTCTGCGGCTGTGTGTCCTATAATATTCTACGCAATTGTTAACATGTAATGACTAAAGCATGACCTCCTGAACTTCCTTCTTTGCTTGCAATAATATGCGATGACTAAGCGGACTTCAAAGATAAAACTCCTCAGTATATGTAATGTAATGATAAAATTCTATTTTTTACCGTTTCATTGTTCGCCAAATAACAACACATCTAAATAATTCAGTGTTACAGTAGCTCTCACATTAATTTAATAATATACTCGATAATTTTTCTCAATCAACTGCATTGCTCTAGTTTCTAGTTTAACGAAATATCCTCAATACAATATAGCCTACGGTGGTGTGCATTAGACTGGTCCACAAAATTAAAAGTTGAAATACATTGCTCCACAAGGCTGCCCTTGTTACACATGAAAACATGAGTCTGTATGCAAAATTTTGGAAAGATTTGATTATGTTTAGAGGTCGCTATGTTTTCGACTTTTGCCATAATCATAATTTATTATAGTATGAACTTGTCAAAAAACATGTACAATTTTGATTTTTTTCAAATCGGTTATAAATTATTTTCAAGTCAGTTATTATTTTTAAAAATAAACAGCCCAATTTAGAAATATATACTGCAGTGTTACTGCTTAGTCAGGCTGCATTACGTTTGTAATAAAATATAATTTTGGATAATTAAAGAAGTAATCCAGTCTGCATAAATCCCGTCATTGAAGTGCTGGAAAACCCTCAACCCACTATTATTTCATTTTACCTTTGTTGGAACAGAAAATTTTGTCCGATGACTGGAGACAAGTTGCAGCAAGTATTGTTTCTGTGACTCATCCTTAGTATATCATAGTAAGAATGGATCAGAGCCACTCCACGTTCTGCGCAGTCATTGACGACCATCAACAGTTTGACATTTCGCGACCTGAGAATTACATGGCTGTATGTTAGGCTGACCAGACGTCCCGGTTTTCCCGGGACAGTCCCGATTTTCTGCTAGCTGTCCCGGCTGCCGGGAAAGGTAGGCCAAACTCTAAATATGTCCCGGTTTTTAAAAACTTACCCGACTTTCCGATCTTATATATGATAGGCTGACCAGACGTCCCGGTTTTCCCGGGACAGTCCCGATTTTCTGCTAGCTGTCCCGGCTGCCGGGAAAGGTAGGCCAAACTCTAAATATGTCCCGGTTTTTAAAAACTTACCCGACTTTCCGATCTTATATATGATGTATTTCATGTGCGTTTGTCATGTGATCATATAAAGGATATACTTACTTATTTTATCAATGTCTCCTTGATTTTACTACTGGCACCTGGCGAGTAAACTCATTTTTAATCTCACTTTTATTTATTACCATGCATAATACGGTATATGTTTGAAAGAAGCCTTGAGGATCTTATAAAAATGTGTAAGCCAGCTGGGTATGACATTGATGACAATGCACTGTTTGATGAAATGACATGCGTTTGTAATTTTGTTAGTCGATAAAACGTGGAACAATGGAATGAAAACAATGGATAGCAGATGGGTGCAGATTTTCAATGATCTACATTCTACAAGAAAGAGAGATAATTATTCCAAATTTGAAAATGATTCAACAATTCTTGTTAGCAATTCCTGGAACTAATGCTCCAGTTGAGCGAGTTTTCTCACTGATGAACTCTTATTGGTCAGATCAAAAAGTCGATTATCAGAAGAAACTTTTGAAGCTGTTATGATAGTGAAAGTGAATATGGAAGAAACATATGTATTGAATTTTATGACAGAATATTAGCAGACAAAAAACTTTTAAGAAACATACATTCAAGCGCCAAATATGAGTGACTGATTTGATTAATTTAGAATAATTAAATTTAAATTTACAAGCAAGATTTGTTATGGTAGAATATTAGCAGACAAAAAAAACTTTTAAGAAGCATACATTCAGATGCCAAATTTGAGTAACTGATTCGAGAAATTTAGAATTTAATTTTAAATTTAAATCATGATTTGAATAAAACCTTTCACTTAGTCTTATACCAATATAATAGGCATAAAATAGATATTTGTGCAAGTTATATTATATTAATTATTGACAACATCACAAATTTATTTTGTGATTGAAGTGTCCCGGTTTTTAGTTTCCAATATCTGGTCAGCCTACTGTATGTCCATATTTAGTCATTTTGAGTTAAACCGAAAAACAAGTTTGCATGATGTCCCTTGCCAAACAAAATAATTTATTGTTGTGGTAATGAATTCCTTCAATTGAAATAGAAGTCTGGCTTCATTAATTATCTTTATAACGTTGTTGTGTTTATTGAATTTTGAAGAATTCAGCATTTTATAGGATGACCAAGACAATTTTTGGACATACAGCTTTGTCATTCTCAAATTTTATTAATTTATGTAGTAACAATAGAGTCTTCTCATGGTAGAATTGTGAGTATTTATTTTCAATTTGCTCTATTTCTGTATTATAACAGATGTAAATTGATTTCTGAAGTGCATGCATGCTAAAAGTAGGCCCTAAAGAAAAACAATAAAACTGAACAATTTTTGAGGATATTGATAATGTATAAAGTATTAAACCAATACTGTTTAGAAACTAAGAAGAACATAAAAAATATTACTAGCACAGTGTTTGTGACTATACCTAGATATATTTTGGACTTTTAGAAAAACCCACTAATGCTGATATTACATCTAGGACTATAGCACAGAGTTAGAGCACGCGTTTTCAATGTTGTTTTTCGTACTGTTCTCAATGTACTTAAGTCTGTTACTTTTGTATTTTAGCTCGACGATTTCTAGCAAGTTTGGTATTCTCATTTGCAAGTTCAATAGTCTCTGTTGATGTTTCTCCAACTTCTTGATTTATATGGTTCAAACTTGATTTCTTTGACATGACTTTCGATGCACTTTTTTTACAAAGTAACTCCATGTATGCTTTGTCTTGCGGTGGCATAAATGCCAACATTGATGACAGGTCTTTCATTTTTTCAACACTCAGGTTTTCTACTTTCGCTATAGAACAAGGCACATTAAAGAGATTGTTCTGCTGATCAAGATGGTTCTTCTGTTTATTACGAAGTTTTTCAGTTTTGTTTAGCTTCTGTTGTAAATTCTCTTCTGACCACTCATTAGAACTGAAGCTTGTCTTGTATTTGATGTTCATAGGTTCAAGGGCTGAATACTGTAATGTCTTCACTTTGGTGAATGGAATAACATCAAACTTGAACTTGTTGGCTATTGACTGAAAATCTTTCATGTCTTCTTTTCGTAGCTGTTGTAGTTTCAATGGTTTGTTTCTTGGACATCTTTTTAATATTCGCACCAAACCCAGTGGACTATAAATTTCTCCATTGCCCAATGCCGTCTCAATCTGACTGTGAAGATTGTCCACTTCCTGTACTTCACTGTGTCCTGGTTCGCAAAATTTCTGTGTAATAGTTTTAACTGATGGATGGTCACGCATAAATAACTTTATTGAAGTTGTCATTATTTTGTTACGATTCTGTGGAACACATGAATCACTCCAGAGTATTAAATCTGTGACTGCTGGATGGTCGGCTAGCACTTTTTCAAGAATAACAACCAGACCGCTAGCTATATCGTTGCCTGACCGGCCACTCAAGGTTTCAGGCCACAAAACTCCATAGGCCTGCTTCATGAGAGAGCAATGCCCAGTCAGATGGTAGACATTCAATTTCCTTTTATAGAAGAAATTTGATACATTGCCCCGTGGTAACGAAAACACATTTTGCATATCAAAGCAAATAACACTGGCGGTCTTGTCAAGTCTGTCTTTGGCCCTTTCTTCTCTGGTCTTGCTTTTACTTGTGAGATGTGCAGCATTCATCAATGCCTCTTCTTCAGAGGGATTCCTGTTCATTTTGAAGATCTCACATGTGTCGCATCTGTCTTTCTTGGGCTGATGGAATTCTATGTTGTATTCGTGGTTAAAAATTGTGCGGTACATGTGTTCTTTAGCCGGTTGTTGGTCACCTTCTAAGCATTTCTTTGTATATTCCTCATATAATATTTGAAGATTCAAATCACCGCTGAAATATTCTTTTTTCGTGTCACGTCTACAGTTGTGGCTTTCAACTTTTGGAATTGATTCTATATGCTTTCGTATAAAATCTTTGGCCTTAACAAATTTAGTGTGCTGCTTCTTTCCTCTTCTGTATGGCATAGGAATTCCAGATTCATTTTTTGAGCAATGCGAATTTATAATTCTCTTTTCGTCAATGTCGAGTGTTTTGAGGTAAAATTCTTTGCATATTCTTGTATCAGTGCCATCAATGGTGAAATAATACGAGTAGCTCTGTTTCTTGCGATTATGATTTTCCGCTCTCCTGGATCGTACTTTATCCTTTCGGGTTGTTGTTGCAATGTAGAAGTGCCTCTTTTCCTGATCACAGAGTGACCAGTGTTGTTGATGAATGCAAGTACGCCGTTCATCGCTAATTTTCTGTGAGCATTTGAATCTACATTTAAAATGATCAACCTTGCACTTTTGTACAGATTTTTCTGGTTGCAGCTCTCCCCTCACAGTTACATATGATTGACCTGATTGTCTGAGCTGCTTCCGTTTCTCCCCTTTCCATTCATTTGGATTACGCTTACGTTTCCGAGTTAATGGTTTTCCAGTTCGTTGGTGGATCCTTGCACTTGGACGCACATCATTAGTATTATCAGACTCTACTCCATGATCAACATCATCATCTTCTAATGATACTTTAGGACACTCACAATGAACTAACTTGCCACACAACTCACACAATTCATTTGCATTGTTATCATCAAGCGTTCCGGTTGCAACAAGATTCGATTCTTCTTCCTGAACTTCTTCTTCCACTGCTTCTTCAATTCCATTAGAAAACAGTGTTTCCGCTTCCAATATTTCTTCTTCTTGCAGTGTTTCTTCCAGAGTGAAGTCTTCATCACTGCTGTGATCATAACTAAAACAAAAAAATGTGAATCAGTATTAATATGGAGATAAGAGAGGGAAGAATGGAAGGGTCAAGGAAAAGAGGAAGACCGAGACAGAAATTAATGGACTGCACTGGATGATGTGGGATGGATCCGGTGCATAAAAGAGGAAGGAACTAACCCGGGCCAAACACACACAACAGTACTTACAGCCAAGCGCCAATCGGCAGCAAACAGTAAATTGAAAATCTAAAGCCCTGCTGCGCGGCTCGAACCCAAGAAGTTTTATTGACAATTCAGTTTGCCCAACGCGCTCTCAACTAAGCTACCCGCCCTCCCAAGGCTCCCATAGATCTGATGTCATTATATTTACCAACGTCCATAACTCCTGCTATGCCATGTTATGTTATAACAAGCCTGGTGTAGAGAGGAGATAGTCACTGTGACTCCTGTGTCTTTCTTGGCTAGTCTACGCACGCATGCAGCAACACTACATTGTACAAGATATTAGTCTCAAATACTCATAGAAGAATAATTATAGGTAACGAACCTTTCTTCGCCTTCCAGAAGTAATTTCATTTCCCTTTCACTTAAAATACGCCGACAAGCACGTTTTGGTCGATCCGCCATTGTTAAAATGGTTTTGAGAATTACAAGGCCGTATGTACATATCATGTGTTCCAGTGCTGCTGCTTGATTGGATATCGGACATACAGCTGTGTAATACTCGGCAGAGCTTGAATATAGGACATGCGGCTATGTAATTTTAACTCTAGCTCTGAATCTATTGTATGTGCATAATCAATTTTTACAGGACATACGGCTTATTATTAATTCTTTAGAGGCGATAACTAAGATCAAAATATGGTATTTTTGAACATACGGCCTTGTAATTCTCAGGTCGCGATTTGCCTTCATCGACTGGGAAGTAGGGTCCAGTGGTCAGGGATTAAAGGACTTTGATAGGAAGGCTGTGGGTTGTTCTTGACCCTGGATGGTAAAAAGATCAAGCAGTTTTAAAGATCTCCTTGTGACATACTCTTCCAGTGGAGTCTGGTGGTCGAAGGATTTCCTGTCCAGACGCTACATGGATAGCGGATTAGGTGAATAAATAAGATTGTATTACTAGAGCAGCCTCGATGTCTTCAGTGACACGCTTCGAAGAAATAGTGGAGATGATGACTGAAAGAGTTAATTAAATCGAACTCAAACTGTAACTCCTTGAATCAGCAAAAATTTGTGTTCATACAACTTCCACAGTTTGCGAACACCCGAATCCACACACTGTGCGGAAATTCTAGCCTCCTCCCGAATTACCAACGCAGCGACTATTGTTGCTTTCGTGGCCTCACCAAATGCTATAGTCTATTCTGGTAATGAAATATGAAATTCCTCAGGATTGCCCAATTTTTTGGGAGTCCAGACCCAAGAAAGTGTTTGTCAGGCATCCCTAACAGACAACATTGTGAGGAACTCCTTGTTGATGCCAGTTTCACCATAGCTGCCGTTTTGTAACGTACGAGCTTTTATTGCAGAAAGTGAAAAACATGTGCTGTAAGCTTATTTCATATTCAAGGCTGGCTTCACAGACAGACGAAAAAGTACTCGAATCACGCTAAATTAGCAGCATACAGAGCAATATTGAACAATACAATTGTAGGATATGAAACGAATTGTGATGAAAAGGTGGCATGCAAAATTTAAAAATTAGTTATAAGCCAACAACCGTTTATCTATCAGAAAGTACTTGAAATAAGTGTTTTATTTATAAATAAGCTTATTATTCTTTTAGTTACTTAAATACAGTTGGCATATTGATCATGATTTAGAAAGATGGTGCTTGGTGTTCATGGGTGCTTATTTTAATTCATAATGAAGCTATTAACGCATCAGATGCGCAATTTTTGCAATTTCTACAAAATGTGTCAAAACCTAGCGACCTCTAAACATGCTCAGATCTCTTCAATTTTTTCAACACAGAGTCTTCTGGTCAAGTGTAACAGGGGCAGCCTTGTGGATCAGCATATTTTGAAAAAATATATTTCCCCATGTAAGTTTGGACCAGTCTAGTGTGCATAAGTTTTGCATCACTATTTTTGTGTGTGTTTCTTCAACTTCTCGTGTTGTTATCTGCATGCAGACTTAAAGCTGATACAATTAATTCTATTTCGTGTTAGAGGGCCATTTAGCTCTTAAAATCAAAATCTGAAGATCTATGACTTTAATTTCACATCAGAAATGAGGGATTGTGCGTCAAAGTTGGATCGTGATTGACTACAGGTGTAGAGCGACCTCTAAATATGCATCCAAAATTCTAAAAAATTATCATGACCTTCTCTCATGATAGACAAGAAAATGGGATGGTACCACCGAACAAATTCAGAAGTTCATTTTTAACGGGCGCCCTACTGTAGGCCTACATATATATACTCAGGGCTCAAACTCTACAGAAATTATGTTCATTGCTATTCACAGCCATTCAATTGAAGAAACCCGCGAAAGCAGTTTGCCAGGCATTGTAGCGTCTTCTTGTGCACATAGGAGGTGTTGTTATTGCATGACAACGAAAGAGGGAATTTCCGACGCTCTTCGTTTCGTCATTCTGCGGCTGTGTGTCCTATAATATCCTACGCAATTGTTAACATGTAATGACTAAAGCATGACCTCCTGAACTTCCTCTTTTTCTTGCAATATGCGCTGACTAAGCCAACTTCAAAGGTAAAAACTGTTGAACATAATTATGTAATGTAATTTCGAATTTATATCCATTACCTTTCATTGCTCACTAAATCACCAGAGATCCATATAATTCAGTGTACCGTAACTCTCGAACTTATTAAAAACAACTTGCTAATGTCTCTGAAACAACTGGTTTACTCTTCTGAAAATCCTCTATATAATATTATATGTACAAATTTCTTTTTGATAAGACAGAACAATAAACAAATTAAACTATACGGATTCCGGTGGATGACCTATTTTGACGAACGGACGCTAAAGGCCATGAATTCGCAATCAGAGTGGCAAAATGGTCATTTCTCGATCGTTACTCTTAGTTTCTACGTTCATATATTTATTTGTAGTGAAGACTCAGTGTTGCAGTTATTATAAGCTTTTGACATGATTGTCATTTTCTAAATCGTTTCGAAAAGGCAGTTTAAGTTTTCTAACAGTTTCGTTTGTTTTATTAATCGACAAAAAAGGTAAGATTTCCAGCTTCATATTTTCTTACAGTACTTGAGAAATACATAACTTGATCATTATTGAAGCAGCTTAACAAGTCAGTTAACTGACTTTGTTGCAAAGTCGGTAGATACATTCAAGTTACTTACGCTGTGTAGTGTGTAGGCTACATAAATGCCAAGTGAGAGTTCGTTACCTTGAAGAGCCCGACAGAGTGAATTCAGTTCTTTCCGATGATGGTCCAACGATGAAGTGAATCATAATAGGCTTACTTGTGGGATTTCTTGACTACTGTCATAAAATGTTGAGGTTATTAGAATAGCCATCGTATACTTTTGTAGAGTGCGCTTTCAGAGTACTGCGTTGACTGTGTTGCTTTACTTCGCATTGTAGTCTATTGTATTGCATTAATTTGCAATCCTTTTTAGAATTATCACTACACAGCGACCATCTGTGTATTGGCTCTAATCCTACTCTCCGAGTTAAACAGGTCGAGCACTGAGCCAAAGAAACGGATGTACAGCACTGACAGATCAGACCATGCTCAAAGTTCATCAAGAATGAGGAAGAACGACAAACTTTGAGCTACGATTGCCAGACCATTTTGCAACAGTTGTTCTCTGAACCTCTTTGTGGTTGACGGTTGATACTCCAAAGACATTTTAAGCCTTCACCGAATCCAAGATTTTCTGGCTGCTGATGACATACAGGTGTGGTGGAGTGAGGCTCGATTGTCCAGTATGGAAGCAGCATGCCATCTCTGAATTGTAAATAGGTACTATGGCGGAGAGGTATCGATCATATTAACGAAACGCGGTCCAAACACACACATTAATGATGCCGGATTTAGGAAAAGGACGCAGACTTATTGCAGTAGAAATGCGAACAAATCAAAATTATCGAGCAAATGTAGATCAAGGCTAGGATGCTACTATCAACGCTAAAATGTGAATCCGCAAGTCGGGCTCTAAGTGTCTGGTTACCTCAGCACTGCTCGCTTTTTTGTCTTTAGAGAAAGATTATGGTAATGACGTCGCTTACTTTTAGAAACAACACAAATCATTTGATAAATTTATCTTTATGAGATAGACCTATATTACACTTTCTCTTGTTTCCAGCGCTGACCCGGAAACAAGCAGATCCGCTGAGACAAGAGCTTCTTGTACGGAAACTTCTGACAGATAAATGCGTGCTTGGTTGTATCCTCGAAACGGTGCAGAATCCACGATGCAGTGCAACGTTCTGTGCAACCAAGTGCCTGATGAACCCCAGATGCATGGTCTTCTGCCTGGAGGACTCGACGTTTCCTGGCGAACCATGCAAGTGCATCCTACAGGCTCAGCCTGGAGTCCCAGCCTCTCCTTCTCTGTATTACCCTATAGTTGGAGGATCCTACTATGAAATGAACAACTAGAAGAATGTAACTTTTAGCCTTGTTTCTTCACTATCTAAATGTTTATCCAGTAAACTACTTTTGTTTGGCCCACCGCACGTGTTTTTCAATAAACGAAAAAATATATATATACCCAACGCTGCGCCACTGGTGGCCAGCTAAGGGCGACTAGGTCTATGGCTATCGTGACTGAAATTTGGAATGCACGAAATTGAACAATATCTGCACGAAAGACATTTTGCACGTAAATGTGTTTGCTTTGTTAATCCAGTATTCTGTTGTCTTTATGCCCAAACTGACGTCGATAGCGCAGGAAGTGGTGCGCCGACAAAACGGCGCAGGACAAAACGGCGCAGACATAACGGCGCAGACAAAACGGCGCAGCAACAAAACGGCGCAGTACAAAACGGCGCAGACAAAACGGCGCAAAACTGAACTAAAGAACAATAGTTTATAGTAGTATAATAGTAGAAGCAGCAAATATATTTAATAAAATATATACTAGAAATAACTGAATAACTGAGAAACTTCATCAAGTCTTATAGTTCATAGGGTAAAGTTGTAGCTTACATTGTTAAATTATTTTATATTGTCACTTTAACACGAAAGCTGGATTGATGAAAAAAATTGTTTCCCTAAATGGAAGTAGGATTGATGAAAACATACCTGTGTTCAAAATTGAAGTTGGATTGATCGAAATAACTTTTTTTCCTAAATAAAAGCTGGATTGATGAAATTAAGTTTTCGATTCAATAGAAGCTGGATTGATGAAAATAATTTTTCCGTAATTAGAAGCTGGATCCATGAAAATATATCTTTGCTTAAATAAAAGTTCCATTCATGAAAAATATCTCTTTCGTCGTAATAGAAGTTGGATTGATAAAAGTCATTTTTTCCAATTAAATGGAAGTTGGATTGATGAAAATATTTCTCGATGAAATGGAAGCTGGATTGATGATAGTTAACATGCACATAGGTAGACTGCTTTTTGATCGCTAATAAGCAAAAAATCACTAAACGGTTATCATAATCTTTGTACTACGCAGGTGTCATAATATTTGTACTGCGCCGTATTGTCTGCGCCGTTTTGTCGGGGTACTTTGAATTGCGCCGTTCTGTCTGCGCCGTTTTGTCTGCGCCGTTATGTCTGCGCCGTTTTGTCCTGCGCCGTTTTGTTACGGCGCCGCAGGAAGTATATGCCAGACCTTTTTTTCACTGTTTTAAATATGAGGGTGATATGCGATTTATGTACAGTCAGTTATTCTAGAAAAATCGTTGAATCGTTTACTGTTGTGTCAGTGGATCTTGTGTAATAAGACATCTTGAAAAAATACACTCTTGTGAACTTGACATTTGAGAAGACAATAAATACCGTAATAGTTAGCCTACATTCGTGGAAAGTTGAAGAATTGCTCGAATATGAATGTTGGCAACGTTACTGTATACAAGAAACTTTGTTTGCAGAGTTAAGGAAATTAAACTTAGCTATAATTATCTTTAAATAAATGTGTTGGTGTTGACTAATACATAACAAAATGTATGCATGCGTGCACGCATGAATGCTTACATAGATGCATTTATTATAACCATAGCCATAAATTTTATTCTTTTCCAGCAGTAACAGAAAATAAAAGAATTATGAGTAAAGTAGACAACCACGCATTTATAATAGTTGAGAAACAACTGGAATAGAGAACCATCAAGAGAACAAGTACTCGAATAACGTCTCTCATTCAATTCCTAGCGTATTACATTTTAAAATTTATTGACATTTTTATAAATTCGACAATTTTTTACAAAATTTTAAAATTTTTAAACGCGTTGGGGCAAATCTTAGAGAACGAATTTTAAAGAAATATTTGGCATGATAACTAACTGCACCAAATGGCAACGAGTTATCACTATTACGTTGAGGTACTAGAATTTTTTTTCACTCCACTCTTGTGTCCAGGTTGGATTTCATGTTGGGATGCATAAATGATGGTCTGTTGATTTATGTAGTCATACAGACAGACGATAGTACATTACTTTTTCAAGTAGTTTAGAGAAGTATGGTAGGATGGATATTGGTCTGTAGTTAGCATCGTCCTCATGTTTAGAAATTGAGGTAACTTCTTTAACGCTGAAAGGACAATTCCAGTTTCCAAGGAGCAGCTGATAATTTTCGATAAGGATGCAGCAATGTGGTCAAGAACCGGGTTAACTAGACTAGCGTTAATGTCATCAGGTCGCGTACTATGAGTAATTTTCAATAATAATAATAATAATAATTACGACAATTTACAGTAGCCTATATGAAGCCGTAACACGGCCATGCCGTTACAAGAGCGCCTGTTTCAATGTAGGACGGGTCTACTACATAAGGCAGAAAATCAAAAGGCAGAAATTCAAAAGGCAGAAATTCAAAAGGCAGAAAATCAAAAGGCAGAAAAATCAAAAGGCAGAAAAATCAAAAGGCAGAAAAATCAAAAGGCAGAAAATCAAAAGGCAGAAAAATCTAAAGGCAGAAAAATCAAAAGGCAGAAACTCATGAAGATTTTGCATATCAAACTCAATATTTCATCCGTAGTGTTACAGCACAAAAATATAAAGCGATTATTAGCGTTATAAATGTCCTGATTCACCAACTATTTCAAAACATACAAAAATCGGCCTGTAATGTTATAATGTTCGATGTTCGATGGTAAACCGATTAATCAGTTTCAGCAGGTTGAAAGTAATTGTGCATTTATATTTAGGCGGCAAAGTGGAGCTTACATATGTCACGATAAACACTACGACACACAGGGCAGACGTGGTTTGCGCCACGTGTCACAGGCACAGCCATCAGCCGATTGACGCAAGCGGCGCAGGCACAGTGACCGCACGGGATGAGAACAGTGTCGGCCTCAGATTCCAGGCATACCGGCCCGCGGGGTCAAAAAGGTTGGACAGCACTGGCGTAGACAATACAGCGCTTCCACCACCGTTCTTTGGCGTGTATGTCTTAGTTAATTGAAACAAGTAATCACGTACTGTCAGCAAACGTTTACCTTTCTGAGAATGCACAAAGACTCCGATTTCCACACTCTCTACGTTAGCAGCCATTTTATATCCTACATTCGTTAGACAATTAATCGTAAATGATTCTCAAGTTCTCAAGGTAGGCCTATGTGCTGCTTTATATAATGACGGATTGCACAACGTGTACTAACTTTCAAGGCCAAGCAACCAATCAACCAATCACACGATCAATACGTTACCGCCTACCTCTGCCTAGGGGCCCCATTCGTTTAGTCTGTTTGCTCTCGGCTGGCCTCCAGAACGTTCGAAACGTTTATTTACTGAAAATTACTTCAAAGCATCTGACAAAGTGTGGTACGATTACTGTTTATGTATTGCAAGTAACTGACCCTGTATTTTGATTGTTGATTTCATACAAATTACTTCAAAGCAGCCGGTTCAAGGCATCCAGGCATCCATTTACAAAAGTGGGGTGGTGTCCACTGTTTCAATTTCATTTTCTGCGGTCAGATTATTGTTTGTTTAATGCAAGTAACTGCCGTTTGATTTTCTGCCTTTTGATTTTTCTGCCTTTTGATTTTTCTGCCTTTTGATTTTCTGCCTTTTGATTTTTCTGCCTTTTGATTTTTCTACCTTATTATTCTTCTGCCTTTTGATTTTCTGCCTCTTGATTTTCTGCCTTTTGAATTTCTGCCTTTTGATTTCTGCCTTATGTAGTGCTCCCTGTAGGACTTACTGCTATTATTGAAGCCGGGGTTATTGGATGAAGGGCGAATGAATTTAGACTTACAGGGTGAGATATGGAGTAATTGGCTTATCCGAAAGGCGAAAGAGGTTTTTTGTCTACTAGTTCTTGGGCTATACAAGTGAGATAGGTATTATATCTTTCAGCAATCTGCACCCTATCAGTCACTTTAGTATCATTTAATATTAAGCATTTTATCGATGACGTTTATCAGGTTTGTCTAAATTTTTGTATCATTGCTATCATCGTGTTTTTATATTCTTTTTTACTGCATTTTCTTGTATTTTTTCTCATGTTATCTCTTTTAAATACTTTCATTCCAATCTTTTTTCATTATTTTCTGTTTTGATATTTTGCATTATTAAGCAAATACGTGGATGACTCTGAAGTATTTGCTGTGTGCTATGTACAATACAGCAATATTAACGGTATTTGGATATAAGCTGTGTTCAGTGGTAATGCTACATGCATCAATCTTAAGCAATTTTATCAGCTGGATTTTATTTGTCACAGCAAGTTTAAGCCTTTTCTCGTTTGATAGATCTTGTCAACAATTATCCCATACTTTTCAGATATGTCCTTCAAGATTAACCTTTGCTCTTCTGTGAGCAGTGGTTTGGGTGTTACATTCATCTTAGCCCCAGAAAAGCGATATACCTATATTACATTTGGTTCTACTAGAATTATGCTAGATGAATCAACATTTTGACAACAAGTGGTATTAATTGACGCTAATGGTGAGTCTACTACCATTTCTTCTGGTTTTTGTAATAGCATTTATATAAACATTAGACTCGATAACATGTCTTTATTCACAACAGAGTCTGTCTCACAAACTACTTAACATCTTTTCTGTTGCGAGTATCTAGTTGGGGCCTTCTACTATATACTTTCTTTGGTTCGGTAATGTTGGTATTCCTGAGGAAGGATTCCTTCGTCGCTTTCTGTAGGCCTATGTGGGCGGAACTGTTTCTATTATGTATCTGAACACTCGTATAGCAAGATTTTATAACCTAGACGGGTTTAAAGGAAATATTTCTCAGCTATTATGGTAGTATTAAAAGTTCTGCATTAAAGTGGAAGACTATTCCAATAGTATTCCATGAAGACGACCCAATACATGAAAAGAATCTATGTGATCCAATCAGAGTACGAGAACGCAAAACCAACAGATTCCCACGTGCTGCAGAGCCAGAGAGCATAGTTCGTCGACATGGCTCGCTCGATACAGGAACACAGAGTTCCCTGGTGTATTCTGGGACCGAATGAGATTCTACGGATGTGTCTTCCTCCTCTTTAGGTTCAATTGATTCTTTATCAGTGGAGTTTTCACTTCCACTATACACGAACTGGACGAAGCGTCTCAAGTCAGCTTCATCCGCTTTCAAAAACGAAAGGATCGAATGGTCACCAAATCTCCAGAGAAAACCAGAAATATTTTTACGTTTGCTTTAACAAGTTTTCGTCAGTTTTTCTTTAAATAAAGTATCTATACTTTTACTTGTAGACACAAAATCAGTCGCCTCACACCTCAGGCCCCCGTATGGACTCCGAAATTTCTTCTGACTCTGAAACAGGTTACACTGGCTATGCCTGAGGACCCAGCTTATTATTTTGTAGTCACGCTTGAGAATCGATGAAAGGACTATACGTTGAATCATATCAATGCGCTGGCATTGGAAAGCTAGCTCATCAATATTGGTTGGAATTCTTCTGCTCAATTAACGTCGTATTTAGTCCTTGAGATGTTTACGGTGCAGTATGTTGTAGAGCAACAGCTACTTGGCCAATACCATAATAATCTACCTATGACTCAGCCCATTAAAATTACAGTACCTTTGACGTCAGGTGAGCAACCAACCATGACAATAGACCTGCAACCACAAACCAACCATTCATCCAATTGGTTAGAACTTAACCAAGTCTAGTTCAAAGGTAGCTAGCTTGATGATCATTGTATTTTGAGCATAGTTACTTGTATTCAAAATGCACTGGACTTTCGGGTCAGGGTGAGTCAGGGTCATGCGGTGGGAGAGGCAAATCAACCGTCGAATTCAGCCCCGTAGAGTTTACCACTGACCAGAAACCGTGCGATTCACCTCTCTTCTCCCAACGAACAGTCTTCTGTTGTCACTATGACGAGTACACGCGGACTGTGATGTAACTGTGATCAATCAATATTCGTTTATTCAATAGAGACAGACTGACACAGACGCAACTTGGTAACATGCTTTATTCATTAACCCATTAGTCAAGTCATGGCCTCGAACCCCGCGGAGTATAGCTAGTGGGTTTTCATAAGGTAGAGCTGTTAATGTTCTACATGTAGCCTAAGTGTTTGTCTATCTGTCTGTGTGGTTCTGTACGTCTTCCGTTCATTTATACCTGTCAAATTTTTTCAGTTTTCGGTTTCAATTACACAAAATTCACGAGTTCGTGCACGAATTTCACTGACAAATCATTCAAAAAGTGCACACGTACCGGTAAGAAAGTATGGACTAAATGATGGACTAAATCTTTCTTTCACGGAATTCACAAAGGACGCATTCCGAGATGTGGGCTGATGCGTGAACGTAATGAACTTAAATTCAACACAAACAGGCGTTACCGCTTGTCATGCGTTAAAAACTCTATTTAAAAACACCTATACTGTTAAATTCATAAAGCTCCTTTTGAAACGCCTACCTACTCTGCAGCGATCCCGCATTAGACTCTGGCAATCATCATCCAGCGTTCTGTTAGGATTTTGATGATATTTCGTAATCGTAAACTCTAAGCTTTAAAAGAGAGACGGAAAAGCCAAGCGCAGGGCACCAGCTTATTCACGAACGCTGCGTCGAGTAAGAGGGGTTGTTCAAAAGTTAGTCAGAAGGAGGTACGAGTCTGCTTGCCAGGACGTCAGATGGGGCAGAGTATCTGTAAAGATTGGAGTCGTATAGGTCGGGAATTGGAAGGTGGAGGATTAGGAGAGTTGGAGTATGAATTAGTATGGAGTATGAAAAACTCAGTTTTAAGTGGAAAGACGGGGAGTGATAGAGAGAGGTTCCTTTGGCAAATGATAGTTGGTGATTGACAATGATGGTGGAGGAATCGAAAATTTGCGGAAATCAGGAGGAAGATAGTTGTGCTGCCATCAGACCCCAGCGGGCCCAGCCAAATGCTTCCAAACGTGCTGGAGGCTGTTGGGATCCGCGCCAGACCCTCCCTCCCAAACGCGGGAGCGAGCCCTGAGGGTGACGTGATAGGTTGCTTTCGGCATCCTCGTTTGTTCCCCGTGCCAACTATTCAAAACTTTGCCCCTTCAATATTTTTCGTGGCCCCCTGCGGACGCTCATGCGTTCAAACTTAACGGTATTGTGAACGCTATAGTTGCCTAATTGTAGGAATGTGAGAACGCAAACTGCGACGTTAGGCTTGGCACAAAAATTGAGAAGCATTATAGCGTCTTCTTGTGTATCTATTTCACAAAAGCAACACGAAGAATTTTATAATAAGAAAAGGATGAAATTCCGACATTCACGACATCGTCTTTATGCGGCTGTAAATGTCGTTTTCAATTGTACGAACCTTGAATGATGTGACAGTTAGCAAGAAAGGAACCGAAACCGAGCGATGGTACTTAGAATTATAGGCCTTTATTACCTCCCCTAATTCCCCTCAACGATCGAATAACTCTGCGACAACGCCGAATCTTGCCTCTTTGGCAGGGGCGTCTATCTCCATTGGAGCAACTTCCCTCTGTCGTTTAATTGAAGAAGCGTGAGATTGCAAGCTGCGAAGTTGGGCTTGGCACAAAAATTGAGAAATATTGTAGCGTCTTCGTGTGTATCGGAGCTATTTCACAGCAGTAGTAAGAGGAATTCTACAGCAACAAATGTATTAAATTTCGACGCTCGTGACCTCCTAATTCTGCGGCCGTTTATGTCGTTTTCATTTTTACATGCGAACAATGATGTGACAGGAGCAAGCGAGGAATCATCGACATCGCACGATGATACTTAGAATGAAACGCCTCCTCGAGGCCTCCTCAACGATTAAAGTTATTAAAAAATAACTCTGTGACAGTGTAGACACTTGCCTCCTTCGGACTGTCCTGACTGACCCTGGCAACGTGCTGCACCGTTGACTACCTCCAAAGAAACCCACCAACTATTCCATCCGTCCCCTGTGTAATCCTCAGCCGACAGCTTGACGCGCAAAACGTTTATTGTTAGAATGTTAGGAACATTTTAACTATATATGTTTATTAGATATCTGTACACTATTAGCAGTTGTTTAAATAAAGAATTTACTTATAATGTATATATGTATAATATTATAATATATAATGATTTATCTGCCAGAAACCATTGGTATTTTACACCACCCGGGGATGAGATGATTGAGGTGTTTTCCTATTGCCTTCCTCACATACAATTGTGGGTGAGCATCTTGTCCAAGGTAAGATACGAGGTGACTTGAGGTAGATTCGAACCTGTGACCCTCCGGTTACAAGGCACATGACATACCGCTACACCACCGCGTCCAACTTATATAATTATATATACATACTGATTAATACATCTCTAATTCTGTATGTATATAATTGGATTGGATCCACAGTTTAACGGCAGCTTATGACAACGTAGCCGCCGACAAAGATTGGTTTTTGGCATATTACAGCTCTAAAACTATAATCATGTGTGTGCATGTATAATTGTATATATATATTTATATATATATACCTGTTGAGAATTTTCTATTTTGTTCAATTAAAATTTATATTTTTTATTTTCGGTTAAATTTTGGTGTTTAATTAACCAAACTTGCTATTCTTCAAACAGTTTTTGTTGTATTTTCCTATGTGTAGCCAACCAACCATAAGCAATTAGATTGCACTCTAAGTATGGATTGATGAATGCCACAAGGGAAGGCCCTGAATGGATCATAGTTGCTGCTAATAGCTGACAGGTCGTTTTCGGTTTTTTATAAAAACGACAGCAAACGTTTACATCAATTGTGTATTTTCTAAAATATGAGCGTTAGTCTTGCATTATTAAGAAGCAACTTACTTATCGGGCGCCGTAGTTGAAAGCATCGTCAACCTTGACCGTTATCTGATACCATTGCTCGTGCTTGTAGCCGTCCAATATATGAGACCGATTCGTGTTTGGTCGTAGTTTAGCCTAGACTATAAATAGGCTCGTCAATCCACCTGTTATTATTCGTCCGACGAGAAGGAAGAGGTAGAGCATTAAGTTGGGCTTCAACACGCCAGAAAGCAAACGGCGTCTTAAGACTTAGTGTTGCAGGTACTTACGCCGTTTATATAACAGTCATTTTCTACTTGGCTTTGAAAAACGGATTTGACTTTTAGTAAAGGTTACAATATTGTTTCTTTAATTAAACGACAAGAATACAAGTATGATAAGACATCACTGTTTTGAATCTTGAGCAATACTTAAGTTAACTAGACCGAGACGTTTTGTTGAACAGTCGGTAGATACAAGTCAGATAAGATTAATTTTACTAGCAATGTTTCAAAAATGTTCAACCAGGCAGAAGTCAAGGCAGCGCAGGTGACGATGTTGTTTATTCGGTACAGATTTATTTTAATGATTAAGGTCTACGATGTCAAATGAGAATGTGTAATTTTTGTCAGTGACTCAACAAGCCATAAGTTTCTTACTATTCGGAACTTTGCAATTCGATGCATGGATATTCAACCAGTTGTGCCACTTTATTTGTATTAACTTTTGTTGGTAGAGCCAAACCTGAAATTGAAATCTTGTTCCTTGCCAGGTTTCTACTCAACAATTCAGCTTGAGTTTCTATGTTATCTTTACATAGGGAAAGGACGGAATCGGCGAAACCTGAGGCCAGTCGAACTGAATGAACAAGACAGACAGCTACAGCAGAGAAATGATTCTTAAAGCGGCCTTGAGTCTGCTAGTATTCTCTTTATTGGAAGAAATATCAATTGAAGGTTTTTAAAAATGTTGTTTTAGAGTTTTCTTCATGAAGAAATTTTACAGATTATACGTGGCGATGACGCCAAACATCTGAAAACGAACTGAGCCAATTCAATTATAATTATTTTAAGAAAGCAGCCCGCTTTGGAAAGTAGAAATTCTTATTAGATTGATCGCATTTTTGCATAACCTAGTTTGCGTTAGAGCATGCAGAAACCATTTTTCTTCTTAACCCAATCGTTTCAATAATAAACGGAAAGCTTCAAAATCGATGTTTTCTTAAACAGTTTCAATAGTCATACAATCTAAAGCATTTGCTTTTCTGTAAGGTTCCGAGTGCTTGCCTGATCTGAAGAATACAGCTGCTTATGAAGGAAACCAGAACACAATATTGAATCAGACAGCTAATTCTAACAACGCAAAGTTTTCAATCATTCCAACATCTGATGAGTTTGGTTACTACGTTATCTGGGAGTATGGCGTTTACGGGGATCCTCCATTGACTGGACTCTACTATATTAATCAAAGCGGTCTAGTAATACTTGACGCCACAACGACTCCAAATGGCGAATCGATTTCAACTTCTGGGCTGTACATCGCACAGTGTGCGAACAATGAGAACAGGACAGGAGCCAAACTCGTTGTCGTCCGTGAGTATTTTAATTGATCAATTCAGATTATGTGCCAATTAAAATTAGTTAAGTTTTGGTAACAATATAGGAGTTAGAAAAAAACCAATGTGTTATTTATAAATACTATGATGCAAGTGTGGTTTTCTGTCTCATCCCAATTGTGTATGTGTACATCAAGATTGTATCCGAACAAATCAGAACAAAATGCACGAAATCTGAACGAGAATGTAGAGGACTGATTATGTTCAAATACTTCGCTGAGCTCAATCAAATTATACGTGTTATCCACTTTTACAGGTACTGCTCCAGAATGTTCATGCAATGCTAGCTATACACCAGATGCTGTTCAACTATCATGTAGTATCCCTTATGCAGATGGCACAATACATCCGATCTATGCTAATATGACTTGGACAAACGGTGGACTCGCTTACACGACGGAAACTCCTCCGAGGACAAGGATTGATGACTATGTGTTCAAATCTACGTCAACGATTACAGTGGACAACAAAGCTCCTGCAAACTTTACATGCACAGTTACTTTCAATGCACCAACTGATATTGTGTATGAATTCATCGCAACGAATGCACCGGCGTTAAGTGCATCTTGTTCAGTGGCAGGTCAGTTTTAAAGTTTATCACGTCCATGAACGACGTAAATTATAACAGATGTGATCGTATTCAGAGCATACTAATAACTATGTTGGTTGTAAACTAATATGATTGCAATCGTAATTGTAATGTAATGTAACAAGACATTTATAAAGCGCCACTAAACAGTCTCTCAGAAGCGCTCAACACGTGACCATCAAACAGCTGAAAAGATTCGTCTTTATGAGTCTAGAGAAAACGGAGGGCGGAAGAGCATTCCAGATCCGTGGTGCCGCAATCGAGAAGTCCCGACGAGCACGGGTGATGGTTCGAAATGAAGGTACAATAAAGTCATTTCGCGAGGCAGAACGGAGAGCCCGCCGACCAGTTTTAGTCCGGAGCAGTGCCAGTCGTATCCTTCCAAACAAGCGTAGCAATTTTAAATTGCACACGATCGGCAGCTGGAATCCAGTGGAGCTCTAGTCGCATGTAGTCAGATTTGTGTGAATATTTCGGCAGGTCAGCCAGAAGTCTGGCTGCTGCACTCTGAACGAGCTGAATTTGATGAAGACGGAACTCAGGGAAGCCCAGGAGGACCCCATTACAGTTAGTAGTCAAGACGTGTGAGGACGAAGGAGTGTATTAGCACAACCGCAGCGCTTAGCGACAGCGTTCTCCGTATAACTCGGATCTGCCTGAGTTCATAATAGCTAATCCTGGAGATATGTGACACATGATCAGCCATCGTAAGCCCACCATCAAGAAGCACCCCAAGGTCCCTCACCACATTACAGGACTGTCCAATAAGGGATGCCGATGCAAGAGCATTTTGATCGATCCTACAACGTGCACGTGTTGTACCGAACCATGAATATAAACTGTGACTTGGTCGGGTTGAGTCTAAGACGATTGGCAGACATCCAGTCATGCACCATCGCAAGTGCACAATACATTTGTTGCGCGCACACCACGGAGTCATCGGGTCGACAGGACAAATGCAGGTCATCAGCAAACTGGTGGGACCCAGCGACGCCACAACATAAATTAAATTGTTACCATAAATGTATTATTATGTAATACCTCTGTAAGCTACAATGCCGAGGCACTTCCGATCTGGTAACAGGAGAACTCGACCAAATAGAAAGGTCTTCCGTCGCTGGTGAAATTGAGGCACCGAAAGAGTAAGGGTCTCATATCGCATATCGCATGGCTGTCAGTTACAGAGCGAGGGACGAACCAGGGCGAAGTAACCATGCTGAGTTGCGGAACTACGCAACTGAAGTAAACATTTAAATCAGGCTGGTTGGCTAATGTGATACACGGGCATTCATAGGTGGCATTACCGTCGCCGACCCCACTGAACAAAAATGCATGCATTGTATTAATCAAATTTTAGTGCGTTAAAGACGAAGGTAGTTAGACGACATCCATTTGGATAGCGCCTTAGACGATTGAAATATTAGTGAACTAGGGTCAATGCATCTAGAGTTTGGATTCGAAAGAATGCCTGAATATCAGCCAGTTAAAAGTGAGAGGCAAACCCAGAGAATTAAAACCATGTCTATGATAACTGCATAAAAAGATAGCTGGACTTCAAACTTATAATCAAATTATATTATATATTTACACTTGCATCTGGAATATAATTGTATATGCTTGGGAACTATTCTTTAGTATGCGGCCTGAAAACTACCACTACACTACCGCCGACAGCTGAACCGTCTTCTACCATTTCCGGTATGTTTAAATGTAGCAGCATTAAATAATTTCCAAAAAAACAAATGAATTATCGGAACGATTTTGTCAATTAGATCGGTGTCACTGTTGTGTCTACTTTACAAACATACAAATTATTCTCGCTTTAAGTGTCGTCTTTCTTATTTTTATTAGTTTGATCATCATAATCGTCATGGCAATCTGTCTTATTTGGATGTTGATTGCGGAGCAACTGTGGGGAGTAATAATTTGACGTTTCGTGTGTTTACAAGTTAATACCCAGACATATTCTGACAGCATAACCACCTTGATGTCATGTTGTGTGGAAAAGATATTTGAGTCAAAAGTGTCATGGGGTAAATATTTACCCCGCTTGGTCCTCGACGTCGTTATTTTTTCGAACATAGGGAAAATATATTTGTTAAATATCCGAGTTCAGAAGTAACTTAAAATCAAAAATAAAGTGTTGAATCTACCAAAGAATTAAGTTTTGATAGTTGCATAATTGTGGAGAGTCTACTTTCCAAGATGGCGGCCAATATGGCCGCCAAATCACAAAAATATGCATATCCCATCTCATAGACAAGCTATAATAATAAACTAAGTGTCGAATTTAGTATTTTCAAGGTCAGGGATTCGATCTCTCGTAACGGAAACAGTATGAGAGTGTTAATTTACAAGATGGCGGCCAATATGGCCGCTAAAACACAAAACTATGTGAATATCAGCTCACTGGTAAGATATATTAACAAATGAAGTGTCAAATTTACTATACTCAAGGTCAAGGAATTGATTTATCGTAGTGGCAATAATATTTAAGTGTTACTTTCCAAGATGGCGGTCAATATTGCGCCAAAATACAGAAATGTGTATATCTCAGCTAATATTTTGCTTATGGTGGCCATAATGGACGCCATCTTGGATAGAAACGTTTCCAAACTATTGCCACTACGAGAAATCGATACGTTGATCTTCAATGTATTAAATTTGACACTTCGTTCGTTATTTTAGCTAAACTTAAAGCCAAAATATGTATATTTGGTTTTTACGGCCACATAGGTCGCCATCTTGGACAGTATCATCACGACACTTTTGCTACTGCGAAAAAACGACTGTTTGACCTTGAAATTATAAAATTTGACACTTCATTTGCTACTGTAGCTTACCTATCAGCCAAGATATTTATATTTGTGTCTTGGCGGCCAATATGGCCGCCATCTTGGAAAGAAACACACACTATTGGCACACTATGATCTGAAAGGACGCTTGGACGTAGCAGAGAGGGGGCGAAGAATTTGGTGACAAAGATATTTTGGAGCAAGACCCAGTTGAGATTTGAGCATGAGAATGAGAACTTTTAATTGGATGCGCACAGAGAGAGGTAGCCAGTGAAGTTGTTCAGCCATAAATGTAGAGATGTGAGAGAATCGAGGGAGGCGAGCAATAAGTCAGGCTGCAGCATTCTCTACAGATTGAAGAGGAGATAGATGAACCTTAGGTACGCCAACAAGGAGAGAATTACAATAGTCAATTCGAGAACAGACAAAAGCATGGACAATTGCGGTGAAGGTAGAGGATGAAACAGATCTGCGAATAGCTTTAACCTTTATTTACCCACTGTGCCTTTTAGGTGGAATTTTGAGATGACCCTTAGATATGTGTTGTATGTTGATGGTATTAAAACAGAAATGACAAACTTTTAGTGATAGTTCACATTTAAGGTCATTTTTTGGGATGTTCCAAAAATGGAACGTTGGGTCATTCCCACTAGCATTTTTTTACAATGGCAGTTCAACATGAATAAACGATACAGTATTGGCTTATGCACAATTTATTGAAAACCAGTTTATTTAAAGGTATGAAAACTTTCAAAACAGTTCACTTGAAGTATCTTGAGGCACCTGACATATTCTTTGGTAGTGTTTTTCTTCAAAAAATGAAAAAACAACGAGCCTGACTAATGAGAGGAATGTATTGCTCGATCCCATCGCAATGTGTCATGGCAACCTTTGACGTGCCTGAACACTTTTTCACAGGATTTACAGTATTGATAGTGCTGGAACACGCTACTACATTGTTATCTGACTACCTAACAACAACAATTTTGGCATGACATGTGTATTCAAATGTACCTCTTTCTTGTTTTGCAAACATTTTCTTGTCATTCAGAGGTGCTGTTCCGGTTCGACCATCACGGACGTCATGTCCGTGATGGTCGAACTGGAATAGCACCTCTGAATGACTGCTGCCCAACACTTCAGCTTAGACAGAAGACTGTAACTAGTAAAGAGATTGGCAAATAATAACATGTGATATGGTTTCCTGTGATGAGTTAGGCAAAATTCATGGCAACGCGCTCATCAAAAGTGGTTAATGCGTGTCGCCTACTCCTACCACACCAAATTGTTGCTTGATATGGATGAACATCCTATTCATGAATAAGACATCCAGATCTTATAACTAAATCTGATTGGCTTTCCTCTTATAAACATCTCTAACCCATGATGTCCAATTGTCCATAGTTAGGCACCCACCGACTTATACATGTTAATGCTAAGTTTGATGAACAATTCCAATTGCAAAGATTTGTGTTACTGATCATATAGTGCACACTGCCATTATAGAGAGATCTCTTGTCAGCTGCATGCATGGCAATACATCCTCCTATCATGGATTTAGACATTGCAGTTGCTATTAGAGTGCATCAGGTACTCAACTGTGTTGCAGTAATTGCGTTATTTTCTAAAACTCCAATTTAAAATATGTACTAATTATTACAAAATCAGTGTTAAAACATAGGCATTTCTTTTACGGGGGTGTGGTCACTCTAAATAAATTGCCGACATTTTTTCTATGCAATTATGTGCGAAATAAAAAAAAACTGAACTTTTCCGACCATTTCCAATGGAAACCCCAGAAAACTTACCCCCCCCCCCCCGAAATTTTTTCCTGGCTACGCCCCTGGTTAAAAATAAATTAAATGAAACATAATATTAAAAACAAATTAATGAAACATGCAACAATCCAACAGTATATACTGTCAAATTATGAACAAGGAACACAATCACCTCATATTGGAATTATACTAATGAGAGTGCACCAACGTTCCAAAAATGGAACATGCTTCAAAACTGAGTTTTTTCTCCTAGAGTTTTGCCTCTTTTTCAGTAATTTTGATTTTTAGCACTGACTTTAGATATCAATCAACAAAATAGAACGTGTCTCACCTCTAAAATTATGACACAAATATTTATTTCAACTTCCTAAAAGATTTTTTTCAAAAATCACAAAATTCGTCAAAATTACGCATCTGTAGCACAAAAATAAATAAAGTCAATCAGACAATTACCACTGTTTTACATTCTCCATTCTTAGATCTTTCATTTGATGTGCAAATGTAATAAGTTTACCAAGGCCGAATTATTTTTTTTAATATTACAAATTATGTTCCAAAAATGGAACGTTGGTTAAATAAAGGTTAAACGCCTACATGTAAGTTGGAAGTAAGAAGAACGGGTAAGCTTGGATATGTGTTCAGTGAAGGTAAGATAGCTGTCTAGGGTGACACCCAAGTCCCGGACACTAGATGAGAATGTGAAATGCGGAAACTTTTCAGAAAGCAAATTATAGTCGAGTTTCAGGAGTTGCTGTGGTGTACCAAACCAAATAAGTTGGGTTTTGGAGGAATTTAAAGAGAGGCGATTAGAGGACATCCACAGATGGAGATCCTGGGAAAGAGCGTCAATGTGACTAGCAAGAAGAAGTTGAGCAGAAGGGAGCCCACAGACATATGCCTGGACATCGTCAGCAAAAATTTGGCCGATAGCCGAATGATTTGGGAAAAGGGAAGGAATACCAGCCGTGTATAAAATAAATAAGAAGGGTCCAAGGACAGAACCCTGCGGAACACCCAATTTAACAGGGACCCACTGAGTTCTGGAGTCACCAGAAATGATCATTTGAGTGCGATCAGACAAGTAAGACCGAAGCCAAAGAAGTGGGGAACCTTTGAGTCCACAGGAGGTCTCAAGGCGTTCTGCCTTCGACATGGTCGACCATGTCGAAGGCAGAAGAAACATCAAAAAGAGCTAGAAGAGTGAGGTAGACCTGTCAACGGCTGAATAGATATCAGAAAGTAGAGAGAGAGAAGGGATGTTTCTGTGGAGTGATAAGCCCTGAAACCAGACTGATGGGAAGAGAGGAGTCCTGAATGTTCAAGATAGGGAAGAAGCTGCATGGAAACCAGTCTGATGGGAAGGAAGGAGTCCTTTGTCATCACTGAGACTTCACAATAAATATTATTTTATTTATTTTATTATTATTTTAGATAAGCAGCTTCGCCTTGAACAGTAGATAATTATTTTTGTTACGCTGATGACCCGAATGCAATAGCTATTATTAAAATGTAAAATAAAGAAATCCTTTGTCGTAATTACTTATAGAGGAGATATTATTTTAAGCGATTATTCTAAAGAAATGAATCTTGCTAATACTGTTTTATAATAGAGCCTCAGTGGTGATGCACTGAAACTTGTTGCAAAAGTTTTGAGTCCTTCGGAGAATCTTCCAACTTTCAAGAATTTTTTATTAGATTGAGCTTTCATTGATTGCGTGTTGACGACGTTGGTTCTCTTAGTTTAAGCTGCTTCCTTTAGTTGGCTTTCACTGCACTAATTTCATTCACTTTTTTACCATTAAATTCGTTCTTTTTGCTACAACATTGCTTTCATACAGTTTACTCATGTGTCAGCAGATTCTCCTCTTGTTAGAGTTGTTTCTTCGAAGACAAAACTTGTAGTAACTTATATATTTTAGGCTCTGCCTCCGTTTTCAGGCACAGCTTGTTGAAACATTACTAGGACAATTAAATCCGTAGCATTTTTTTATTTCTTTATCGACCATATCTGAGATAAGGGACCTAAATTGGGATTCTTGTTTCTGAGTTACAGCCCGCATTTTAAATATTATCTTCTGCGGGACTCAGAATTTTTGTAAGTGTTAATAAGTGATTGCTGGCATTAAATTGCAGTGTATTTTTGTGTTGTTTTGGTCATTTTATAGAGTACATATAGCACAATGATTGTGGCATGGTGAAAAAAGTACATCTTTTCTTTGTGGTTGACTTTTCTGAGTGCCATCTTGCTAAATCTTTAAACTTGATATTCTTCAACTGCAAATGGACAACCGATGTCAACGGCAGGGTTGTACATCACAGACTGTAATCGCAATGGGAACAGATCTGACGCAAAACTTTACTTTTATTATCAGTCAATAATTTTCCGACAGAGTGGATCTCTGCTTAAGCTACTGTAGCACTTGCGAGGACTATGATAATCGAATTGAATAGACTAGGAACTTTTTATTTTAGGTTATTGTTTACCGAATATGAAGAACATAGCGGTCCGTGAAGGAACACTCGATGTACCAATGAATGTGACAGCCAGTCCTTGCACTGTAAAGTGGATGGTTTTAACAACGACGAATGAGGCAGAGGCAAAGCAAATCACGAGTTTTAATTGCACAGTTGATCCAACCATGACAAATCTCTATTACGCTAATCGGAGTGGTCTAATAATACAGAATTCGACGACAACTGAAAATGAACAACTGATATCAACGGCAGGGCTTTACATCGCAGATTGTAATAACAATGGGAACAGGAAGGGCGCCAAGCTTCTTGTCGTTCGTAAGTAATTCAACCCTATGTTTATTCTAGTTATGCTAACCAAACGCTGACAATACGCCTCTTTAAAGTTTAATGGCTAAGAACCCTACAAAATGTGAGTCAAACCAGTACTATATGTCAAGGCATGTCCACAAGTGCATTTTCGGGTTTTGAGGTTATTTCAGTTCAAGATCACAGGATCTGGGAGGCTGAAACCGTGAAAAATAAAAAGATAGGATGAAAAATGAGTACAGTAAAAATAAGAATCTTCCTTAGTTACAGTTCTACAAACATAAATTGGCAAAGCCTATGTCCATGCAATAGAAATAGTTATTTGTTACTAATAATTTAATCATGTATTAGGCAGAAAGATCACTGTGTACTACACTGTGTGCTAGTTATTGTTGGTATAGATAACAAAAACTGTATAACATGAAGTGCTACTGTCTTGATGTTTATCGTACTGCCCGGTGTCTGCTGATTGACAGCAGTGTTTGCCATCCAACAACTTAATAAACATTAAACGTATATGTAGACTCAAACTGGTCGATATTGCATCAGGGTGTATAGTGCATAACTGCAGCCAACTACTGGCTTCTCCTACGTTCCATAATATGCTAAGTACTATACATGGATAATAAGTTAATAACAGAGGACCACGTGCTTAAAGCACATGCAATTATCTGTAAGCTTTGACATTGAGAAGTATTCGAATAATTATGCTCTAATTTGGCACGTTCCATACCCCACTCCTTATATTATTATGCATTATAATGTTATGTCTGTCAGGCAGCGGTCCAGAATGTTCCTGCATTCCTGACAGTTCCTCATCCAACGTTCAACTCTCTTGCACCGTGGTTTTCGCCGATAGCTCCACCCATCCTATCCCAGCAATCATAACCTGGATAATAAACGGAGCAGTCTACACAACGGATGAGCCTTATAAGAACAAGACGGACATGTATGTGTACAATGCCATCTCAACCATTACAGTCGATGGCAGCGTTGTCAACAGTTACCAATGTATACTGACATTTGGAGAACCAACGGAGATCACGTATGATTGGATTGTGATGAATGCACCAGAGTTTAACGAATCCTGCTCAACGCCATGTGAGTTTGCTTTAAGAAATATGAAGTTTCGGTCTATAAAATGAAACATGATTTAAAAAAATCACCCGAATAATTTTCAATTAAATTGCAATGCCGAATCTACAGTAGAAGTAAGGACTAAGGATTATAATTATATATAGTACGGTGCGGTTGGTTTGCAAAGAATTTAAGTCATTACCAAGTTTAGCAGAGACCTATTGTTCGCACAATTTATGACATATTAATATTATTGTTTAGAGTTTGTGTAATTGGAAATGGTGAAACATCGACACCAGGTGAGATGAACTAGTGACAAACATTTGAATTTATTGTTTCATTATTCGGTTAATTTCTTTTTCAGGGTGGGTCAGTTGGAATGCAACAACTTTGACGCCTTATAACTTGAATACTTTTTATCTGAGCGTCTTGTCCAATATATCAGATTGAAGATAATTATCAATTTTATCATTCTGCAAAATATCTACGAGATACTATTACGACGTTTTGAGATAATGCTATTAATATTTGATGTGCCATTTTCTTGCCATAAAACTGCAAGAAAAAACAAAAGTCTGAAATTGAAAATGTCAATTCTAAACAATCACTTAGTACTAACAATTAATATCTTGAGTGAATTTACCATCAGTCAAACAAATACTCAATAATATTATATCCACCGCGTACTTTAATGAATGCAGCAACACGAGACGACCACTGGTCGATGGCTGAGTCCACCAGTGCTTGAATTATCTCAGCCCAGCAGCAAAGAATCACTTCTTTCAAATGTTCAACGTCACGTATCGGTTCACGATAGACCAGTTGCTGAAGACAACCCCAGATCGAATAGTCAACCGGGTTTAAATCCGGACTGTTCGATGGCCACTGGCCAGTTCTCCGGTTCAATTAACTCTGGCAAGTTAGCGTTCAGATAGGCAACCGTATGACGTGAACGATGCGCCGGCGCTCCATCTTGCTGAAATATGTAGCCTAGCCATCAACTCCTGACAGTTGTCGAATATCACGTAGCAGTCCTCTTGCCAGTACTTCATCGCAGTAATAAACACTGTGCACCTTAGCCTTTGGCGTAACATAGAATGGCGCCGTCTTTCCAAGCTTTGAAATAGCCAACGACACCATCACACTTTGCGAGAAGTGCTTCCTGCCCTTCAGAAGCCGCGGCTGTTAGACGTTCCCGTAGCATCATTTTGTTTAAATTGAGCATAATTATTTAGAGCATATTTATTCCATTTTCTAAAAGGGAATTCTATCATCATCTGATGTGCATTGTATCCTTTTTCTGCTCTTAAAATTCGGATTAAAATTCTATCCTCCTCTGTGAGCGGCGTCATGATGTTCATTCAAAATTGAGAGGTGTGTGCGCCGCACCGAAATTCTATAACAACGGTGTCATAATTATATCAGCGCAAAAATTGACACAGTCGTAGAGTGGATGATTACTTTCAAATTAGTATATTGGGCACGATGTTCGGATAACAATTGTTCAAGTTATATACATTCAAATTAGTTGCAGTCCTACTGGCCCACCCTGTAGAATAATAAAAAGGTAAGTTTTGAAGGTATACACTGTTCTTCAGACGGCTGAGAATACAGAATGATGACATATGATGCAGACTTTAGTACATATTAACTTTAAATGCTTGAGATCTCCAAATATAATATTCATGGGCGCCCGCACGTTGGGGGCAAGGGGGCAAGTGCCCCCTGGATTTTGAATCTATATATATAATTAAAATTAATATATTTTTAAATAATGAAATTCCGAGTATAAATATATTTTTTCGTCGTTTCGTCGTTGGCCATCGTCATATATATACGCATGACGATCAATGTACGTATATATATATACGGACTCTGGCTAAACATATATATATATATAATCATACACGGTATGTGTCATACATAGTGTATACCAGTCAGTCTTAATGATACAGCAGGTATCATTTAGCCAGAGTCCGTTGATGGCAGGTTAATCAACCCCATCAATTGCTGCAGCAGCAGCCCATTGGGGCACATCGTACTTCCAGCCAAGGAGGTCTTAATATGCATCTATTAAGACCAGTGGCGTAACGAAGGGGGGCAGAGGGGGGCAGCCGCCCCCGGGCGCAGCACCAGAGGGGCGCAAAATTAGCTTTCAGTGGTACACAGTACTATGACAAGAACGATTAAAAGTCAACAAGAAAATTAAAAGGGGCGCAGTCACCAATCCTTACCCCTGTCATGGGCTCTGAAACCCTTCGTTGCGCCACTGATTGAGACTTTGGTCCAGCCTACCAGACCTGACACCAGAATACGTCCCTCGATACTCCGCCCCAACTCCATCCTTAATGGTCCCTCTGAGAGATACAGCGTACGTTATAAGAAGCATCAGAAGAAATTCATCAGGTCTGTTCCCCGCCTAACGATTGACATCTGGCCGGTGCCCCACTTGGGGGAGCAACGCGGATCTTATCTGACGAGCTAACGGCCATTGGGGGTCACCACTCACCAGACTGAATTCCACCCGCTCCAACAGTTACAGTATTAGGATGGCTGCAGGCCAAGCGGGGTTCAGGATTCAGACGATGCCAAAGCCCCAGTACTTCGATTTGACAGCGTAGTCAAATAAACGTATTTTGTCAGTCAATGGACAGTAGTGCTCGCTAGTGGCAGGATATTTTAACAGGACTATATAACCTGGGACTATTATTATTAACCTTAAAATTTTAATACGCTCGTCGCCAAACAACTACGCTCATCACTCGTTATTGGACACTTTCGCAGCTTAACTGTGGAAGACGTTTGCAGACAGGTAGGCCGGATTTACATACAAATAAATGTTGACAAAGACCCAAGTTTGTGCCATTACAGATGTATTAGCCTCGTGCTCTTAAGCCGAATGTTTTTTTTCATTTACTAACAACAGGAAATTTCTTGTAAGTGACCTATAATAGGCCTAAATTCGAATAATCAACTTTTCGACATGTCCAAATTTACCACTAAATTTGTTTATGGTAGGCTCAAGCTACTGTAACACTATACCTGCTGATTAAGCATGAAGTTTCTTTAACTCTCTGTTCTTCCTCTTCTAGCACATCTGCGTTTGAAGTTGATCATAAATTATGGTTAAAGGTAGGCAATTGCTGCATTTGATCTCGGTAGCATTAAATAAATAAAAAAAAACCGAGGTAAGATGCTACCATCTGCAGTTAATTGCATATTATGTGCTCCGGGTCGCATGCATATATAATATAGCCTACGGACGATAGTCCACATGCTTAGCATTAGACACGGAAGCCCTGCAGGCAGTTTTACCAGGTCGTTGGTTTACCATCAGGAGTGGTTGAATACTGACGTATCAGAGTAGGCTATCTCGCAGTTATCTTGTTATAACGTTCTGTGCAAGTGAAATGTACATGAAGTTGATGAAGCCATAATAACATCGCATTGGCTGAAAAGAAGCCTTAATCGTCTGCACTGTGAAAATCGCGACTTTCAAGGTTCATCTATAGCCTCTGCATTTACAAAACATAGGCTAAAGACTTCACTGAATGTGCAAGAAATTGCACAAACTAAGCCAAATATATAGAAACTTGCTGCTTCCAATGCGCACTACAGGGCCTAATAGGGAAGGGGCAGGGGCGTAGCCAGGAAAAATTTGGAGGGGTTTTTGTTTTCAGGGGATTTCCATTGGAAATGGTCGTATTTTTCGACATTTTTGGTGTTTAATAACAGTTATGCATTTATTGGGGGGGGAGTTGAAACCTGTAAAACACCACCCCTAAATACGCGCATGGTAGGGCCTATAGGTTGTTTATGACTTTTGCTAAAGTTTTGCCCCCCTGCAAAAATGCTTGAGATCTCCAAATATAATATTAGCACGTTTAGTGATCAAACATATTTCGGTTTTCAACGTAGGCCCACGAAAAATTAATAAAATTAATACACTCTTATACTTTCCAGCAAATCCTAACGGCGTTAACAATTAGCTTGTTACGCATTATTATTATCAATATTATTACTTCGATGTTTTACAATTATCATTGCATAACTGTTGTCCCATTGTGCGTTTGCAAATGGCGTAATAAAGATCATACTTACTTACTTACCTACAAATAATAAGTGTCCATGATTTTGGAACTATCTGCTTTGTCTCTTCGTCCTGTTCGACTGCTGAATGCTGATATCATTTCATTCTCAACCTTAGGGCTACCTTTCCAACTTGCTTAACAACCAAAGAGTAGTTAATAATGCGTTGATTTTACGCATTATTTATCGGACTGCAATTCTGGAAATTGATCCGATAAATAATGCTTGGTCTAGTGCTCCATCGTTTTATGCCTTGCGTCTCAGAGACCGGCGCGATACAAGTTATTACTTACCAGAGGTATTTGCCCACTTGCGAGATTCATATGAATTATAGGATCAGTATAGAGCTACAATCGAGAAACAGCTTCAGAGGATATTTAAAGAGCTAAGTAATTATGCTGCATTTGAGTTTTTTATACAAAATCACCTGATGTTTCGATTTTCATAATACGGATATGAACTGACACGAGCTTAGACACCAGTTGTCTTTATTTCAGGTACGCTCGGTCCATGTATGGCAAAGCTCGAAAACGTCGCCGTTTATGAGGGAAAACTCAGCACACTCTTATACTTTCCAGCAAATCCTAACGGCGTTAAGTGGTCGACTCTTGCAACAACGGATGAGTTAGATCAGTTTACCATAGTAAATTATGACGACACCGTGGATCCTTCTTATGCGGCAGACTATGCATTTGACTCGTCTTCAGGTCTAACAGTTAAAAACGCAACAACAACGGTTGAATCTGGACATCATCTATCAACGGCTGGGTTGTACACCGCAGAATGTGGTGGGAACCAATTCAACGTCAAGGTTCTTGTCGTTCGTAAGTAATTCGATTGCCTAAGGTTAATCATTCGCAATCTTATCACTTCATTCCACGCTTTATCACCCCAGTGTGCACCTGTTTATAAGCTATGCCATTGCGTGTACATAATCTCTAATTTTCTTAATTTTCTTTAATTTTCAATTTCTAGTCTACTTGTTTAGTTAAGATAGTTAAGAATTTATTGCCTACTTTTTCACTTTTCATAGTTGGCAATGATGCATTCTGTCAGCTAATTTGTCTCAGGTAGCCCTGGCTTGCGGGACCTTCGTCCGCTTTTGGGTCTCCTGGATTACAAAGCTCAAAAACAGTTTTATATACATACGACCTGTATTTTAAGTTGGTTGCCGAATAAAATATGTTATGTTATTTTATATGTTAATGAAATGCCATAACGCAGCTCATTGAGGGCTGTAGACACATTTCTAGATTACGATTTAAGCACCATTCCTAGACATGGCTCTCTTCACGGTCATTGTTCGCTTGGCATATAAGACTTTTGTGTTCAAGTAGCATTATGGATTAAGTTCAGATTAAGAGTTTATGAGTTCCAATGACTGGGGTTGCTATTAATCATCGGATTAACTGTGGTTCTTAATTCATTATTTAAAACACGATTCCCTTGTTAACAATCTACAATCTAATACTATAATTCTCAAAGTTTGCCCTTCTGTTTGTATGTTTGTTTGTCCAGCCGGCTAAAGGCTCCGAAAAGGAACGATTTAGCGATTTGAAAAATTTAAAAAAATATTTTTACGGCGATATGTAGGTAAACGCGTCATTCTAAGCTGGCAATTTACTTTAAAAATAATGCTGATATACGGACATTTTAAATTTCGAACTGGTGGCTACCGTTGCAACATAACGCCGCCTTTTCTGATTTCTCAAAACGTCATACGGTACACGGCCTACTACAATACAGAGCACTCGCAAGGCATTTCGGGATTTCTCCGACAAGCCAATGACGTTATCTGGCGACATTGGTAAGAGCTGCGTATATGCTGCGTCTCCTGCGCCTCTGTGATGTTATAGAGAGCGTGTGGGTCGCGGTTCGCTTCCCGATGCTGGCTTATTTCAGAAATGTAAATCTTGGGCTAGCACGGTCCTTGCACGAGGATACTAAATGGCGTGGCGTCCATTCAAACGGTCGAGCGGTGGTGAAGGTGTGGGACTCATCCGATCAATTCATTGAAACATGAGCAGGATCCAGGCTACAATTATTCGGTCGCTATAGAAAAAACCGAAGGTTAACATTTTACATTTTCAAATCCAACGGGAACTATACATTATAGGATAGAGCAAATTCAAATACACAGGCGTACCTGGTGAGCACCAGCCAAGGCAGACAAAGTTAACTACGCAAATCAAGCGGGAACTATTATATAAAATAATCAATCAATCATTTTCGTTTATTCACAACACCAAGTCGCAACTTGTTACAGGTAACAGATAGGAAAAATTGTCTAAGCTCTGACAGTTAGTTATTAAATGGGTTGAGATAGATATTATCTCTGCTCTAAATGTAGAGATAATCCATTGGAAGCCGGGTAACAACGTCTAGTCATTCATAAAAATTAACCATCTACGTTTCAATCTCGGCAAGCAAAGTTTTTATTCAGTTAAATGTGGCGCGGTTCATGAGCGGAGTGGAGCGCTATCGCATCGAGAGTTTTATCGAGCGGGTGAAGAGGGCTGGTTCCTTCCACCATATGCCCCGACAGCAGACTCTATAACCGACGAAGCAGCCGACGTGCTGTTAAGGGCAATGATCAGTGACCCGCAAAATGTCCACCGACGGTTATGCCCGGTTTGGCAGGAGAGCCGATGCAACCTGCGCTCATAGACCCATCCATTTCGGCTTTCCAGCCAAAGACAATAAGAACTGTTGATCACGTATGATGTTCAAAAACATCTATTAGTCATAACAGCGGCCCGATGTCACTAAGCAAAATCTACATGTATGTCTCATTACGGCTATATTCTAGAACAATTGGCATTTCTTGCGTTCTGACAATAAGAATTTGATCTAATAAAGAAAAATACATACAGACATGTATGTATGTATGTTAGGGTGGTTGCATCTCTAATGGAAAATTTTCAACTTCAGTTGTTTAATTTCGCCAACCCGGCATTCCGTGACAATGGGTTTAAAAGTAATGTAGCCCAAAAATTAGCAGGATCGAACAATATCTAGGACTCGCACAACGTCTTTGAAATTTTGATTTTTACAAATAATTTTCGTCATTTCGAGTATAAGTATTTGATTCGCATTTTTGGACCTATGTTTAGTTTTAAACAGAAAGGCTAGATGATTTTACTTAAGCACAACTTTAAAATAATTTCTAAAATGTTTATGTTCTCGTTAATTGTTTATTATTAATTTTTATTGGCATTTTAGTTGTATTTGATGCGTGAGTTCCTGAGACCGATAACCACAAATCTATTCAAACAAGCATACACAAAAGGGTGGAGTGGAAAAAAAGGAAAAATTAGAAATTCGAAAAGTAATTGCAACCAAGAGTTGCCTAATGGCATGGATCAAAAACTGTTCAAACTTTAAAAAAAAATATTAATGTCTTCCGCCCCCACCAGAGGGCCAAAGTTACGAGACAAAGCGTTTTTCGAGAAAATTGTAGGTTTTCTCGTAAAATATTCTAATTGAAAACTAATTAACTGCCATTCAATACACCGCTAGAAAGAGCTCTTAAAACTGAATGATAATAGGTTTCGTCTGCTAAAATACCATCAATTTAACTTATATTTGTGCGAAGATTTCTTTCAGCAATCCAGCTTCCATTTAGGCCTAGGCAAACAAGTATTTTCGTCAATCCAGCTTCCATTTAGATAAAAAATTATTTTCATCAAGCCCGCGTCCATTTAAACTGACCATTATACAATGGATACCAATGCCAAATAATTAAGAAAAAGGATAATCGGTAAAGTTGTTAAATGTTTAAGCATGGGTGTGAATTAAGTCGGCCTAGATTACAATCTCGCATTCTCAATCTCCGAATTGCAACAAATTCTCAAAGACGTGATGCTTTCCACATTGTTCAGTTCATATGTCGGGCCGTACATTGTTGCCGTATGCCAACTTGCAACTGCGATTTTTATATTTCGTTTTTCACGCGGCATAGCATTTTAGTAAATGAAATACGTGCTTTTCATTGAGCTCAACTTGCGACCGCACTGTATAGGGATAGAAGCCCCTGTATCTGTAGTCATAATTTGACACTAACATTGGTTTTATACGAACCCTGATAGGCGATTTCTAAAACGCTGATAATGACCAAGTAATTATCATTTACACAACGCACATTGGGAACTTCGCACTTAAAAAAGTTTGCTTCGAGAAAAACTCATACTTCCTACTGTAACAGTTAGGTTTTAAGACGCTGTGTTTCAGGACAAGGTCCAACGTGTTCGTGCACCAAGGTCAACTCATCCACCGTTCACGTGACGTGCACTTCCATTTATGCTGATAGCACTTACTATCCGATCGCTGCTGTTTTCACACTGTTTGTTGATGGTAATAACTATACGACTGACACACCTGTAAGGGCCAACTATGACTCATATACCTGGATTTCAACATCAACATTTACGACCGATTACGTTGGTTCTTCGACCTACCAATGCACTCAGACATTTGGCCAACCAACGGAAATTCAGAATCCAGGCATTGCAATGAATGCTCCGAAGTTTGATCACAGTTGTTCAGTTTCAGCAATTGGTGAGTTTAAAACCAACTCATTCCATCATTTCAAAGTTCTGTTGACGCATTTCCAGTCAAACGTTTGCCAAAATAATATTTCAGTTTAAATTCTGAACTCATATAGGGAATTGTTCAGCGTCTTTCATCCATTCTTGTCTCACCAAAAATTGAATAGCGGAGTCCGTCTACTGTATTTTTGGTATTTAGTTAAATAATGGCGCTAAAGTAACTTCCTGAACAATTTTCTAAATATAAAGCTTTTGTGACAACAAGTATAACCAATTAATTGATCTCTCGCCACTCAATAAGAGTATAATTATTTTTATCTGAAGTAGGGATGTCCGGAAAAACGATACATCGCAGAAACCAACCATTCCATAATTTTTCACATTATTCGATTCACCTAATGTCTATGAATATTTTTTACACAATTTTAAAATATTATCCTGAGGTCCCTCAAAACCCCTGAACATAGCTTACTTAAATTCTTAGGAATGAAGACGCCCATGCTCGGTTCTTGGAACTTGGGTCCATTGTCGATTTACTCTTTTTATCGCAAACAATTAACGAAAAGTCTGATCTGGATGAAAATGTTGTTATCTGATTGTCTCGATATGAGCAATATCAAGGTTAAATATAGAGAGTTTTTATGTTTTTACTTGGGCTTCCTCGAATTTCATTTTCTGCTTATGAATGGTTTCTTCATGAAATTATTGTTTAATAAAAAATATGAAGTCCCTCAAAATTCTTCCTGAGAAGCAAACGTACAACGTCTCAAGATGTGATTGTTTATTGCGAAACATCAAATGACAGGAAACAAGAGGCTATGTCATCCCAGAATTAATACTATCATCAAGAGCAAGGGTTCAGAGCTGAAAATTGTAGGACCTTCATTACATTATGGAGTCTAGGACAATACCCCCGGACAAAACCCCCGGACAATACCCCCGAACAATACCCCGGACAATACCCCCGGACAAACCCCTCCGGTTTAAAACCCCCGGACAAAACCCCCACAAAATATTGACTAGATAGTCTAAATAGATTTCAAGCAAGCGGTTACTTCATACTGCAAGTAATGATGCAATTACATGTGTATTGTTTGTTTTTAAGCTAACATATTTCGACAAGCAAAATGGTGGAATTTATAGTCATATGGCTCACTATTATAGTCTACCAAGTATTATCCTTTTCTTTTGGCAACGTTATTTCTAAAGTTACCAATGGGTTAAATAGTAATGTTGTGTGCGATCCCACGCATGTAGTCAAGTAGACTACGATTGCTGAAGTCACGTACAATGTTAACAATCCGTTCATTGGATGCTTTGTACTTTTTCCTTTGGGGTTCTGGTGCGTGACCTCCGACCAGTTGAGCAATCTGAAGATTGTTGAGGTCTTGCTCCCGCCTCAGGACATCGAGGTGGGGGGGGGTTTATACCGGGCTGTTGATCAGAATCTCTAGGCTCTTTTTACCCTCATTATTTACTTGATTAATTAGCACCTCTTCAATGTGCTGTTGATTTGTCACCTGAATACGGAGCTGGTGGGTTTTATACCGGGGGTTTTGTCCGGGGTATTGTCCGGGGGTTTTGTCCGGGGGTATTGTCCTGCTCCCTACATTATGACATCTAAATAAAGTAATGATTTGCCCCAAAAGAACTTTTTGTCTCGTAACATTTAAAAACATTTATTAGTCATGACAGACAGCTGACGTTAATAAGCAAAATCTAAGTTTCATAACTTCTACAACCTAGAACAATTGTCACTTGTTGCGTTCTGACAACAAAACATTGAACTAATAAACGAAAATACATACATACATAAAACGATATAAAGTGAAGTTTCCTGATGACTTGCTGTGGGCTTATATGCATCACGAAGGTAATGATGTTGTTTTATCCTTAAGCTATGGTATAAGATTGCTTGTGGATTGGAGCAGGAGTCTTTTTGATCCGCAATTCCGCATGCTTATATGCTTTCAGATGTCTATATGTTCACACTAGATACTTCCGTGTTTTACTATTATTGTGTTTTTTCTCAATCTATTCAGCATGTGGATCTTCTGCTCAACTTCTTGGTTTTCCTCAAGACCCTCCAACGACCCTACAATCACAACTGGTCGCTGGTGAGGGATCCAGAGGTTGGTCTTGCCATCATTCTGACTATTCGCCTGCTGAGGCTGATGCTATTGTAGTAGGACAGGTGGCCCTCTCTATCATCATCAATCATCAATCATCAATAATCGTTTATTGAAAATAATTAAGCTGAAAGAGAAGCCACTGCAACGACAGTTATTCATTCTTAGAAAGTAAAACCTATCTAACAATGTTCAGATGTTTCCCTGTGCAGTTCTCAGATAGGTTTAACTTTGAATTTTAGCTATAGGCCTAAGGTTAATTATAATTCACAGCCGCTAAGTTGCACATACAGGTATAATCTGGTTCATTTCATACAACCAATGTACCACCCGTCAAAGCACTAAACAATGCGATATGTATGCCATTTAGTAAACATTTTGGCTTAGAAAACCCTCGGCTTTTGGAAGATCTTTAAATGCATTATTCTAATCAGTGACATGCGCTAACCTTCACTGCAGCTCAACCTCAACATTCGCCAATTCCATAATTATGTAGTTCGATTGCATTCCGTTTGATGAGTTCCGTTCTGGTGAATGTTGGTTTTGTAGATGCTGGTCTGACGACTCTGGAAATCATCCTCATTGTTGTTTTCGGATGTTTGCTTCGGCGGTTCTTGCTTTCTTCTTCTGGTGCTATCATTTCTGTTCGGGAAGAAAACGACTCAGACCATGTCAACGGTAAACATTATCTAAATACAAGTCATTGTTTATCATCAGATTTTCATATTACTACTAGTAATCTCTAGTTTGGAAAATAAAGTCAGTAGCATCGATTGCGATTACACACAACCTAACGCTCTATACGGTCACGCTACGCACATCGAGAGTAAGCGGACACGTTCTGTCCTAATAATTATTATGATACAATACAGGGTGGGCCAGCATAAATGAACCGATTTTGCATGCATATAACTCAGCCAATTATTTAAGTTATATACACTTAATGCGTCAAATTAATGATATTTCACTCTAGTATTAGCTTTGGAAAACTCGAACTGGTGCTAGTTTTAACTTTAAGAATATGTTTGGAGCAGCGCTAGCTACCATATTTTGTTGTCATTAGTGACGAAATATGGCGCCGTTGACAGACGATGATCAAGTTTTGATCCGAATTTGCGAATTGATAAGGAACTTGATGCATTTCAAATGATTAAAGAGTTTCCTAACAGAGGATAAAATAAAAATACGCTAAATCGTCTGATACGGAAAATTTATGAAAAATGAACTTCGCGTCGTAATCCACGCGAATCGGTACGCACAGCGCGCACACCGGCTAACACTGCTCGTGTGTCCCTGTTGCAGCACGTGGTAGACATATTGAAAATTCATTTGATTAGAAAAGACTGCAACAGACTATCTCCTAATTAATAATTAATTTTGCTGTGCAGTACACATTTCTGGCTATATGGTTTAATTTTTTTGCAGTTACTGTTAAAATTGTCATGATTTTTTATTAGCTATAGTTACTGCAAAAACGATGATTGTTGTTATGTCACGATCTACATCATGTAGGCCCTAGACTAAAGCTACAATAACAAATGTGTTTGAATCTTAATACTAGAATGAAATATCTTTAATTTGACGCATTAATTATAAATAATGTACAAAATTTGGCTGAGTTATATGCATGCAAAGTCGGTGCATTTATGCTGGCCCACCCTGTAGATATTGTGTCGATTGGTTTATAGAAAAGATAGCTTGGACACGTACTTAACGTTTTAGCTCTTTGCTTTCTAAACACAGTGAGAGTAGGAGGACACTTACTATGATACAATAAATATTGTTAAGATTTTTTGAATTGGTTTATAAATAGGAAAAAGTAGTTTCTACACGTACGGTGCGTGGGACTACAGTTTGTAAGAAAGAGGGAGAGTCCAGGTGCCAAAGAATCGCTCTTGGACGTTGTTTTCCTATTCCTTTAACACTCATCCAGAGCAGAACATCTTTCGTTTTCCAAGAACCGATCCACGACTGAAATTTCGTTACATGCGCTCAATGGTCTAAGCCAACTAACGCTTAACAGTAGGCAGAAGAAACGCTGAGTCTTCTGCATTAGATTAGTGCGTTTTGTTTAACACGGTCTGTATTAGATTAGTTTAGGCTTAAATACATTTGTAACATTGCGCTGAAATATTATAGTACAAGTTCTTATGTTAAGGTTATTTTAGAAGTTAGTCTCGTTGGACCAACTGAATATCTATAACTGTTAACACAAAAACGAAATAATTATTAACAAAAGCTTGGTATAATAAAAAGGTTTTTTTGCAAATGGTTTAGTTCTGTTTACCTACACCGCCTTTTATACGAACCATAAGCCAACATTCTCTGTGCTCGGGATACCTGTAGTAATGATTTCGCTGAATATTTGTTTTATAATCATGTTGCTTAACAAATTTAAATATTTAATTTTTAACGACCCTACATTTAGCAGGCTTCACATTTACGTTTAATCTTGGACAAGACAGACTGCCAACTGAAATGTAGATTTGGGTATCATCAGCATAGAATTGAGATTCCAGGACAACAAAGCACACTTTCAGAAAGGATCTAAGAATGGTGTCAGAAGCTACTCACAGTATAGGCTAAATGCTGTGTATAGTGAAGCTACTAGACCGCTTGAATAATGAAATAATAACAATACTACTAACACGATGAAAGTGCTGAGACTTATTAGAATCAAGTCATTGTGAAGCACTTTTTTGGCAACAGTTGATCTACATCACCCGATTCTACTCTCCGTTCTGCCCTAGGCCCACGCTTTGGGTCAACAGAAGGGGCGGTTCTTCGCTGTCATCTGGTCCTAGTTTAACCATAAACATAGAAGCAGATTTGACGCAAACACCATCTCGCACGGTCACTGCTAGGAAACGGACGAACGAACATCCTTGAACGCGATGAAGTCGGGTATGGCGGATGTGCTGTGAGGCGTGTCAAGGCATCAACGAGGTCTCACGGTCACGACGGTTCTAACGACCGAGTTTCAGATTCCGAAGCGATCCATGGGTCAGGTGCTGGGAATGAAAACGAACCAACCACGAAAACCAGACGGCCTGTCTAAGAGCTGCGGTGGCACCGGTCCTCAATAGGGAAGAGACAGAAGCATGAGGCATCTGAATCCGAGTTTCCTACACATCTTGGGGAGCGCCACTTCAGAAAAATTGTGTAAGAGGCGTTCTCTGCGCTGAGCTATTTTATACTAAGTGTCGATAAGAACACACAGTTCATCAGTAAGCAAGCAATGGACAGAAAACGATGAGTCAATGGGGTGGTGGGCGCACGCACACACGTGGAGCCTAAGGTGCGTCGATAGAGTGGAGCGTCGATAAGGGGGAAGTGTCTGCGGTACATGAAACACATCACCTCAGCTGTAGTCACTCAGTGGTGGAATAATTATGACTCAATTCAGCTGTAATTGCTCAAAACGCCGCCCAGCAAACACGACCGCACGGGACCCGTACGGGGTTGATCGGGTTATCCGGTACGGTTTTCTGACGGTTTTTGTCAACGGGTTGCGTACGGGAACCGTCTGGGGCACACCGCATCAGTGGAGCCTTCTAGCGGCATTCGTATTCATACCGCCATTTTGTGCGCCAATTCGAATGTACAAGTATTTCAGAGATCGCGATTTGTTTGTGTGAAAAGTAAGATTGCGTTATATTTATCATACTAATGAACTTATTTGTATATATATCAACATTTTATAAATGTTGTATCTAATTGTGGTCGGGATATCGATAGTCGCCACGGAGATACAGTTAAGGTTATGGACTGCATGTGTTAGGGTTAGGGTTAGCGTGTAACATTCATTCATTTCAGGAATTTATATAGCGCCCCTTCAAGAAGCCTACTCAGAGGCGCTCGTATGTACGTGCTTCCGATTGGTTCCGGCATTGGCTGTGGTTCAGTCAGTATTTAGGGTGACCCTTGATATGAAATTGTTATGTTTGTTGATGATATCGGCCCTAACAACTTAAGCCCCGTGTACAATGAATGCTTTTTGCCATCTACCATGCCAGTCCTTATCAAATTCTTTTAAAACCCCTTATTTGTCATGCATCATTTGTCTTTATTTGCCTTGGTTTAAACCGTAGTTTACGTTGCCAAATTATTTTACATGGCCAATTTAAAATAAAAGCTGGATTGGTGAAAATAATTGTTTGTCTAAATGGTAGTTGTATTGATGACACTAATTCTTTGCTTAAATAAATGCTGAATTGATGGAAATAATAATTTCCGTAATTGTTAAATCTTAAATCGAAGCTGTATTGATGACAGTTATCATGGACATAGGTAAGCTGCTTATTTACCAACGTCAAGTACGGCATTGATGACATTAAAATAATTTGGCAAGGTGAACTATGGTTTGTATATTGACTACAATCATTTAAGTTTTGTGTGTGCTTTGTTGTATTTGCAGGTGACGAGATTAGGCCTATTTCTGGCCAGTTGTATGTAAAAATATTTATTTACTGGTAAAAAGTAAATTTTTGGCTCGACTGCTGTTGGCTTTGACAGATGTAATGATTAAGTAAGTTTTGTTTTATTATGTTACATTAGCCAACGCTGTGCAGCAGGCTCCACCAGTTGCTGAGTCGTCCGGACAGTCATCCAGGCATCCAGGCAATTTGGAACACCGGCTGGTGAAGTTTGCCAGGATGCGACACGACAATCTTCAATGCCTCCTGCCGCTTCAAAGACGCTAGTCACTCAAACAACTGGTACGTGTTGAATATTGAATCCAGCAATGGTACCAATTTGATCCTTGTCAGCTCTTTGACAGGTAATCTTTACAGCGGTATTGGGATATTATCAATATTTCCCTTGTATCATCGAATTTTATTTGATATCAGTCAACATATATTTCTTGTTCTATTACATTGATTATTTTACGCCCTATTTTCTTAGGGTCAGACCACATAACTTTAACCTTCCTGACAAGGACTCACGAAATTTTATATCTCGTATGTTATTCCTGAACTCTTACTAAGCTATTATTAATTCATACTATTAATATCTAGATGTATTTTATTTTCTATGTACACCTACAGCGTTATGTCTGTTGTTAACACATTAAACGAATATATGATAAAAACTAGCTATCATTAATGGCAACACATTTGATTTGTTATAGAGAATAATTGTGTTGCGTTGGGCGGATATTCTGTGTAGGCTGCTATTAGCGCCGTGTATTGCAGGCTGTCTGTTCTGTTAGTAGTTAAGATTTAAATTGCATAACATGTTAATGTACAGCGCAGTGCGTTTGTCAGGCGCTTATTAAAGAAAAGATATTTTTATTATTATTATTATTATTAATTTCTATAAGTTTTTAATGATTCAGTAGTTGTGTGATCATTGTGAATGTGTCTGTAAATTATCAAATTGTTGTTACTGCTGTTTGGCATTGATAATAAGCTGTTGAATATATTTATCCTTTGAGCCTGTCAAGTGTTTTGACACATAGTACCAATAATCAGTGAATTAGCCTATTAATTCATAAATGATAAATATCAATTTAGTGTCCTAACATTGAGGAATGTCAAAGGTGTTGCATTGTGATCAAAAGTGTCAACACAATTTTGTGTTACAACTAATGACTTACTGCCCTTACTTACTTATAATACGCACGTTACTGTGAAATTTGTATATCACCAACGTCACAAGTGAATCGGAGGTGATTTGCTTGTCAACAAAATTTACTCATTTGTTATTGGAGATTTCTCATGTGGGTCTTACTTACTTAGATCTAGCACAGTGCCGCTTAATATGCATATTACAATGTGTTTTGAAGATTTGTTTGGTCACCGTATTGTTCATAAATAAAGTATGATGGTTACTGTGTATACTTGATTTTGTAGGTGGCGATCTTAATAGCAGACTGTTGATAAAGCTATTGGCCAGTCTGGAGGACCTGCAACAAACAAGAAACTACATTCATCTCTGCTGCAATCGATTTCGAGGCAACTGAATGCTGCAAGCAGATTTGTGGCAACGGAGCTGCCTGAGGGCATGCAATTTCCCATCGAAACTGGGTATGATCTGATGAGCATGGAGGACAAGGTGCTTGACACTTCAACGATAAAAGCATTGGTGAGTCATTTTACTGTTTAAATGGTTTTTAAAGCCTCATGTATGATTCACTCTTAATTTCTGGGTATGCAGTTTTTATCTTCCTGTTTATAGGTTGTATTAAATTCTATTTATTTGTGTCCATAAAGTTAGATGATGTGTACATAAGTTATTTGTGTTGATGGCAAATATTTATAAACAAATGTCGACATTTAACTTAAAGGCCAGCATGTTTATAATTTTTTTGTCAAATTACAACATCTGGTGATTTTTCAATGTCTCTTGTTAAGATAGAACTGCTTTGATTTGCTTCTTCGTTTTAATTGTTTAGATACAAGTACTCATGAATAACGATGGGGACTATTTATGCTTGTCTCAATAAAAAAATCAATAGTCTGCCAACCATGCTTTATCAAGTGCTTAACCTTTAAAACCATATTGCATTTTTGAGGCTGAGACAAAGTCGAGATTGTATTGACTTTTCTAAACTCGAACATTGTAAATTAGACAATCCAGGCAGTATCTGTAAATATTGCCATTTAATATTAGACAGAATTGTTGGAATAATATCATTTTACAATACAAATCAGAGCACGTCAAATTATTGTTCTTTGTAACTTGTTATTTTTAATCTAAATGTTTCATGTGTGAAAATTCAGGTGCTGTAAGGCAAAATATTGCTACGAAGGACAGAACGAAGAAACTGGTTGTGTACGAGTTGGCTGTGTGGTTTGGTAACGCTATGGATCGTAGCACTGGAGGTCAACGGCTATTGAAATCGGCACAATTCAAAGAGACCGAGTCGGAGTCGATCACCACCGATCAGGAGTTGACCAATACTGCTGATGACATTGTTGACAAAAAATTTAATGATATTGCAGAGCAGACTGATTATTTGTACTTTATTAATTTGATGTGTCATTTAACGCTATTGTTGATTATTGTTTTCAGTGTTGTATCAATTACATTGCATGTAATTCAATCATAATTGCAATTGCATGCTTGTAAATGTATTTGTATTACAATTACTTGATTGAGTAGGAATTAAATTACAATTATATTTTAATTGTAATTCAAGTACCAATTAATTTTCAATTATTTCTTTAAAATTTGCAAATGATTTAGAATTTTTCTATAATTTTTAATTTACTCTATTTTTAAAACTAAAACATCCAGTGGGCCAATGACCTGTAAATTATAATCTACCTTCAATTGTTTTGTAAGTTTATCAAGTGTCTGAAATAAGGCTTATAATTGTGATCCATTAAAACAAGTTAACAATAGAGTTTATTTGATTCATAGAGTATAAGTGTTTCAAAATGATAGTCTGTTAGTTGATTGCGCCTGGGCGAGTCAATTTGTCCAGCAGTGCTAAAGAGATGCTCAAGATGGAAGTTCTTATCTGTAGGCAGCCGCAGTAGGCTAGCTAATAATGAGTGCATGGATAGTCTGATAGTAACTGTTGTTAGTAAACCCTTGCACTTTGGGTTTATCAAAGTGTGCTGTAAGGTGGTAAGAGGGGTGTAAGGATAGAATAATGTTGACAATTATGTAGTCATGATGCAGAGCAGTTTATTCAATTAAAATCGTAATTTACACTTCAATTACATAAATATTGTAATTGAATTACAATTACTGAACTTAAAAAGTAATTCAATTACAATTACAGAAATTGTAATTCAGTTACATGTATTTCAATTACTGAACAACACTGATTGCTTTAGCTATATAGCACAGTAAGCTGTGCTATATAGCTAAAGCAATCAGTGTTGTAACTTGTTCAGTAATTGAAATACATGTAATTGAATTACAATTTCTGTAATTGTAATTGAATTACTTTTTAAGTCCAGTAATTGTAATTCAATTACAATATTTAATGTAATTTGAAGTGTAATGAAGTGTAAATTGCATACTGGAATCACTTTTAAGTCATCTGGGAATGAACTGGGATGCCCGGCGGGCTATCCCGTATGGGTCCCGTACGGAAACCGCGGACAAAAACCATACGGGACCCGTACGGGATGCCCGGCGGGCTATCCCGTATGGGTCCCGTACGGAAACCGCGGACAAAAACCGGCGGGATCCCGCCGGGTATCCCGTACGGGTCCCGTATAACCACCCGTACGGGTCCCGTATGGTTCCCGTGAGGGTGTGTTGGCTGGGCGGGTAGCACTGTAGCACTGTAGCACTTGGGTGCAAACAATAATTTATGAGCCACTGAGAGACGTTCACGAAGCCAACACCAAGATAGACAATGCTCCAGTTATGGATGTCATCAATGTCGAGAACAAAGAGAATGAGTTGGTCATTAGGGTGGAGTGAAAAAAATATTTTTTTAGCAAACGTTTTCCAATAGTGATCAAAAGTTGCCATCATGTTAGTGTAAAGAGAGTGCAAAATATTTTTGATTTTGTTTGATGTCTTCTGTCCTCTACCGGCGGTAATATTTTACTATGTAAAATTCTTTGGAAACACGTCGTCCATGTAATGCATTTTTCTTGAACTGTGGCCGAAGCTTCAGATCGATCCACCATATCAGATCAGGCAGTTGCAGAAATCGCATCTGGTGTGATACAGGATTGTGGAACAGTAGCGCCTAATGAGTGCAGTGACGTCATTGACAGGAACAAAATTAGGAGAGAACGAAAGAAATGCCAAAGCTCTGCTACAGCAGGAAGTGTCAGTATGACCGTGAGTGTTGTTGCCTTCCCATTTATTTATACAGCGTTTTTATGGAAATAAACATGCATGGACAGCATTATAATTATGAATAATAGGCCTCTACGTCCAATTGTGACTTTAAATGAAAACCTGTCTTGGAATAATCGGGAAAGAGACGGCAAATTAAAATATATTTCCACCTTTTCAGGCAGATGTTTGCAACGAGTTAAATTTCTGTTTCATACTACTTAACAATTATCATTACTATTTTATAGTTTGTGTAAATGACAAACAGTGCTGCCTCTTTCGAAGAACGCATGTGTGTGAAGTAGCTTTCCGAAAAGACTTACAGAAGAAATTCACATTTTAATGTTCCGTTGAAGACTGAGAATATGGTCTCATAGAGAGTCAATGAAGTCTAGAAGCCTTTCTTTCTAGTTGCCTGTCCATAGGAGAATCACGGTATAATCTGTGGAGCACAGATTGAAGAAGAAGGGGAACATGAACCTGCCATGGAGTTAAAGCAACTTAGTTATAATTTTGGAACAGGAAATTCTCAGTTTGAGGGTCGCCTACATAAAAGACGTCTTCCCAGCCAGACGGCCATTCAAGTGGTGCTGTAACGTCTTCATCCATCATAGTTATACCTGTATATTCCTCCTTATGGTGCAATGCAATAAGGCATGAACAACCTCTTATTCACTAAGATGTCTTACTGTTTGGCGTCTCGATTTGAAAATGTAGTTCGAATGTCATAGATGGCTGATAACATCACAGCAAATACATGGTTTAAAATCTAACTTTAATTCGTAACACTGGCATTATTGCTTCTTTCGTAGTGTGATGCCTGCTTCATAAATGAAACACTAAACTCCGGGAAATCTTGATTTCGTTGATTTCGTGCATCTGGGGTCATGGGCAGGACACCAGCTTACTTACTAGAGCTACCTCATATTCCATCCATTGATCTGTAATGTCAACAAAGACCGTTGACGTCCGCATACATTATTTTTTTCATTCATTCATTCATTCATTCATTCATTCATTCATTCATTCAATCAATTGTATTAATATAGCGCCTCTTCAAGGGAACTACTCAGAGGCGCTCTAAACCCCAGCGCCGCCAAATAGGACCATTTTAAATTGAGAGAGGAATGCCTGAGATGAGGGTCTAGGAAGGGAGCGGAGGACCAGAGGGAGGTCATTTCAGGTCGGGGGCCAACCACAGAGAAGGCACGGCTCTGCCTGGTGGAGGTGCGAGCAAAATGGACAGAGAGAAGACCATGTTCATCCGAACGGAGGGATCGCGAACCCCGAGCACTGAGGGAGGGGCTACAAAGCTCAACATGGTAGACAGGAGCGAGACCTAGCAGGCAGCGCCAAACTAAGGCAACTATCTTAAACTCGAGTCGCTGCCTCGAGCCAGTGAAGAATGTCGCGCATAATTATAGCTGGAGATGTGGTCGGATTTGGGTATGCGGCCAATAAGCGGGCTGCAGAGCGTAGGACGCGATCCAGACAGCCGAATCTGGCAGCCGGGAGGACAGCGGAGAGAGAGCACAATATCCCAAGAAATCCTTACCAGCATATAGGAAAATTGTGCATTTTCATGATAATGGCAATATCAATAATTATACTGATACTAATAATAATAATATAAAATTAATAATGGCAATAAAAACAATAACAATGATAAAAGTAGCAACAATAATGATGAAAAACAACAAGAAAGAATAAAAATAATAATATGTTTCTAAATGCAACGTAATGCGATGCGATAGAATACAATGTGCAGCAAATGAACACAGTCAGCGTACTACACTGAAGCGCATTCTACAAAGTCATACCATGTCTATTGACTATCCTAATAACCTTTCAATCTTATGACCATAGTCCGGAAAACCGAAAAGTACATGTTTCAACAGAATCAACTTCATATGAACGAACTCAGACAAGAAACTATAAGTCATGATAAAAGCCGTCACGCTGAGACAAGTTCAATGGTCGCGTGACGTCCGAAGAGCAAAACAATCAGTGTCTATTTTTGGCTAGATGCCGTTGTACTAAGGACAAAAATCTATCCCAAGAAACATTACGGCTATTCGATCTATAACTGGAAAATTTCTGTAATGAAATGCTGAGCGAAGGTCAAAATGTAGTCCTGCAAAATGACAACGATTTTCTGTTGCTCTTAATTTTACTGAATTGGTTTATATCGCCATTGTTACGCGGAAGATACTTGTGACTCCGCCCTCGTCGTTGAGCCATCGTCGGGAAGAAGTAAATTCACTCTGTCACTCTGGCTTCTTCAAGGTAACGTTGGTTGACATTTTGTTTTAAGGAATAAACTGTTGGGTAGTAATCTACCTTTATTTTCAGCGGGACACGTGTAAGAATGTTTCCGTGTTTACTGTTTGAATCAAGTTCGTGTAGGCTATAGCGATGATAAAGGATCCACTGTGATTTTCTGCTATCGTCAACAATTTTAGGGCTAATAAAAAAATGTCCTATTTGCAAGCCTGCTTAGTTAAAATTATAAGCAAACGATAGAAATAATTGTACCCTTGACTATAACTAGTTGGTGTCTTCTTTTGGGAGGGGGGAGTAACATATTGTTTTTGCTCTTTGGACGTTACTCTCCATATTTTAGGGGTGGACCAGCAAAAACAAGATCTAAATTTATCAGCGCAAAGGCTTCTACCGTGACAGGTAGTTTCCTCTCTGAGCTATTAAAAGTGCGTCTGAAGTTGATTTTCAAGTGATTGATATGTGACAGATCAAAGCTCAAGGAGATATATATACTATCAGAAAAGTAGGTCTATAAGGTGGAGGTGGGTCAGATGCTTAGATAAGACGAAGTTTAACCATAGAACAACATGGACAAATTAAATAGGACAGTAAGAGGACGTTAAGAAAGACATGGACAGATTATGGAGTAAGTCACGGAGGTGGTAATTCGAACACTTACCGTCGTTGACAGTTGTTGACAATAGGCATTCAAACTAGACTAGGACAGTAAGAGGACGTTAAGAAAGACATGGACAGATCATGGAGTAAGTCATGGAGGTGCGAACACGTCCAATGGGCATTCAAACTAGATGGGGATTGGCTGCTGTTTCGTTAACTGTGATTGGACACATTTTTGTCATGCATATAAGGCTTCGCCGCTGGTCTTCGCCAGGTATGCTATTACGCGATACCGATGCGGCTCTGATGTCGGATAAATTCATCTCAAAATAGCTTATCTGGTAATAGTCTTAAGCACTTTGCATTCATTGTTTGGCGACCGGGACGGTCTTAGCTGTTGCGTTTAATTTTACAGAACTATAGTTTTCTAGACAAATTTAGAGCTGTATTTTGCCACAAGAACGGTGAGAACTGTTTGAAACAATTTTTCTTATCGACGTCAAATGACTTTGAAATTAACCCTCGGGCTACCAAGAAGGGGTGGTTACCACCCCTCCTACGCTTTTATGCATATTTTTTTTCATATGGAATATAATTTTTACAATTTAGGTAGCTGTAGCAGATTAATTTGCGCACATTTTGAGGTAAGCATCATGATGGTATCTTACGCCGTTCAAAAGTTATACCCGATATAGCCGATGTACCAGGGGAGTAGATACCCACCCTCCTTAGTTTTTCAACCATAGCGTATTCAATTTTCTTCCTAGAAGAGAAACAAATATACCGTTCTTTAGAGGGAATGCAGGGCTTCATTGCCTGCTTAATTATTTGTCTTTTGAACACTGGAAATGATCAAAATAAATAATAATACGTGAAAATGGCGGAATGCAGCATCACAACGTAAACCGATTTTTCTACATAAACTTTGTCAACAGCTGCAGATTTGGAACTTATATTAGCTGAAACAGATACTGAAAGATGAAGTGAGAAGCCAGTTTACAGGAAGCATTCGCACAAAATAACAGGAGTAACTTGCAATAACTGCAAGGACCACCGACATAATTTTATTTGACTGCCGTGAACAATAACGTGAAGTCTTATTTCATGTTGCCTTTAGATTTCGCTGTATCTAATACAGACTATGGACTAGTTTGTAGGTTATTGTTACAAATGAAGCCTCATTATGTTTAAAATGTTCTTGGATACATAGATCAGTTTCAAAACAAATTATAGGTTCCGTTGTTAAAACTTATGTAATTTCGAGGTGCATTCACATAATGTACAACTAAATATACCATTTTGTTCAGAAATTAATGCTGAATCCACTGATGTATTACAAGCTATGATATGTGAAACCAAACCAGAAACCTTGGTAGTCCGTGTTACAAAAAACCTCGGTAGCCTGAGGGTTAAGGTCCTTCCATTGTCGGATACCATTTGAACTCTAAACATCATCCGCCTTAGTCGTCTGACTGTCTGCCTGCCCGGATCTTAGCACCCTGCCTATCGATTCTGTTTTGATTGAGCGCCTGTGAATAAGCTGGTTCCGGCGACTTCGCTATTGTGGGCGCTCTAGATATCTCGAATTTATGATTATACGGAAAACCTTATCATAGACACAAAATCACTTTTCTATCACTTGTAATTCCTGAGAAAATATCATAGGAAAATTCCCCCAGTTTGCGAAATATGTCTTTCAAATACTAGTTGAGGCAAGTAGTTTGAACCATGAAGCAAATATCTAGGCGTTGATGTAATCAGATAACGCCCACAAAAGCGAAGTCGCGGGAAACTACATGTCCTCATTATACCAGAGAAGTCCAACCTTTTTGGGCGAAGGGCCACAATTTTCCTAAGACCTCGACTAGTCTACTGTTCATCAATAATTAAAACAACGCAATGAATAATACAAACGAACAATAATTTTATTTGCCTAACACACAATCACATTTTGGCTGATTTGTTTGTAGGCCTACTTGTACTAATGGAATACTTGCTTACAGCTGCAGTGCTCTATATCTCATTCAACACAGCATATACGGCAAGTCCCTTTTCCTTTAGAGCGCTTCCCATTCATGCTATGTTTGAAGCGATAAGAATTTTATTCAATAATTGTTTTCATTATTATCATAGTTGCTAAAAGTTTTTTTTCATTTTGTTTCCAAAAAAGCGGTTTTTATTTATTTTTATTTCGCAACGTTCTTTTTTGTTTTTTTATTTTTTTATGTAACTTTGTTTACTTATTTACAGTCTGTAATTTTATTTTTGCTAATTTCAAAGATTCAGCTAATTTAAGTCACTTTTAATGTCACAAGTTGAGAAATAAATAACACAGTACAGGAAATTAAATTTATAAAAGTTATTTGAATTTCTAAGTTATCCAAAATGCCCAGAATCTAGTGCACCACAGAACATTAAAACTTCGTTTCGTATGAAACAAATCAACATGGGAAATTCTCAAGACCGACCTATTGTGCAATTCACTTGTTTAAACATAAGCATTTTATTAATTAATTATTGTCTTGAATGGCTAGGCGGCCCTGATGAAACGACGCGGCCGGATTGTGGTCTGCGGGCCGTTTGTTGGACAACCCTGAATTATACCTATCTAAACGAAATCAGAGTTGAATGGAAAACCCTTAAGCAAAAGCAACAGCCAAATGCAGATGAGCTATCGGGTTAAAATGAGTTTGAGTTTCCTGAGTTAGTCATTGTATATTGTATTAAAGGTTAGGCCTACTTATCAAAAGTGATGAATGTGACGTCAGTCAGATAAAAGTGGACGGTCTAGTAAGAAATATTGGTCGAACTGTGAGTGATGAAGGTGATAATTATTTGGTACCTGATATGGGCGATAACTAGAATTCTGTTCCTTCTCCTACAGCGGTTGACGATAATTATAATGATGATGAGTTTTATGATTGAGATGTTTTTCCTATTTAGGATGACGGAATATGCGGATAAATCAACCGAAGAAATGGCATCTGCATTCATTGTTAGCACATGTCAATTGCTTCCAAAGTCCACTTCTGTTATCTCGGATCACATGCATAACCTAATTGGGTTTCCTAGTAGTGCACGAAGAAAACATTCAAACGACTACCCGATTTTGTGTGGCAGCGTTGCGGAGTTTTACATCCGACCGCTCAATGAATGCATTGACGACACTGATTACTTAGTAGCCAAAGCTGATGAACTGGCCTTCAGTGGCGACTTTCCAGTGTTGCCAAGTGATATGAGTGGCCATGACCTAGATATGAGTGGCTTAGATGATTCGATACAGTGCTGCAAGATTGAAACAAGCGACAGGCATCCAGGTTTTGTTCGATTACGAGTTTGTGGGAAAATGAACTATAATTGGAAATATAAAAAGTACGAACTTAACCATACAGAGTTTACAAATGGCTACATGTCGCTAAATATTGATAGTATTGCAGATGAGTATGTGCCTATTACATATTACGCAAAGCATGACAAGAGCATCGTTAATGGTCCAGCCATTAAACACCAAAGAGATGAGCCTGGTGATCATTATTCCGGAACTGATGTGGTCAGAAGCGTGTGGTGCCCTCAATGGCCTAAAGAAGCCCAAGGTTGGCTTCACCGACCTAGGAATAACGGATGGCCGACCATTCGTACAATCTCCGAAGTTGTGCACAGTGGCTGTCATGTTGTCTATGTTCAGCATCGTTCTTGCAGAGACGATAAATACCAGTGGAGATTTTCATTTTCATTCGCAGAAGTAATTTTACTTCAGAGTTGGACTCAAGTTCAACAGATCGTTTACCATTTGTTGAGATTCTTTGCAAAGAGAGAATTAATACAAAAGGATTGTCGAAAGGAAGATGAGGTTCTCTGTACGTATCATTTAAAGACTCTGATGTTATGGACTTGTGAAGAGATGTCACCTGAATGGTGGAATTCCTCTACTGTTATTACGATCTGCTGTGAGTTGTTACAAAAGCTTTCGGAATGGCTAAAGAAGAGACACTGCCCGAACTATTTTATTCCTGAAGCAAATTTATTTCATGAGCCATCGAGTCACACAGTCCTTGATAAGACTGAAAAACGACTTAATGATTTCCAAAATTCTGGTAGCCTCTGTCATTGGTTTGTGGAAAATTACATACAGTCATTCATTAGAAATCTCAATTATAACAGCACAGCGAAAGCAATGCCTCATTTTGTGGACTTTATGCTTCCTCTCTTTGAGTTTTGGAAAGTCAAGAAATCAAAATCACTCGATTTATTATTTCTTTCCACGCTTTCAGAATCTCATGAAGGCTGTCGTCGTATAATAAGAAACGGGATCAGTTCTGGATTGCGCCAGAGCTTCAAAGTTGGATGTCATAGAAGATGTTTTGAGCACAAAATAAACGGCAGACAACCAGATCTTCCAACAATACAAAACGTCTTCTCTTTCACGTACTATGACATCCTACTCTATATTTTGCATACTGCATATGGCTTAAGGTGTGGAGACATTTCCTGGGATAGCAATCTCTTTGTTGAATTTGTCCAAGGAATATCAACGCAACCTAGAATTATTAGGTCCATATATCATAACTTTCCGAAAACGTACATAACTCAAAGTAGTCGGTTTCAATTCCTCCGTGCTCAGGGTCTGATGCAAAATTTAACTGGATCAAATAGCAGTCCAGAATTTCAACTACTGTCTCTCATGTCAAAAGAGTTTCTTAGAAGAGCTTTAGAATACGAAGATTCTAAATGCAACGGTATTGCTACTGCGGCTTTGTCCTACCTGGCTGCTCTGCATTTCGCCGCATCAGAATACCAACAAGCAATACGATTATGTTTGGCAGTTGTTGATCAGACTTACCAAGAGGATAAGGAGACACTGAATGCAGGTTGTTTGTTGTTTATTGACGATATCGCAAGAATCGTTGGATTGTGTGTTCTTCAAAAAAAGATTACCAACAATAATATTCATTACATCGGCGAGCGGCTTTATCTTGATCTGCGTCTTTCGCAAGAGGTGTTCGCTCATTATTTAGCTTTATTATCTGCCGACAGAATATCCATACGTTTAGATTTGCATCATGAATTTCCAGATGCAGCATTTCGTATGGACGAATATTTGAAGGCTTTATTTAAACCGAAATGTATTGTTTCGATGATGTCAGGTTCTCATGGCAAGCAAATCCTGTACTCTAGAACAGATTCATTTACAGAAACCGAGTCTACAAGTGTGAATCCTTTGATAGTTAAAGAAACAGTAATTCATGTTCTAATGGAATATGCCCTAGAAAATATGACATCATTCTACAATGATATCCGAAAAGACTTTGGCATCCAGTGCAATACAGTTGACTGCTATCGTGCTTTGTACCTTTACAAGTGTCGCCAATACAATGAAGTGCAGCATTTATGTGAGCGAATTCTTCGTGAGCCTGATCTGCAGAGCGATTTGAAAGAATCTACATTGGTGAATGTCTTATTGCTGCCACCACTTGACTCTTATTTCGATAGTGACGTACAGTCTTTGATTGGATTTCACGAACTTCTTTATTATTTATCACTTGTGAATGACAGATTGCGAAAATCTGAATTAATTTTAACTCCTGTTTCAACGTTTGAACACTCGGATGCCCATCATTTGAACTTCAAAATGGATGTGCTTTGGTGTTTTCGTCTATATCGTTACTCTAATAACTGCCACTATTTTCTTGGAAGACATTTCCTGTCAAGATATTTGAAAGTCAGATGTTGTATCGACTGCAATCTTTCGTATAAAGAAGCAATGACTGAATTTTCTGCCCTCAAATCTAATTATCCGTTTGAACACATCATTCGCAGATATCTTCTACGAATGTTTCGGCACGCCGTCAAAAGAGCGCCGGACAAAAGAGCCCCGACAAAAGAGCGCCGACAAAAGAGCGACCGACACAAGAGCGAAGTGATCTATTAACGGGGGCTATCAAAGGGCCAATCGAAACAATTAGCATGTTACGACCTATAGTTCAACGGGTTTCAAGAAAAATGAAAGAGCACAAGAGCTTACGAAGAGTCAGACTGACACGTGGACCGAGTAGGTAAGTAAGTATAGGGTTTAGTGTTAGGGTTTATGTAGCACTATGATGTTGCACTCGTGTTTGGGTTATTTAACCTCTGTTGTTGCCTTGGTTGTTACCTTTGTTGTTTGTTGCTTAAAGGGTTGTTTAAAACCGCTTAACCGCCATAATGCCGGATATATCCGGCGCCAGCTAAAAATCCTCACGCCTTAACGCCGGATTAATCCGGCATAAACATAATGACTCGGGCATAGTGCTGGCGTGGCGTATTTCATGAAGTATGGCGCATATTATATTAGCAGAGGATGTCATAGGCTATATTTGGACGGAAATATTTTTAGCCCCGGCTACTTCCGGTCTGATCGCTATGCAACCGGTGACGTATTATAGTAAAAGTACAAAATGGCGAAACGGAAGTTTACAAGCGAAGAAGTCTTACAAGCAGTTTTAGGACCCGCAAACATCCATGGATGTGATATTACCGGCAGAATGCAAGAACTTTGGCATTACTGAGAAGATTGTTATATATCTTGCACTTCCTCTACTGGACAGTGGTCGTACAGTGTTCATGGACAACAGTACTGGTACTCCAGCTGTCGGTTGTATGACTACCTACACTACAGACAGACAATGGCCTGTGGAACCGTAATAGATCTGAGTAAATATGTGCTGTTATGTTGGTTTATACGTGATCAGCAAATGTCAAAAAATAATTACGCAACTAACAATAAGCCACAAAAATTACGTTATTTTTACCCATATGGTGCGGCGCCCGGATTTCTTGGCTTGCGGCGGTTAAAGGGTTAACCTCTAATGTTATCTTTGTTGTTTAAAGGGTTGTTTAACCTCTATTGTTACCTTATGTTGTTGAGACTCGAATCTAAGTGTATTTTTTCAGTTCAGTAGGTGGGGCTCGAAGAAGCCGTCTCCGACCGTGTGACCAGCATGTCGAGCGGTGGGGGTGTAGAATCGACCGACTTGTGTAAGTTCAGGCTCGATGAGCTTCTGGGAGCTCGAGCTTTTTGGGGCTCTAAGGGGAGTCCTCCAACCTACATCGCTTAGTTTTTTCACAAAGACCGGTCAAGTTTTTTAGTTGCCTCGTGTTAACAAACACGAACGTTTGAGAACTTTTTAGACTGTTCGTAGCATTAACAGCATTAGTACTAAATTCATACATTTATTTAGGTATAAATTGGCTTTTCTTCATAGCATTTTATGAATAAATTGAACTCGCATTATTGTTTCTGGTTGATTTGATTTTTAATGTCAAAAGTACAATGTGGCCAACATCACTCTTTGCTCTTTTGTCGGTCGCTCTTTTGTCGGTCGCTCTTTTGTCGACGCTCTTTTGTCGGTCGCTCTATGTCGGTCGCTCTTTGTCGGTCGCTCTTTTGTCGACGCTCTTTTGTCGGCCGCTCTTTTGACGTGCCACCGAATGTTTCGTATTTAAAATATAGTGCAAGAGTTTCATTGCATCTATGACCATTGACCAGGTTGTGTTTTCATATGAAATTTGCTTTTCTTGATAATTAATGATTCCGATAAATGAAACTTACTTCTAAGGTATTGTCGTGTGACTCAGTATTAAATGGAAAGCCAATCTATTGTCTTTCAGGTGCGTTCACCGTTCTAATGGACAATTTGCACTCTGCATTGTCACTTAGGGGATTCCAAACTCGGCTGCTAAAATGTGCAGACCTAAACGGCACCTCCGTATGACTGTGAGCTGCACTGGAATCTGAGGTGGCCTTGAGTTTGTTTTCGACTCTACAGCAGGTTCGACTCCTCTTCACGGCCTGCACTTTTAACATCTGCGCCTCCGATCATACGCATCCCGTGGGATTCAGGCACCCGTGAGAGACAGGCAACTAAAGGGAAAACCTTCTATACTCGAATGGCCTCGTTGTATCTTTTTTTAACCTCGATTAGTCGATTACGACAGCCTTTTGTACAAATTGAGAATGAGCGAAGACAGCAGTTAGAGCTCAAGTAGAACTAGTTTCCTTTTCAGAGGAATCTGTAATCTGCTCGCTTACGTCTGCTGCCAAACTTACTCTAGTGCATTCCTTCATCACAGCTCGTCTTGACTATTGCTCATCGCTTTGGCCTCCCATCTAGCCGCATAGCATGCTTGGACCGAGTCTTGCGCTCTGCAGCGCGACTCATTGGGCAAATTCCAAAGTATGGACACGTCTCCAGCTACATGCTGAGGTCCTCCACTGGCTCCCTGTCTACCAGCGCATCGAGTACAGGGTAGCTGCCTTGGTTTTGCGCTGTCTCCAGGGCCTCGCCCCAGCTTACCTGCGTGAGCTCTGCTGTTTGATTTCGGTTGTCCCAGGGCGTCGCCTCCTACGCTCCGCAGAAAAAGGAGTTCTTATGGTTCCTTTTTCGTACTGCAACAATGCAGAACCGAGCTTTTTCTGTGGCAGGCCCAATGATTGGAACTTCCTCTAGAGCTGCTGTCTACACCCTGGGAGTCTGCCTGAAACTTTTCTTACTAAGCTCAAAACTGTTCTTTTGGGCGCGTTGGAGTCGGGAGCGCTCTGAGTAGGGGTCGTCCATTAATTATGTCAACATAGGGGGGGGGGTTTAGTTTGACAGTTTTGACAATTGGGGTTCAGTTAAATGACGTGATCACAGACAAAGTAGCGAAAACATTAAGAAATGCCAAAAATTTATAAAGTGCTTAATGTGTTAAAAAGCTGGTAATAAATAAACTCATATATTTTGAAATTCGAGATTGCAGTTTTTAGTGTAAAATTTTACAAAATGAACATGTATTCATTTTGTTTCTTTTTTGTAGGTGGACATAAACCAATGTTTGACAGTTGTTGACAAGGGGGGGAGGGGTCAAAACTGCCTAAAATTTGTTGACATAATTCTTTCGTCGTAGTTTCCTTAAGAGGCGCTATATAAATTCCGAATGAATGAATGAATGAATGCATGAGAAGGTGACATAATCAGTATAATGTAAGCGGTTGTCGTTGTTGTACTCATTATGGCTGAATTGACTAGGGACCAAATGGAGCAGTGCAGCTGTCGAACCAGATTTTCTTTCCATTCCTGGGTTTGAAACCTCGACCTCTTGGTTGACTGTCTAGCCCGATTACCACTACACTGTCATGCACCGCCTGTCGCCCATGTTAGTTTCTTTGATTTTCAGATGGTGACACACAGAGCATGAAATGGTGTTGCGACAACACTGCAATAACTCGGTAGGTGGCAACCAAGTTACAAAGCGAAAATATTTGTAGGGAGAACAGTAATTAGACTACATTAAATTTTTAACTGCAATACTTAAAGATTTAAGAAGAGTTTGCATTACATTAAGATGTGACGCCTTGGTTTTAATTGTAGTGCTATAAATGGCATAAAAAAGACATGGCATACACTGACCTTAAATAACTCAATCTTTAATCCATAATGCTGTTGCGATAACACTGCAATAACTCGGTAGGTGGCAACCAAGTTACAAAGCGAAAATATTTGCTTCTTTCGTCGGGTAACACCTGCTTCTCAAATGAAACACTAAACTCGGGAAATCTTATCCCTTGATAGCTTATGCCAACAAAGACCGTTGACGTCGGCAGAATTGTTTTAGCACAATACCACAAGAAACTATTCCTAATTTATATGTGAAATGGTTTTGCGACATGCTACTCGATAGGTGGCGACCCATTTACATGAATGACACTCAAAGAATATTTGTAAGAAATGTGTAGTAGCGTCGATTGGCAACCTGGAGATTGTTGTGTGCCAGGTTGAAATAATAAACGAAAATAATAAAGACAGTACTTAACAGAAACAGGTTACCATTTTTGCAGCCTGCATTTGTGACTTTGCAGAATATCGCAATTATCGCATATCCATAACGTCCCTTGGATTCAATTATTGTGCTTAGTACAACGGCATCTAGCCAAACAGTTACTTATTGTTTTGGTTCGTTGGGCGCAATCCTCCATACTTTAATTGTGTACCAGTAATCACAGCATTATAATAAGCTGCATGGGTTTACCATGACATGTATTTTTCATATAGACCTAATTATGGGCTATTAAAAGTCGTCTCAGTTACCTTCGGCTTGCTTGCGTTCGCCGCACACTGGTCTGATGAAACGCAGATCCTGGTCGCTCTAATGCCAGGCCAGTCGGTATAGCAGCCTATGCGGATCCTACAGAGGGTAATTTCATCTCAAATTACTTATCTGGAAATATCATACTGCAAAATATAGGCCTACGACTTATGCACAATGCACAATTGCACATCCTTGACAATCCTTGTATAGCAAATAATATTAGCCTATTATCGTCTGTTACTCTTAATTTTAGTGAACTAGTTTTAATCGACTAATGCCAGGCCAGTGGGTATAGTACATGTAAGTAGCCTATGCGGATCCTACAGAGGGTAATTTCATATAAAAATAGCTTGTCTGGGAATAGCATTTATACATTACTTATACAATATACACATCCTAGCATGGCGACAATCCTCTGTTAAGCCTACTTTTAAATTCTTAAATTTACGGAACTAAAGTTTTATCGACACTGATTTACAGCTGTATTATGCCACACAAACGTTGAGAACTATTTAAAATAATTTTTCAGCTAAAAATGTGCGGACTTTGAAAGTGAAGTTTGTCCGATTGTTCTATAAGGTTAGAAATAGATCTTTTGACTTTTGGGTCACGGAAATCCTGATCATAGACAGAGAAAAACGTATCTTTTACATTTAGTTCCTTCTCAGGAACTACAAGTGAAAGAGAGAAGAGATTTTGTGCAAGTTCTGATGGAAGTTCCACCAGTTTGTGGAAATGAATAATTAGTCCCAGGAACCGCTGCCATCCGCTAAGACCTCAATTCGAAACCAGTCCCTAAGCTATAATATATAAAATTGACTGCGAATGACTTCGTTAACTTAAAATTTGGCTTATTGTTTAAATCGCGGTTTCGGAGTTTCCATCAGCATCAGGAGAGGAGCAACACTTGCTTATGAGGTATGAGTCACAGTGCAATAGGCTAACATTCAAATAATCAGTCGATGTCATGTTATCAGTTCTATATTAATAACTAACTGCCAGTCAGAGTGGTGTTCGCAACGTGCACGACGTCACACAAAGTTTTAATCGAGAATGGCGTCTGTTCGCACAGGAAAACGTAGTGTTAAAAATACGTTGGTTTGGTCTACTAAATTGCTAATGTAATATAATGTAATGTAGCAAGAGATTTATAAAGCGCCACTTAAGAGTCTCTCAGAAGCGCTCAACATGTGGCCATCAAACAGTTGAAAAAGTGCATCATTGAGAGTTTAGAGAAAACCATATAGCTACATGTAGCATTAGTGGCACGAACAGGACGGACGAGCATTCCACATCACCGACGCCTCAATCGAGAAGTCCTGACGAGCATGGGCGGTGGTTCGAAAGCAGAGTAGTCTACAATCAAGTCACTTTGCGAGGCAGACCGTAGCGCCCTCCGACCAATTCGAGTGCCAACTGAACGGCCCAGTTAGGTAATGTTAAGTCAGTCGCTAACGCAATCATATCGTTCGGTTCTTCCTCAACAGTTGGTGAACCTGAGAACAGTTTGGCAGGTGTCGTAACTCTAATGCTAGCCAGTTCCAGGTTGTGGGACCAACCACAGAGATGGAACGGCTCTGCATTGTTGCAGAGCGGGCGAATGGGACCGACAGGTCACCGTGGACAGACAGGCGCAGTGCTCGGCGGCCCGTGCAAGTAAAAAGAGGATATCTCATAGTCTTTTGCAGTTTCATTCATTCATTAATTAATTGAATTTGTATAGCGCCTCTTCAAAGGAACTACTCAGAGGCGCTCCCAACCCTAGCGAGGCCAAATAGGACCAGTTTAAGTTGAGAGAGGAATGCCTGAGAAGGGGTTCTAGGAAGGGAGCGGAGGGCCAGAGGGAGGCATTCCAGGTCGAGGGGCCAACCACAGAGAAGGCACGGCTCTGCCTGGTGGAGGTGCGAGCAAAAGGGACAGATAGAAGGACATGTGCAGCCGAACGGAGGGAGCGCGAGGAGCGAGCACTGAGGGAGGGGCTACAAAGCTAAGAGAGGGGGCTTATCCTAATCTGGCTATTAAGTCTAAGCCACTAAAGAACATAAAATCGGACGACGAAAAATATTAATCGGAAAAAATTGGATTTCCTTCCTTATTTAAACGCAATTTTGAGAACGAACAGAACAGGTAGACACACCGGAATCGCATTGCCTTTTAGGTGACGGTTACATCAAGGGCACACAATGACTTCTATAGCGCCGAATCATAACTTACAAGACATCCATCGGTGGTCGATTGAATAGACTCCATTCAAGTCAAAGTCATTGACCTTTGGAGAAAACCAGAGTCGCAAAATCTTCATCATCATCATCATCATCATCATCATCATCATCATCATCATCATCATCATCATCATCATCATCATCATCATCATCATCATCATCATCATCATCATCATCATCATCTTGAGCCATTTGGCGGCGATGGGTAAGCATAGATGATCTCCAGTGTCGTCGGTCAGTTGTCAAGTCCATTGCTTCCCTTAGTGTCAGTCCCAGTGATGTTATGTCCTCATTTATGTTAGCGTACGGTAGTCTGCATATAATATGCATGTATGTGAGTCTCAGGTTAATATATACGAGATATGAAGTGGCGGCCAAGTGTGTACTTTTTACACAAGGGCATGCCTTTAAATTCATGTATTGATTCAGTAATAGGCAAGTGCAATCATTATGCACAGTGCAGCATCTTATACAGTTTCACAGTAGTCTAGATCGCGTAGTACGCAATTGATTTTATTCTGCAAACAGTTAGCCAGTTGAGATTTCTTCTTAGAAACGAATTCATTTAGAATGAATTACATGGGTTTGTAATTGTAAATTTTATTAGAGATTATTAATAATAATAATAATATCTTTTCTTTAATAAGCGACTGACAAAATGATGATGACAGTTATTCATTGGGTAGGAGTCATGATATTCAGATTGCCATCAGATGCAATCAGAGTTTTAAAGATGGAGATATTTTTAATACCCTAAACTAGACTTTCTACTAAACATGATCGGTCGAAAATATGAGTGATGATTCTGATGAAGGTGATTCTCAACCTCTGATATAGGTCATAGCTACAATTCTGTTTCTGTTCCTGCTGCTGATGATGAGCATGATGATGATGCTGTTAAAAACGAAGATTTTTCTCATTTAGGATGACGGAATATGCGGGTAAATCGAATGAAGAATTGGCATCTGAGTTCATCGTTAGCACATGTCAATTACTTCCAAAGTCGCTTCCTACTGTGTCTGATTATATGCATAACTTAATAGGGTACAAGAGCACTACACCAGGGAGTTATGCAATTTTGTGTGGCAGCTTTGCGGAGTTCTATATTCGACCACTGAATACGTGCATTGAAGACTTAGATTTCTTAATCGCCCCAACTGATAAGCTGGTCTTCAGTGGTGAGTTTCCAGTGCTGCCAAGTGATTTGAGTGGCCTGGCCGATACGATCAGGTGCTACAGAATTGAGACATACGACAAGTTTCCAGGATTTCTTCGATTACGAAATATCGGGGAAATTAGCTATAATTGGAAATACAAAATGTACGAATTCAATTATACAGCTCTTAAAAATTACTTCGCGAAGCTAAATATGGATAATGTTGCAAGTAATTATTCTTCTATGACACTCGTAAAAACAAATACCTTGCAAAAAATTGCGAGTGGTCCAACTATTAAACATGGAAAAGACATGCGTCCCGGAAATTCTCCCTCACGTGATTTCGTCGCCAGCTTGGGATGCCCACAGTGGCCTAAAGAAGCTAAAGGTTGGTTTAAACGACCTAGGAATAACGGATGGCCGACCATTGATACAATCTCCGAAGTTGTACAAAATGGTTGTCATGTTGTGTATGTTCAGCATCGTTCTTGCAGAAACGATAAATACCAGTGGAGATTTTCATTTTCAGTCGCAGAAGTAATTTTACTTCAGAGTTGGACTCAAGTTCAACAGCTTGTCTATCATTTGTTGAGATTCTTTGCAAAGAGAGAATTAATAAAAAAAGATTGTTCAAAGGAAGATGAGGTTCTCTGTACGTATCATTTCAAGACGCTGATGTTATGGACTTGTGAAGAGATGTCGTCCGAATGGTGGAATTATTCCTCTTCTGTTATTACGATTTGCTGTGAGTTGTTAAACAAGCTTGCAGAATGGTTAAAGAAGAGGCACTGCCCGAACTATTTTATTCCTGAAGCAAACTTATTTCACGAGCCATCGAGTTCCACAATCCTTGACAGGACTGAAAGACGACTAAATGAATTTTGCAATAATGGAATTCTTAGTCATTGGTTCTGTCACCAAACTCTTTTCTTCTTACTTAGTTGTGACCTACCTCAAGAACTTTCCTTATCTCTACATATAAATTGCTCAACGACTTCTAACTGTTTAAGAATTAAATTGACACAGTTCTTTGAATGTTTCTTTCTTTCTTCAAACACAGTTTAATAACAACAAACTCAACTCTTGCCTTAAAACAACTGTACTACACTGTATAGTTCAAATTCACTTTCATCAGCAATTTCTAAGTTTTGCGCGCTAACTGCACGTGTAGAGAATCTATCGTCAGCCAAAGTTTAGGCTACTTTAGGCCAAGCGCCCACGAGCCGACAGCGCAACTAAGGCCTAAGACTAAAAACGCTTAACAATCGATACACATTATATATATATCAACCTAAGGAACACCTGTGCTCATTATATATGCAAAACATTAGTTCACATTACCTCCTTCCCTTTCTTTGGATTGAGCAAATTAAACTTAAAAATTTGCAAAATCATCTAAATTATGAAAATCGTACTAAATTATGCAATAAACTTAATACTATATAATACAGTAAAATAATCAATCTTATAATCTAGATAAACAATCTGCTACAACATTTAATCGTCCTTTCTTATAATTAACTTCTACATCAAAAGTTTGCAGGCAAAGCCCAACGCACCAGTTTAGCAGACTTAGAC
>JACEVL010000104.1:532389-727389 GCA_020284085.1 Aporrectodea caliginosa
GGCAGTTCGCTCTCTGTGTCGAAAGAACGCCACCGAAACAGAACTTCACCGCAGCAACAGGCTGACGACAAGAAGAACTCTTAAACGAACTTGAGTAGAACATCAACCGTGGAACTGACCACGAAAATAGCTTAACTATCGTGCAGAACAAAACACCCAGGAAGAACTCAGGAAGAACTCGGACAAGACAAAAGCACGACGGCCGTATTGTCAGAGTCTTCCCTGACGCCCCTTTTCCTAGACTCTTATATAAGAAACTTCCCCCGCTAGAGGTCTCCCTTCCGCCCAGGAAACCTACCCAAGCATAACTATGGCCCATCCCAGGACCGGTTAGGACTCAGTCATGAGACCCTAACAATATACTTTATTTCGCACAAAGCAGAACAGAGAAACTAAGGCAACTTAGCAGACTTAGACTAGAACAGAAATAAAAAGTACAAAAAACGCCTTCCCAAACAGACTGGGAAACAACTCAAACTATTGCTCCTCTCGAAGCATAAACGTAGTGGACCCGCGTTCTTACATAATACATGTTGTCTTTTACAGACAAACCATAACCAGTAACTAAATTAATATGTTCATGACCATAACTGAATGTCAATGACAGCATATTTAATGCACTATTATCCACAGTATTATCCGCATGTCTTTAAGAAATTTAAACATAGCAATAACTCTCATAGATTTAAAGTCCAAACTGCCTAAACCTGCAATAAATTCTCTTACTGATTCTCATTTGTGAAAACCAAATATTTTACGATACACGTTATTCCAACAAGCATTTAGTTTACTCAGTTGAGATTGAGATAATCTCACAGCAACTGAGCCATATCTTAAAACTGGTAAGCTATAAGTCTGCTGTAAGTAAAGCTGCATTAACTCCGACAAACTTGAAGAGTTATTAAAAATATTATTGGAAGCTGCATAAAAATTTCGCATTATGCAGTCTACATCACAACTCAATTTACTACCAGCACAAAAGATGATTCCCAAGTATTTAATCTGCTCTGACCACTCAACCTTTTTGTGACCTAGGAACATATCTGGTAGGGAAGCCTTGAATCGAGGTCCGAATGCTAGGCACCAAGATTTAGTACAATTAAACGACAGGCCTAACTGACTACTAACGACATCACAATTATCTAGTAAGACCTGAAGCCCTATTACCGAAGCCGATAACAAAATGATATCATCTGCAATTCTGCATACATGATGCAACCCAGCCAGGACTTGTTAATACAACAACCTAGGCCTGCTGCTTTTGTATCCACGATGAACTTATTAACAAAAACATTAAACAACTAAGGCGACAAAGAACTTCCCTGCCGTACACCACTCTTAACTTCGAATGACTTAGACATACTGCAGTTCCAACGCACTGCAACCGATAGTTTACTATACCAATCCACCAGGATATCAACCACCCACACTGGACACCCAGACCTTAAGAGGCTGGAATACAGCTTATAATGATTAACACTATCATATGCCTTACTAATATCCAGTCATTGATGAAACGGTTGTGATTCTCAAAAGGATATTTCTTAGCGGAAGTAATTTCAGTCATGATAGTAGTTTTCTGTTAAAAAGATCAGATCGGTGGATGGAGCATTAAGGACAGCGTTGTCATCGTCGTCTTAATGCCCAGATGAAGTTGCACTTGTACATAATAACCCTAGGGCTACCAAGCTTTTTTGTAACACGGACTACCAAGGGGGGGTGGTTACCACCCCCACGGATTTCGTGTTTGGTTTCACATATCATAACTTGTAATATAGCAATGGATTTAGCATTCATTTCTGCACAGAATGGTATATTTAGTTGTACATTATGTGGATGCACCTCGAAATTACATCACTTTTAACAATGGAACCCATTAATTAGTGATATTTTATATTATTGCGTACATTTTTTACTTTTTGGATAAACAAATATAAGATTATGTGTGTTTTGAAATTGATCTATGTATAAAAGATACACACAATCATCCCTACACATGTTTATATAGTATAAATGTACATCCATACATATATATCCATACATATATATCGGTTTACGTTGTAATGCCGTATTCAGCCATTTTCACACAGATTACGCGTATTATTATTTATTTTGATCACTTCCGGTATTCAAAAGACAAAGATGTAGGTATGCAAATGAAGCCCTACATTCCCTCTAAAGAATGATATCTTTGTTTCTCTTCCAGGAAGACAAACGAATACGCTGCAGACAAAAAACTAAGGGGGAGTGCTTCCATTCAGCCATTTTTCACGCATATTATGCGTATTATTATTTATTTTGAACACTTTCGGTCATCAAAAAACAAATTAATCAGTATGAAAAAATAGCCCTACCTGTTCTCTATGAAACGGCATAATTTATTTCTCTTCAAAAATAAATTATGGATACGTTATAATAAAAAAACATGAAAAATGTGTGAAAGTGTAACCTATTTTCATACATTTAAATTTATTTTGAGCACTTCCGGTTGTCTCAGGTCAACTCAATGACCATAGAAATGTAGCCCCACATTCCCTCTACAGAATGGTATAATTTGTGTCTCTTAATGTTAAATGAGGGATAAGATATAGTCGAAAATCTAGGGGGTGGTATCCACCCCGCTCTGGTACCTCGGGTATATTGGGTATAACTTTTGAACGGTGTGAGATATCATCTCACATTTTACCTCAAAACGTGTGTAACCACCCCCTTGGTAGCCCGAGGGTTAATCATTAATCAATATGTCACCTTCTACAGATTCCTCTGCATAAAGGAAACTAGGTCTACTTGAGCTCTAACTCCTGTCATTGCTCATTCGCAATTTATACATAAAGCAACCGTTTTCGACATGTCAAAGTTAAGAGAGGGCATAACGAGTCTATTCGAGTATTACAGAAGGTTTTCTTTTTAGTTGCCTGTCTATCACAGGCGCCAGAATCCCACGAGGTACGTATGATCGGAGGCGCAGATGTTATAAGCCGCGAAGAGGAAGTCGAACCTGCTGTGAAGTCAAAGACAAACATAAGTTTGCTTGGAACAGGTACCGAGACGCGTTGGATGGTTGGATGGTCATACGTAATATTATGGTGGACACTGGTGTGAAATCCAATCTGTTGTCTTGAAGGTACATTCGCCTTTCTAGTGGAGAATTTACACTCTGCCTTGTCATTTCGGGATTCCAATCACGCGGTCATTGAAAGCATTACTGAAGTTAAATAGAACAATTTAATTATGCGGCAGCCAACTGCCAAAGCCAAAATCAAACTTAGGTCTGCTTTTGGAAACAGTTACACTGAGCTCGAATGCTAAGGCCACCTCAGGATCCAGTGAAGCTCACAATCATACGGAGGTGCGCTTTAGGTCTGCAACTGTTAGCAGCGGAGATTGGAATGCCCGAAGTGACAAGGCAGAGTGCAAATTCTCCACTACAAGGGCGAACGCACCTTCAAGACAACAGATTGGATTTCCATTTAATACCGGGTCACGAGACAATACCTTAGAAGTAAGTTTCATTCATCGGAATCATTATCAAGAAAATAAATTTCATATGAAAATAAAACCTGGTCACAGATGCAATGAAACTCTTGCACTATTTTTTAAATACGAAACTTTCGTAGAAGAAATCTGCGAATGATGCGTTCAAACTGAAAATTAGATTTGAAGGTAGAAAATTCAGTCATTGCTTCTTTATACGAAAGATTGCAGTCGATACAACATCTGACTTTCAAATATCTTGCAAGGAAGTGTCTTCCAAGAAAATAGTGGCAGTTAGCAGAGTAACGATGTCGACGAAAACACGAATGTATATCCATTTTGAAGGTCATAAGATTGGTATACCAATGTTCAAACGTTGTTTCAGAGGTTAAAATTAATTCAGATTTTCGCAATCTGTCATTCACCAGTGATAAATAATAAAGAAGTGTGTGAAATCCAATCAGAGATTGTATGTCTCTGTCGAAATAAGAGTCAATAGGTGGCAGCAATAAGACATTCACCAATGTAGATTCTTTCAATTGGCTCTGCAGATCAGGCTCATGAAGAATTCGCTCACACAAATGCTGCACTTCATTGTATTTGCGACACTTGTAAAGGTACAAAGCACGATAGCAGTCAATTGTATTGCACTGGATGCCAAAGTCTTTTCGGATATCATTGTAGAATGATGTCATGTTTTCTAGGGCATATTCCATTAGGACATCAATTAGTGTTTCGTTTTCTATCAAAGGATTAATATCTGTATCTTCGGTCTCTGTTAATGAATCTGTTCTGCGATACACAATCGGTCTGACTGTATTGAAATGAGAATCTGACATCGTCGAACCAATACATTTCGGTTTAAGTAAAGCCTTCAAATATTCGTCCATAGGAAATGCTGAATCTGGTTTAAGTAAAGCCTTCAAATATTTGTCCATAGGAAAAGCTGAATCTGGAAATTCATGATGCAAATCTAAACGTTTGGAAATTCTTTCGGCAGATAATAAAGTTAAATAATGAGCAAACACCTCTTGCGAAAGACGCAGATCAAGATACTGCCGCTTGCCGATGTAATCAATATTATTGTTGGTAATATTTGTTCCAAGTACATACAATCCAACGATTCTGGCGATATCGTCAATAAACAACACGCAACCTGCATTCAGTGTCTCCTTATCCTCTTGGTAAGTCTGATCAACAACTGCCAAACATAATCGTATTGCTTGTTGGTAATCTGATGTGGCGAAATGCAGAGCAGCCAGGTAGGACAAAGCCGCAGTAGCAATACCGTTGCATTTAGAATCTTCGTATTCTAAAGCTCTTCTAAGAAACTCTTTTGACATGAGAGACAGTAGTTGAAATTCGGGAATGCTATTTGATCCAGTTAAATGTTGCATCAGATCCTGAGCACGCAGGAATTGAAACCGACTACTTTGGGTTGCGTACATTTTCGAAAAGTTTTGATACTTAGACCTTATAATTCTAGGTTGAGTTGATATTCCTTGGACAAATTCAACAAAGAGATTGCTATCCCAGGAAATCTCTCCACATCCTAAACCATATGCAGTATGTAATATATGCAGTAGGATGTCATAGCAGGTGAAAGATAGGACGTTTCGTATTGTTGGAAGATCTGGTTGTCTACCGTTTATTTTGGTGTCAATACATCTTCTCTGACATCCTAATTTGAAGCTCTGGCGCAATCCAGAACAGTACCCGTTTCTTATTATGCGACGACAGCCATAATGAGATTCTGCAAACGTGGAAAGAAATAATAAGTCGAGTGACTTTGATTCCTTGACTTTCCAAAACTCGAAGAGGCGAAGCATGTAACCCACAAAATGAGGCATTGCTTTCCCTGTGCTGCTATAATTGAGATTTCTCCGAATGAATGACTCTATGTAATTTTCCACAAACCAATGACAGAGGCTGCCAGAATGTTGAAAATCATTAAGTAGTTTCTCAGTCTTATTAAACACTGTGTGGCTCGATGGCTCATGAAATAAATTTGCTTCAGGAATAAAATAGTTCGGGCAGTGTCTCTTCTTTAGCCATTCCGAAAGCTTTTGTAACAACTCACAGCAGATCGTAATAACAGAAGAGGAATTCCACCATTCCGACGACATCTCTTCACAAGTCCATAACATCAGGGTCTTTAAATGATACGTACAGAGAACCTCATCTTCCTTTGGACAATCCTTTTGTATCAATTCTCTCTTTGCGAAGAATCTCAGCAAATGGTAAACGATCTGTTGAACTTGAGTCCAACTCTGAAGTAAAATTATCTCCGCGAAAGAAAATGAAAATCTCCACTGGTTTTCATCGTCTTTGCATGAACGATGCTGAACATAGACAACATGACAGCCACTGTTCACAACCTCGGAGATTGTACGAATGGCCGGCCATCCGTTATTCCTAGGTCGCTGAAGCCAGCCTTGGGCTTCTTTAGGCCATTGTGGGCACCACACGCTTCTGACCACATCAGTTTCGTAATTATGATCATCAGGCTTATCTATTTGGTGTTTAATGGCCGGACCATTAACGATGCTCTTGCCATGCTTTACGGATGTAATAGGGGCATAGCCATTTGCAATACTATCCAAATTTAGTGACATGTAGTCATTTATTAACTCTGTATGGTTAAGTTCGTACTTTTTATTTGTCCAATTATAGTTAATTTTCCCCAAACCTCGTAATCGAACAAAACCTGGATGCCTGTCGTATGTTTCAATCTTGAAGCACTTTATCGAATCGTCTAAGCCACTGAAATCTAGGCCACTCATATCTAGGCCACTCAAATCGTTTGGCAACACTGGAAAGTCGCCACTGAAGACCAGTTCATCAGCTTTGGCTATGAAGTAATCAGTGTCGTCAATGCATTTATTAAGCGGTCGGATGTAAAACTCCGCAAGGCTGCCACACAGAATCACGTAGTCGTTTGAATGTTTTCTTCGTGCACTACTAGGAAACCCAATTAGGTTATGCATGTGATCCGAGATAACGGAAGTGGACTTTGGAAGCAATTGACATGTGCTAACAATGAATGCAGATGCCATTTCTTCGGTTGATTTATCCGCATATTCCGTCATCCTAAATAGACAAAACATCTCAATCATAAAACTCATCATCATTATAATTACGTCGATCGCCGTTTGATTTAAATCCGAATGCATCGTCATTTCCAATTTCCTCTACCCTAATTTCCTCATCATCATCATCATCATCATCATCATCATCATCATCATCATCATCATCATCATCATCATCATCATCAACCAACAACAACAACAACAACAGGCAACAGCAAATTGTTGTGCATCCCCCCCTTACGCCTATGAAGCATTCATTTTCTCTCATCATATTTCCCTCCCACTGACTGACGTATCAGCTGATTGGTCGACTGTCGACATGTCAGCAAAATTTGATTATCAAATTTGAATCACGATTTTATTGTTGAATTCTTTATTGAAATCTTTATTGATTTCTTTAACTTTTAGTTCACTAATCAAGCAACATTATGTATTATAAAATATGAAGGCTTGTACACATACTGCCAGAGCGGACAGACAGCGCTAACATAAGTACTAAAATTACAATAGGTTTCAGTGATAGAGTAGGAACAGCGTCTCGTTCACAGGCTAATACTTTCATAGGTGCAAACCAGTCATCAACCATGGTTGATCTCAGTCGATTTTTCACAATGCGGAATGCGGATGCGACTCATTACTCGCTCAGCTGAACAGCTAGTCACCACAAGGTAGACCAGGATTTTGTTTAAGCTGGTGATCAGCATGGTGGGATAGTCTGAAAGTTGTCATATCACAGGTAATGGCTTAACATAACTGCTTTCAATCCACTGTCCTGTGGAACGACAGATTTGTGTTTTGTTCATCATCATCGTCAGTGCCTGTGCTTGCATCATCTAGGTCAGGGGTGGCCAATCTTTTTAGGCTTGCGGGCCACTATAATTGTTGCGCCTCGACGATCTTCCTACGCACGCCCATTTTCCCCCTCATAAACTTTCTTGTTCCGTCACTGCCTGTAGTCGACAAGCGACCGTATCCAGTGTCGTATAGTAAACACCAATAAGATGTCTGTGCTACTGAGGACCACATTCACTGTCCTTTTATCAGTTTTCTCGTCATGTTGCTTGGGTGGTTGTCTTGCTCGATGAACCAGAGAGTTTACATCAACATCGTAGGCCTCTGCAAATTGTTGTGCTTCTGTAACTAGACTGCCATGAATATTCATTTTCTCTGAGCAGTTTCAGGCTCTGACTGCACTGACGTATCAGCTGAGCAGCAACTGCCATGTCAGCAGAGGTTGATTGCGAGATTCTTGAAAGGGACCAGTAATCTGAAACATTTTCTGTAAGATAGGCCTATGCCAGCCTACAATCACCTCGACATCTAATCGCTTATGCATGTACATGTACTATACGCCAAAATTATGAAATTGAAGACTAATCATCAGCTCGGTCCGATAACAGCTCAATGATTTTACTATTTTTAAACAAAGAAAGCATTTTTCAACTGAAAAACACATCGATTAATTTCTTAAATAAAAATTGATCAGACGTTTAATATACAAAAAGTTTCTCCCCCCCTGAAAAGCCAATGAAGATTTCTGCCTCATTCCCCCATAGGATAGACGCTCCTGTGAACAACAACAACAACAACAACAAAAACAACAACAACAACAACAGCAGCATCACCGTCATCACTATCAGCAGTTAGAGGAACATAATTTTAGTTATCACCCATATCAGGAGCCAAACATCACCTTTATCACTCACAATTTGACCAATAATGCTTACTAGACCGTCCACTTTTAACTCAAAATCTATCTGATGGCGATCTAGAGCGTCTGACACTAGCCCTACCAATCACATTCATCACTTTTGAAAAGTAACCTTTAATTGGGGCCTACAATATACAATTAGTAACTCAGAGAAACTCAAACTCACCTTTTACAATATACGATAGCATAGTCTCCATTTGGCTGTTGCTTTTGCTTAAAGGTTTCCATTCAACTCTGATTTCATTTAGATAGGTATAATTCAGGGTTGTCCAACATACGGCCCGTGGACCACAATCCGGCCCGTCGAGTCGGTTCAACAGGTCCGCCGAGCCTTTGAAGAAAATTATTAATTGATTAATTGCATACCCCCTAGTAGGGCGGTCTTGAGAATTTCCCACATTTCTTGCTTCGCACGAAACGATTTTATTTTTTGTTGCGCATTAGATGATTTTGCTTTCAGCTTCAAATTAAGATGGCGGCGTCAACAACTGATTTTAAGTAAAAAGGTAAAATTGACTCCGAATGTAGAGTTCTCAAAAATACGTGGACACCGGAATTTTTTGTCATTGGGCAATCAGTAAGCATTCTGACGGTGTATTGGTTCTGATTTGTCGAGAAAGATTACATTAAACCAGGAATATAATATTAAGCGACATTATTTTGACAAAACATGGCGCAAAGTTCAACTGCCTGTCTGGCGAAGTTCGAATTGACACAGCAAATTCCCTGAAACAAAGCGTAACAGGACAACAAATGTTTTAAAAGTTGCAAGCAGTAATTTGGAAACAACAACCAAGATCAGCTTTTGAATAGCTGAAGCCATTACAGAGAGAGGAAAGCCGTTTTCTGATGGGAAAAATTTATAAAAGATTGCTTAATGATAGTGTGACGTTTGTGAAGACAGACGTCAGAAACTATATATATCAAATTGCGGCATAATGCATTGCGCAATCAGAGCTCCGTGTAGGTGACGTAATTTGTCGCAATTGCCTGACCGGGGTGGGGTGAAAACGGCCGCCGACGCCGCTTTGAACTTCAGCCGTTGAACTGTCTTTCCTTTGATGTCTCCTACCCCACGCTTCGCCGACGTCTGCCGTCGCCTTCACCACAGTAGTTGAGATGTTGACGTTGAACTGAGCGGTCGTAGAGTTGTTGATTTGAATCGTCTGTCGACATGTATCCAAGATAGGCCTCGAATCTATGTCAGTAGTTGTAATTGAGCTCAGTCAGAAGTGCTGCATTTTGCCTAGTGGTTTAGTCGACACAAGACGCTATACAGATTAGGGTTTCATCTCCGGCCTTCGAAGAGGTGAACCTATGAACTGAACCTATCGCCTTGTGAAGGTCTGTTGAATTCTGTGCTGAACTGTTGGTTGATCTGAGTCAACGAAACGACCTTCGTCATGATCTCAATTCGACTCTTGCATCGTGTCTGAAAGTACTGCATGCCGATTTCAGCCACCGACGGACGCTGAGATCCTTCGTTTACGATTAGCTCTGCTGCTGCTCTGGACGGGGTCATCATCGACTGCATCCGTCGGCCTCTTTGAGTGACACCCTTTTCATTCTGTGGGCTATACAAATTTCCATTTGTTGAATTATTGAAATTGGGCTAAGCAAATATTTTAATTACCAATTGAACTAGAGTAAATGCTATTTCTGGCCAAGTCAGGCATTCCTCCAGCACTTGTGTAAGGTGTTAGGTCACTTATATAGCGCAAGCAGAACTAACTTAGCTATATGATCGATTTTGATCACAGGCATTGACTGGTTTTCTTTATTGAATGCACTGCAGGTATTTAATCCTGCGAGGTCGTTTGCAATTCTTGTAAGTAAGGGAGGAGAGTAAGAAATAGCTCTCACAAGATAATTGAATCAGATTATTGTATATTGATAGGTTCTTTGTCTTGAATATACTGTGTTAAATTCTTCTTTCAAGATCTCTTCTGCAATCTATGTAAGGAAGGAAGGCATAGACAAATTCATGTAAGGAAGGAAGGCTTAGACAGAAGATTACTCTCTTATTTATATAGCGCAGTAACAAACAATGTCTTCGCACAGAAGTAGGTCGTCCTCTCGCTCTTCTATATCTAGATCCGATGTCCAATTGCTACTGAGTAGTATCAATGAAATTAGGGAACATGCATGCTACTCAGAATCAAATGAGCGCCTTGCTGAGTGCTACGCAGGACCAAATCGCTGTTGCTCAGGAGCACATGAGCACTATTCAGATAGAGAATAGGGAATCTTTAGATGAGGTAATAGTAAGGTTGGAAGACCTTGAAACATCGCCAATAATCCAAGCCGTTACAAAGCAGGATTTGAACCCTCACTCCAATGGCCATGAAGTGGTATCTAGTCCAGCGACCGTGCCAATACCGCCCCGCCAAGATATTCCTGACAATTTGAGACGAAGCAGTAGATTAAGCAGCAAACCCCGGCCGAAATACAAAGAGTTAAGCTCTCGAGTTAGATGGCAAGAATCTCCATCTCTGGGTTCGAATCCCAGACGCTGTGTTCAGCGTAGAGCTAGTTCCTATTCACCTACTGCTTTGCAACAGCGCGACGGCCTCCCTGCCGATGAGACGACGCTGGCGACGTCTGGCGATGGGGCGGCAGGGACCGGCGCCACAATATTTATTCAGATGGCATCTTCAGTTTATCATATCAAACGGTGACAAGTCGGGTTGATGATGACTTTGCTTCCAACATTCAAAAAAACCTTGTTAAGATATTCAAAGTGTGCCAGTTTTACAGTTTAGCACTCAGTAAAAGAACGGATGTAAGTGATAAAGCTCAACTCGTATTCTGTATTAGGGGAGTTATCAGAAAATTTCTTGTTGTTGAGGAACTGAGCGACCTCTGTCTAATGAAGGGCACCACGACTGGCAAGGACATTTTCGATGAAGTAAGTCAGGCTTTGACGAAATACGGTCTTTCTGAAAGAAAGCTCTGTGGTTTAACCACTGATGAAACCCCTGTCATGACTGGTAGGTACAACGGATTCGTTGCATTAATGTTGAAGCCAGTTACTCAAGATCATACATCACCGTGTTGTTCACCAAGAACAGCTCCATGTCAAGAATCTGGAAATGAAAGAAGTGATGGAGAATGTTGTTTCAAAAGTAAACTTCATAAGGTCTCGAGGTCTTAATCCCAGACAGTTTGAAGCCTTTCTGGACGAAGTTGAGTCAGATCATGGAGATGTTATCTACTTCAGTCAGGTTCGCTGACTGATCAGGGCAGCCTCACTAAACAGATTCTGAGCACTGAAGCATGAAATAAACTCTTTTCTTTCAACCAAAGGACAAGATAGTAGAAATCTTGAAGGGGCGCTATATAAATATCTGAAATGAATGAATGAATGAATGAATGAATGAATGAATGAATGAAGACGTTAGCTTCTTCAATGACAATTTATCGCTAAATGACTTGGCATTTTAGTTGATACCCTAAATACCTAGCTGACGTGAATGTCAAGCTTCAAGGAATAGATAAACAAAAATAAAATAATAATAATGTTCGTTTATCTGTCTTCGGACAATTTTTTTTTCAGCTGAGGGATCCTATCTACCTCGGGTTAAAAATAATAATATAGCCTATATGTCGTCATGAGCGGACGTTGTCACCTTGTCACCTTGTGCTGTCGATTCGCTGAATCCTAGCGACTGCCATAGTCAGCCTTCTCCATGTGTTCCGATCTCTCGTCGCCTCTCTCAGTTCCGGAAGATTCATCCTCATTGTCTCGTGTATCTCCTCCATCCATCTCTTTCTTGGTCGTCCTCTTCCTCGTCTTCCCTCCCCACACGCCAGCATCATCTCCTTTTCCATGCCGTCCGCACGCATCACATGGCCAAAGTACATCATTTTCTGTCTCGCCGCTCTTTGCCTCAGTGTCATTTGTCCTCTTAGGTGTCCTATCTCTTCCAGTATATGTTCATTTGTTATCTTCTCAGTCCAGGAGACCCTCAGCATTCTCCTCCAAATCCACATTTCACATGCGTCGATTTTCTTCTCTAGTGCTTTGGTTTTTGTCCATGTCTCGCACCCGTACAGCACCACTGGTATTATCATTGCTTTTACAATTCTTGTTTTCGTTTCTAGGCTCACCGCTTTATCTTTCCATATCTTTTCCAGTCCCTGCATTGCTCCTTTTCCCAGAGTAATTCTTCGTCGTATCTCTCTCTCGCATCCCCCTCCCTATCTATCGTAGCTCCCAGAAAACAGAAGCTCGACACCACCTCAATCTCTTCTCCATCCACTTCGAAGCTTCTCCAACTCTCTGTGGTCATGACTTTAGTCGTTTTTATGTTGAAATACAGTCCTGCTTTCTCACTTTCAAGCCTTAATTTCCTGATGTTGATGATGCGGACGTTGTAGGTGGAAAAAATTGAAAGTCCTGCTATTTAAAAAAAAATTCTGTGGATCGTGTATCGTTAGTGTTGGATTTTTAGATTCTCCTATCGGAGAAACTTGTTAGTTGAAGATGATCCGCTCAGATTAAGACTCGATTGGCTAGATAAACTTCCCTTCCAAAATCAACGTCTTTAAAATTTTCGTAGATGGCCGCCTACCATGTTCAAAGGCCTATGACGTCACAATCGTCAATGGCAACGTATTAAATGGCGGCGTAACTGAAAAATCGATAAAATTAATAATAATAATAATAAAAAATAATAATAATAATAATAATAATAATAATAATAATAATAATAATAATAATAATAATAAAATAATAATAATAAAATAATTCTGCTCCTTATAGCAATTTTTCATAAATCCTGAGGGATCCTTTGATACCTCGGGTAAAAAAAAAAATAATAATAATAATAATAATAATAATAATAGTAATAATAATAATAACGTTTCAATAAAATTCGTATCGCTTAAAACATAGCATGAATTGGAAGCACTCTAAAGGAAAAGGAACTTGCCGTATATGCTGTGTTGAATGAGATAAAGAGTACTGCGGTAAGCAAGTATTCCATTAGTACAAGTACAAACAAATCATAAAAAATGTGATCGTGAGTTAGGCAAGTAAAATTATTGTTCGTTTGTATTATTAATTGCGTTGTCTTAATTATAGATTAAACGTAGTCTCTGACCCCGAGGTCTTAGAAAAAATGGTATTGTGGCCCTTCGCCCAAATAGGTTGGACATCAGTGGTATGATGAGTAGGCTACATGTCGCCTACACGTTATCGGATTACATCAGCGCCTAGAGATTTGCTTCATGGTTTAAACTAGGCCTACTTGCCTCAACCTGTATTTGAACGACGTATTTCGCTAACTGGGTTCGTTTTTCCTATGATAATTATTATCTCAGGAATTACAAGTGATAGAGAAGTGAGTTTGTGTCTATGATAAGGTTTTCCGTGTTGAAAAAGTCAAAGTATCTATCTTTATCACTGCATTATTGTAATCGTAAATTCGAGATTTCTACAGCGCTCACAAAAGCGAAGTCGCAGGAACCAGTTTATTAACAGGCGCTCAATCAAAACAGAATCAGTTCGAGATCCGGAGACTCAGCCAGGCAGACAGTCAGACGACGAAGGCGGATAATGTTAAGGGTTGAATGGTATCCGACAATGGAAGGAGCTTCATTTCAAATCCCGTTGACGTCAATAAGAATTTTTTTAAACAATTCTCACCGTTCGTTTGCAAAATATAGCTCTAAATCAGTGTCGACAGAACTAATAAAAGTTCCGTAAAATTAAGAGCAACAGTGGATGATTGTCATACAATGGCACGCGAAGTGCATAAGAATATTACCAGATGAGCTATTTTGAGTTGAATTTACCCGACGTCAGAGCCGCATCGGTGTCGCGTAATGTGTCACGACAATTCGTCTACCGACATTTCGTCTACGACACTTTGTCTACAGATATTTCGTCTACCGACATTTCGTCTACGACACTTCGTCTACAGATATTTCGTCTACCGACATTTTGTCTACAAAGTTATTTGATATTGTCGCTTTAAAATGGATGCTGCATTGATGAAAAAACTGTTCCCTCAATGGAAGTGGGATAAATGAAAACATTTCTGTGTTGAAATAGAAGCTGGATTGATCGAAATGATGTTTACCGTAAATAGAAGCTGGATACCAACCTAGATGCATGGATGAAGCTAAGTTTACATTCAATAGAAGTTTGATTGATGAAAATAAGCTTTTCAGTAATTAGAAGCTGGATTGCTAAGAATATTTAGCACGTTTTAGCGAAACTATAAGAAAGCGGCCTCTGTTGATTAGCCGTAATGGATAAAAATACACTTGTAGACGAAGTGTCTGTAGACGAAGTGTCGTAGACGAAAAGTCTGTAATAATATTTTTCGTTTATTCAAACAATCCGGTTGACAAACCGCAACCGGTTACAGTGTAAAATTATGCAATTGAAACAATTCACAAGAACACAAATGACAGAAGACATAAATCTTAACTACTAACAGAACAGACAGCCTGCGGCGCTAATAACAGCCTGCAAATCATGTCCACATTACGGGGCTCGAACTCGGTAATTCTCGCTCTCTGTGCCAGATGTTATCCAATGCGCTATCGGCCCCCCAGAAACGGAACCGTCGCGTAATAGCAATCTGCTACCTGGCGAAGACCTATTGGTCGGTAAGTGTTCGAATTACCGCCTCCATGACTTACTTCATGTTCTGTCCATGTCTTTCTTAACGTCCTCTTACTGTCCTCTCTAATTTGTCTGTGTTGTTCAATGTTTAAAATTCGTCCTATCTAAGCATCTGACCCATCTTCACCTTATACTTTTTTGATAGTATAATTATCTCTTTGAGCTTTGATCTGTCACTATCAATCACTTGAAAATCAACTTCAGACGCACTATTAATAGCTCAGAGAGGAAACTACCTGGAATGGTAGAAGCCATTGCGCTGATATATTTAGATCTTGTTTTTGCTGGTCCACCCCTAAAATATGGAGAGTATCGTCCAAAGAGTAAAAGCAATAAGTTACTCCCCAAACGAAAACACCAACTAGTTACAGCCAAGGGTACAATTTCTATCGTTTGCTTATAATTTTAACCAAATAGGACATTTTATTAGTCCTAAAATTGTTGACGATAGCAGAATATCACAGTGGATCCTTTAACATCGCTATACATGAACTTGATTTAAACACGGAAAAATTCTTGCACATGTCCCGCTAAAAATATAGGTAGATTACTACCCATCAGGTTATTCCTTAAAACAAAATGTCAATCAACGTTACCTTGAAGAAGCCAGAGTTACAGAGTGAATTTAGTTCTTCCCGACGATGGCTCAACGATGAGGGTGGAGTCACAGGTATCTTCCGCGTAGCAATGGCGATATAAACCAATTCAGTAAAATTAAGAGCAACAGAAAATCATTGTCATTTTGCAGGACTACATTTTGACCTTCGCTCAGCATTTCATTACAAAAACCTTCCAGTTATTGATCGAATAGCCGTAATGTTTCTTGGGATAGATATTTGTCCTTAGTACAACGGCATCTAGCCAAAAATAGACACTGATTGTTTTGCTCTTCGGCCGTCACGAGACCATTGAACTTATTGTGTCAGCGTGACGGCTTTTATCATGACTTGTAGTTTCTTGTCTGAGTTCGTGCATATGAGGTTGATTCTGTTGAAACATGTACTTGTGGGTTTTCCTGACTAGGGTCTTAAGATTGAAAGGTTATTAAGATAGTCATGGTATGACTTTGTACAATGCACTTCAGTGTAGTACGCTGACTGTGTTCATTTGCTGCACGTTGTATTCTATCGCATCGCATTACGTTGCATTTAGAAAAATATTATTTTATTTTTTTTGTATTTTCATCATTTATTTGCTATATTTATCATCATTATTATTGTTTTTATTACTATTATTTTATTATTATTATTATTATTATTATTATTATTATTATTATTATTATTATTATTATTTTTATTATTATTATTATTATCAGTATAATTATTGATATTGCCATTATCATGAAAATGCACAGTAGTCCTATATGCTGGTAATAATTTCTTGGGATATTGTGCTCTCTCTATGCTGGCCTCCCCGCTGCCCGACGGAACTGTCTGGATCGCGTCCTACGCTCTGCAGCCCGCTTATTGGCAAAATACCCAAACCACATCTCCAACTATATGCGCGACATTCTTCACTGGCTCCCCTTAGGCAGCGACTCGAGTAAGGGATAGTTGCCTTAGTTTGGCGCTGCCTGCTAGGCCTCGCTCCTGCCTACCTTATCGAGCTTTGTAGCCCCTCCCTCAGTGCTCGGGGCTCGCGCTCGCTCCGTTCGGCTGAACATGGTCTTCTTTCTGTCCCTTTTGCTCGCACCTCCACCAGGCAGAGTCGTGCCTTCTCTGTGGATGGCCCCTCGACCTGGAATGACCTCCCTCTGGCACTCCTCATCACAGGCATTCCTCTTTCAATTTAAAATGGTCCTATTTGGCGGCGCTGGGGTTTGGAGCGCCTCTGAGTAGTTCCCTTGAAGAGGCGCTACACAAAGTCAAGTAATATTGAATGAATGAATGAATGAATAGATGAATGAATAAAATAATTTATGCGGACGTCAACGGTCTTTGTTGACATTACAGCTCAAGGGGTGGGATATGAGGTAGCGCTAGTAAGTAAGCTGGTGTCCTGCCCATGGCCTTAGATGCACGAAATCATGGTATAGGTCTAAGATCTCCCTGAGCTTAGTGTTTCATTTATGAAGCAGGCATAACACTACGAAAGAAGCAATAAAGCCCGTGTTAAGAATTGAAGTTAGATTTTAAACCATTTATTTGTTGTGATGTTATCAGCCATCTATAACATTCGAACTACATTTCAAATCGAGACGTCGATTCTTAATGTTATACAACCACGTCTTTCGTCTCTACATATTGGAATAAAATGTACGTGTGGTGTAAGTAATATTCTTTCTACAAATATTTTCCCTTTCACAATTGCCCAGTAGCTACTATATCTGACGCTTTGCAACTAGGGCGCCACCTACCTAATTATGCAATGTTATCGCAACACCATTTCATGTTCTTTGTGTGTCACAATCTGCAAATTAAAAACCCATGTTATGTTATGATAATGGCGCACGATAGTACAGTGGTTAGCGTGCAGGACTTTCATCCGAGAGGTAGGGGTTCAAATTCCCGTACAGAAATTTGGTTCGATAGTTCTGCTCCATCTGGGCCCCTGTCATGTTAGCCTAACCGTCAAATAAGTCAGTCTTTTCAAGCAACACAGACGAACACGGTTCGTGAATGAAATGATGAATTTATTATATTTACATAAAATGAATTACTAATACAGTAGTCAGTTAAGAAAGTCAGTGAGTCAGTCTGTTACAGCCACGTCATACGGTCCTTGCGAGATTCTAATCGCGCGTCATCTGCTCAGACGTAGTATCAATCGTTGATATCTCTATGTCTATTGTCTGAAATCGTTTCTAGTCGTTTTTCGGTACAGATCTATCGGATCGTCACTATCGGAATCAAGAGTCTTAGTCATTCTATCGCTTTATCTATGTCTCCGAGGGCGCTGCAGCAATGTTCGTTGAAGACACTGCTCAGGTTCTTTGCCGAACACGCCCTGCGAGGAAGTATGAGTTTAGAAACGTCTTGTGACCGCAAGGGCCTTTGACGTCTTTCCCTTGTTGTTGACTCTGTGGTGGTTGTCTGTGTACGATTTCCTTATGTTTCAGGACGAGGAGTCTGGCCGGGATCTTCCGAGTTGCTATGTATTTCGATCCTCCAAGCGGGATCACGACCGCTACTGCGGGTGTGTCTTCGTACTTGGACCCGTCAGTGTATAATTGTATATGAAGGTGTCGTCTCGATACCTGTTGATGAGCTCCATGGTATGCGACTTCCGGATTTCAGGCGATACGGTCTTCTCGTCGGTGAACTTCGCCAGCGAGATGTCGACCTGGCTGTGTTCGTTCTTCCAAGGCGGCGAATTCTGGGACACCGGGCTCTTGCACTCCTGGTACTTCGTGTCGAATAATTCTTTGATGCGTTAAAACAACGGCACCTTACCTTCTTTGAATTTATCCATGTGCAATTGTGCATGGTGCAGTGATCCTACATTACCTCCACGGCCTCGTTATCTTTGCAGGTAACGATCTTGACGCCATTTTTCAGATTGTCGCCGAGCAATCATACATAGACGTAGTGGCATCTCCCAGCACTCGTTCTGGATCGCTATTACGTGAGCAGCTCCGCAGCATAATATTCTGAGCGCCTTGGCTTGGATGATCTCCGTCTTCTTCAGTTCGGTGTCGCTGGCTGTGCAGAACGCGACTGCCCGTAGACTAGGATCGGTCGGATCAGGGCTCGATAGAGCATCAGGAGGGCTTTCTTACTCACACTTGTTGCCCGGCACAGATCGCAGGAGTCCGAGTCCCTTTCTTTTAAGAAGTCTGATCCACAATTATTGCCAAGAAGCTTACAGCTTGCTGATATTATGATGTGAAAAAATGATGAGCGGCCATATAGGCCAAAGCTGGCCTTCTGCTTTTCGTATCAGACTGTTACCATTACCCTCAACGCCTCCCTTTCACCATAGAAAAGCAAATTTCATGTAGAAACACAACGTGGTCACTGATACGATGAAACCATTAAACTATATTTTTTAAACAGTTCAAGAAAAAAGTAGACTTCTCTTTATTGTTTTAAATTCCTCGCTTTCTTTTCCTTTCTTTCACTCCTTTTGTTTAGTAAAACATATGAATATTTTTATAAACCGTTTGGTCATGTACATGTAAATAGAGTAGCACAGGTTAAAGCATAATCATTCTCAAGTGATACAATAATGAATTTGTATTAGTCTTAGGAATAGAGGGTCAATGTATATACGCAGTCGCTTTTATTGACTCTAGTAGTACAGACGCTATGCTGTTCCTGTTTCAAATTGGACTCAGAGTAACTTTCCTTTTCTCTTATGCTATGGAATTGTTACTGTATCGTGCTGTTTATGGTGTTACATTACAGATTTTAAATAATAAACACGAAGCTTTCGTAGAAGAAATCTCCGAATGATGTGTTCAAACGGAAGACTAGTTTCCTGAGCAGCGAATTCATTTAATGCTTCTTTATACGGAAGATTGCAGTCGATACAGCATCTGACTTTCAAATATCTTGCAAGAAAATGCCTTCCAAGAAAATAGTGACATTTAATGGAGAAACGACAGTTAAGAAGGAGAGAGAGACCACACTTTTTATAATACTGAAGTCTGGCAAACGAGTGTTCAAGTGTTGACTCGTCAGTTATCTCAACTTTTTCCCTATCGTCATGCAGAGGTGATAAATAATAGAAAAGTGTGTGAAATCGAAGCAAAGACTGTACGTCTGCATCGAAATAAAAGTCAAGCGGTGGCAACAACAAAACATTCACCAATGTAGATTCTTTCAAATCGCTCTGCAGATCAGGTTCATGAAGAATTCGTTCGCATAAAAGCATCACTTGATCGTATTTGCGACACTTGTAAAGATACAAAGCCCGATAGCAGTCAACTGTGCTCCACTGGATTCCAAAGTCTTTACGAAGCACATTGTAGAATGATGTCATATTTTCTAAGGCATATTCCATTAAAACATCAATTACCGCTTCTTTGACTGTCAATGGATTCACAATAATTGTAGACTCGGTTTCTGTTAATGAATCTGGTGTGCGATAAATGATCTGTCTGGTAGCATTGAAATGAGTGACTGCCAATGAATCTACATCGGTTTTGAAATGAATATCTGACTTTATCGAAACAATGCATTTCGGCTTTATAAAAGCCTTCAAATATTCGTCCATAGGGAATGCTGAATCTGGTAATTCATGATGCAAATCTAAACGTTTGGATATTCTTTCCGCCGATAATGCAGTTAAATAATGGGCAAACACCTCTGGTGAAAGACGAAGATCAAGATAAAGCCGCTTGCTGGTGTAATGAAGATCATTGTTAGTAAGCTTTTCGTGAAGCAGACACAATCCAACAATTCTTGCGACATCATCAATAAACAACAAACAACCTGCATTCAGTGTTTCCTTTTCCTTTTGAGGAGTAGGATCCGCGAGAACTGTCATACAGAGACATATTGCTTGTTGGTATTCTGATGTGGCAAAATGGAGAGCAGCCAGATAGGCCAAAGCTGCAGGAGCAATGCCATTGGATTTAGAATCATCATTTTCTAAGACTCTTCTAAGAAACTCTTTTGACATGAGAGACAAGAGCTGAAATTCTGAACGGCTGTTTGACCCAGTTAAACTTTGCATCAGATCCTGAGCACGCAGAAATTCAAACTGACTACTTTGGGTTGTGTACGTTTTCGGAAAGTTATGATACTGCGACCTAATAATTTTAGGTTGCATCGTTATTGCGCTGGCAAATTCAACAACGATACTGTTATCCCATGAAACCTCTCCACATTCCAAACCATACGCAATATGCAAAATATACAGTATTTTGTCATGGTACGTGAAACATAAGACGTTCTCTGTTTTTGGATAATCCACCAGTCTACTGTATGGATATGCAACTTTCAAGCTCTGGCGGAGTCCTGAACTGAACCCGTTTTTGATTAAGTAACGACTATTCTTATGACACCAGATGAATGAGCGAAAAAACAGGAAATCCAATGATTTTAATTCACGCACTTTCCAAAGCTCAAATAGAGGCAGTATATAATCTGCAAAATCTGGCATTACTTCCATTGTGTGCTTTACCTCGAAGTGTTTCCGAATGAATGGCTGGATGTAATTTTCCACAAACCAATGACAAAGAATGCCAGAATTTTGGAATTCGTTCAGTCGTTTTTCAGTCTTGTCAAGGATTTTGGAACTCCATGGTTGAATAAATAAATTTGCCTCAGGAATAAAATAGTTTGGGCAGTGTCTCTTCTTTAGCCATTCTGCAAGCTTTTTTAACAACTCACAGCAGATCGCAATAACAGAAGAGGAATTCCACCATTCCGATGACATCTCTTCACAAGTCCATAACATCAGAGTCTTTAAATGATATGGACAGAGAACCTCATTTTCCTTTGGACAATCCTTTTGTATTAATTCTCTCTTTGCAAAGAATCTCAGCAAATGATAGACAATTTGCTGAACTGGAGTCCAACTCTGAAGTAATATTGCTTCTGCGAATGAAAATGACAATCTCCACTGTAGTTGATCGTCTCTGCAAGCGCGATGCTGAACGTAAACGACATGACAACCATTTTGTACAACCTCGGAGATTGTAGGAATGGTCGGCCATCCGTTATTCCTAGGTCGCTGAAGCCAACCTTGCGCTTCTTTAGGCCATTGAGGGCACCAAACGCTTTGGACGACATCACATTCGAAGTAATAGCCATCAGTATTTTCTGTTTGGTGTTTAATTGCTGGACCACTAACGATGTTGTTGAAACTCGTTTCCGGTGTACAATAGGAATACATACTTGCAAGAGCATTAATATTTAGCCTCGCATATCTATATCTATGAGACGACGGATTAAATTCGTACTTTTTCTGTTTCCAATTATACTTCATTTCTCCCAAAACTCGTAATCGAACAAAACCTGGGTATCTTTCGTGTGTTTCAATCTTGTAGCAGTCGATCATATCGGCCAGACCACTCATATCACTTGGCAACACTGGAAAGTCGTCACTGAAAGCAAGCTCATCAGTTCTGGCGACCAAGAAATCAGTGTCGCCAATGCATGTATTCGGGGGGCGGATATAGAACTCCGCACCGCTACCACACAAAATCAAATACTCGTTTGAATAATTTTTTGTTGCAGAGCTCGGAAACCCGATCAAGTCATGCATGTGATCCGAGATAACAGAAGTGGACTTTGGAAGCAATTGACATGTGCTAAAAATGAACGCAGATGCCATTTCTTCGATTGATTTATCCGCGTATTCCGTCATCCTAATATAAAAAAAACATCTCCATCATTCAAACTCATCATAATTATCACTCACAGTTTTACTAACAATGTTAACTAGACAGTCTACTTTCAACTGAACATCTATCTTTTGGCGACCTGAAGCATCTGACACATTCATTACTAATAAAAAATGCACAACTACAAACCCAGGTGACTGAAACTCAATGAACTAGATTGTGCGAAGCGTTTTAATTAATTAACGACGTAATACGCAATGCATTGTAAAAAGTAGAAGACGCTGCACTGTGTATTCCATTTGTTTTCCAGTGAATCAAAGGATCCACTTAAAAAGGTCTCATTATCTACTGAAAGACATACTATCCAGACAACACGTGTATTTCCGATTCTTGTAGTAGGATGTCATTAATTTTTCACAAAGCTTGGCAACGTCGTGTTAGCGGCAATGATACAGCGAGTCAAATCGTGTGACAATGAATTCAACAGTTGCTGAATGCTAAATCCCAGAAAGATATGTTGACACCACACTAACGGATTATAACCGATTATGAACATTTTGAAAACGCTTCAAACAAGCAGTGTGATTCTTGCGTAGGACATTATTCCCCCGGACATAGTCCCCCCTCTGTGTATTTTAGTTATAGTTATAGTTAACTTATAGTCTGCATAGTTATAGTTATAGTTATAGTTAATTGATTTTTTTGTTAGACTATTTTAGTTTACTTAGGTACAATAATTAGGCTATAAGCAAAACTTGTTATTAACACGCTGTTTCACAATTTGCTCAGAGCTTTGAAAGCCTTTGAAACATGGTTGCATTAGCTTCATGAATACACGAGTTTCAAAGTTAGCTGACCAATTGCATAATAAAAATATCGCATTCATCTTATTCGTTCTCATTTATGTTGAATCGTCCATCCTGCACTTCCTAGTATTATATTTTTGGTATTAACGAAAATAAAGATGAATTTTCGTTAGTGTTATTTTCGTTATAATTATAGTTATAGTTAATGATATTTTTAGTTATAGTTATAGTTATCGTTAACTCAGAGATTTTATTTTCGTTGAACGAACATATGATCGTTATCGTTATCGTTAACGAGAATCACACTTCAAACAAGCGACCAGGAGTTTCAAGTTAGCCTAATTCAGCTGAATCTGACCCTGAGGAGAAGTATATTGAGCAAGCATTTGATACTGCAGAAGTTAATTATTTAGAAATGTTGGTCATCTTGATTTTGTCGCAATATCATGTTAGTCTATAAATCGATCAAGGATTATTCAATGAAAGGTTAACATTAGGATCAAATGCTATTTCATCATAAAGAAGGTCATTTTGCTGTTAAAAATTGACGTGTTCATCGTTACTTGCGACAGATCTTTTAGTAAACTGAAGTTGATTCTGACATGTCATATTCAAGAATGAGCCAAAACCGACTGAGTAATTTGCGATTCTGAGCATTGTAAAAGAGGTTTTCGATAAAATCGATTTCGACTAAATAATTGATGTGTGTGAATCTGCGAAAGCTATAAAAATTAGCCTGTAGCCAGTGACCTCAAACCTATGAAGTTTCTTAGCCTTCTTAATCTTAGGCTCCTAGCATACAATTATGGCAATATATTAATGTTACCGTTGGTGTTAAAATAGTAAAATTGTGATACATGTATGTAAAAGCCACTTCTCATTCCTGACCACTTTGCTTTTTATTTGTCTTTTCATTTTATAAAAATCGTTGGCAAATTATGTTTCATTACTTCTTACAGCGCAAAATGCCATTGAATGAAATCTGTAACCCATATTTGTATATTGCAATTGTGTTAAATTAGTACAAACTGTTGCACATAGGCTTATCATGATATGAATATCAACTTTCAATTGGAAAGGGGCGCAATCATTAAATTTATCCCCTTGGCGTTGAAATCCTTCGTTAAGCCACTGCTTAGACACCAGATTAGGAGAAGAAGACCTCAATTGAACTGAAAGGCAGTGGTCAGAACGAAGTGTTGGACACTCAATTTTCGTAGCATCCGTATCTGAGGATGTGGAGCCAGTATTATTACTCGCCAACGGAGCTTCCCAACGAAAGTTTACGGTCATTGTACTCATTTATGGCTGAGCTGCTAGAGGCGTAGATGGAGCAGAAATTTTCTGACTTAGACGCCAGAAACTAGAATCTTCGAACTATCGGGTGACAGTTGGTCACGCTATCCATTGTAGGACCGTAAGGACTTATTATTGACTAAGTCTTAATTGAGCTGATTTGTAAAAGTCTACAGATTATAGTCACCATTGCAATTAAATCGCCCAGTTGAGCCTGTGCTACACTGCTACACCCACCGCTTGAGAGGATGCCTGTTGCCTGGTGCCATTTGGGGGGCCCGATAGCGTCTGGCACAGAGAGCGAGAGGTACCGAGTTCGAGCCCCGCAGTAGGGTGGACATGCTTTGAAAGCTGCTATATAATTAGCGCTGTGTATTGCAGGCTGTCTGTTCTGTTAGTAGTTAAGATTTATGTCTTCTGTCATTTGTGTTCTTGTTAAATGTTTCAATTGCATAATTGTACACTGTAACCGGTTACGGTTTGTCAACCGGATTGTTGCAATAAACGAAACTATTATTATTATTATTATTATCATTATTATTATTATTATTATTATTATTAACTGACTCTTGGCGTTATAATATAGTCAACGTATTTGAACCTTGTTCAATGTTGAATGGGTTTCCGACTTTCCGTCCATACAGCATGACACCATTTGGCACCATTCAGGCCTCAGTTTCACTCTGTGTCTGAAAATTCGGGGTAGTTGCATTGGTAAGACTAGTTTCAAGTAATCTAAGCTTTCAAAGGCCGGGTCGATGTTTGCGCTTCATACGAAAACCGCGAAATTAGACTTCTGTAAATGAGCCTGAAGTGACATGTCAGATGAACTTTAATACCTTATAATCACTCTTACACCTAGTATTGACCCTCAGGCTACCAAGGTTTTTTAACCTAGATGCCTGGATGTCGTGTTTGGCTTCACATAATTTATCATATCTTGTAATACACAAGATATGATATGATATGGTTTTAGCATTCATTTCTGAACAAAATGGTAGGCCTATATTTACTAATTTTATTTAGTTGTACATTATGTGAATGCACCTCGAAATTACATAATTTTTAAAAAACGGAACCGATAATTAGCGATATTTCATATTATTGCGTACATTTTTTACTTTTTGGATAAACAATTATCAGATTATGTGTGTTTTGAAACTGATCCGTGTATCCAAGAACATTTTAAACATAATGATGCTTCATTTGTAACAAAAGCCTATAAACTAGTCCAGAGTTGTAGCGAAATCTAAAGGCATGCCACTATATCAACATGAAACAAGACTGAGTTATTGTTCACGGCAATCAAATATGTCAGTGGTCCTTGCAGTTATTGCAAGTTACACCTGTTGTTTTGTGCGAATGCTTCCTGACTACTGGCCTCTCACTTCATCTTGAGTATCTGTTTGAGCTTGTTGGATAAACAAATATAAGATTACGTGTGCTTTGAAACTGATCTATGTACATGTAGGGCCTACGCAAGAACATTCTAAACATGATGAATTAATGATGCTTCATTTGTAACAATAGCCTAGAAAGTAGTCCATAGTCCGTGTTAGGTGCAGCGAAATTTAAAGGCAACAGCCGCAACATGTAACAAGATGTGATGTTGCATCAACCATTTTCACCCAGATGATGGGTATTATTATTTATCATGATCACTTCCAGTTTCCAAAAGACAAAAATAATGTAGCCCTGCATTCCCTCTACAGAATGGCATATTTGTTTCTCTTCCTTGAAGAAAAATGAATACGCTATAGGTACCTCAGCTATACAGGGTATAACCTTTGAATGGCGTGAGATACCACCATGATGTTTATCTCAAAATTTGCCCAAATGAATCTACTACAGCTACTTAAAATGTAAAAATTATATTCCATATGAGAAACAAAATTTATGCATAGAAACGTGGGGGTGGTAACCACCTCCCCTTTGGTAGCCCGAGGGTTAATGGTATTATTCTCCCGGTCTCAATTCAAATTTCTCACATCTGTAGGAAGCTTTGAAGCTAGTTTACTGGGCAGCTCATCTCCAATTTTATTGTTGATTTTGCTAGAGGGTTTCACATTCGACTGTGAGTTCATTTTGATAGATTTAAGTAAATGTACAGTTTATCGAGCGAGAAGTTGACAGATTGCGCCATCCCCCAGAGATTAAAATCCGCAACCTTTATTATTTTGGAGAGCATATTCTGCAGCCTAAAAGAATTTTACCTTTGGGAGTATCTCTGGAGCTATAAGTGATAGAGAAATGAGTGTGTGTTTATGATTAGTTTTTCCCTGTTGAAAAAGTCAAAGGGTCCATTTGAACCATTTCTATTAGTGTAGGATAATGGAATGAACTTCATTTTCCGAGTCGGTAGACGTCGACGAGAAAATTGTTTTGAGCAGTTCGTATGGTAAAATACAGCTCTAAGACAGAGTCGATAAAAACTGGTTCCGTAAAGTAGAGAGCCACAAGAGATTGCCGCCATACAAAGACATTCTCATTGTATAAGAATAAGATATTTTGGGCTTAATTTGCCGATGTCAGACCCGCATCGGGTACAATATCCGAAGGGGCCTCGGCCAACCCGCAGTGGAAGCAAACAAGCGGAAGATTTTTAAGATGCTATATTAATAACCCTGAGAAGAAACTAACCGTCATGGTAAAATCCATTAAGCTAAAAAAAATACTATCATACTATGCTTCCTTTTCCACTCTTACAATATGGCAAATTTCGTCCAAAGGATTAAGGCAGTCAGTTACTATTAGGCAAGATGCCGTTGTCCTAAGCATAATAATCTATCCCAAGTGACATCATGTTTAATTCCGGGACGTGCTCATAAGCACAGTGGATTTTATCGGGACATGCTCATTATTGCAATTCTTCTACTATTAACCTATTATCTACAGGGTGGGGGAAGATTAGGATGATTTATCAAAGATAAATATTTATGAAAACTAAATAAAATGCGATCAAACAATTTATAGACTGCATAAATAGTTAAATACAAAAAATAGAGAAAGCAATCTTTAAAACTTTCATGTAAGTCAAAAGGCGGTTTGCAATTGGTCATACAATAAGGAATATTCTATTTATGTGAAGGTGACTCCAGATGGCGTTGGTAAAATGAGCAGTAGAATGTGATGGGCGCCTTGTATGGCTGCCAAAACAGAAATAATAGACCAAGATTATTATTATTATTATTATTATTATTATTATTACTATTATTATTATTATTATTATTATTATTATTATTTTTTTTTTTTTTTTACCCGAGGTATCAATGATCCCTCAGGATTTAGAAAAAATTGATTTAGGAGCAGGGGACAGTGTCTGGAAAATCAAGCCTCGTCGTCTGGAGTCGCTGGAAAGGTCCCGTTGAAGGTGACAGAGTTGTAGCGTTGTATGCAGACAGATAGACGCTGAAAAAGAAACGACGCCTCACGGCGGTCGCCACTGATGATGGATATGCGACTACCAATACTGCTGATGAATTCTGCACCTGAGAGGTTGATAGGGCCCAAGGTCTCAAAGGCCAACGCCTGGAATTTGTGGGTCGGAGGCAGACCCTGATATTTTAGGTCTTTGCGTTCAGCCGCCTGTGCTGAGGCGGGCCCCCTGGACCCGGCGGGGTGGGTGACATATGAGAGTGCGCACGAGTGGACCACCGTGGCGTCCCATGCCAAGTATCTACCCTCCGACCAGGGGATTAAAGTGGCCCCATCCGGACGTTTACCGTCCGACCTAAACAGGCCGACCGGTTCCTTGGTGCAGGGGACATCGGCCCTCGATAGGGCGCGCCAGATGATATCGTTGATGGTAAAGTGGCGCAGGGAGCGTCCACATGCCTGCTTGCAAACGAAGCCGTGGTGTCCGTTAGCACCAACCAGGGCTCCGCATCGGCAGGTGTGGGGGCTGCAGATGTCAAGTCCCAAACGAAGGCCAACCGCAATGCGAACGGCCTCGTTATCCAGAGTGAGTCCACATGATGGAATCGGGAGTGCCGCCAGCCAGTCGCCTGAATGGGGGCTGCAGATGGCGGTCAGCCTGGCCTGGTCGACCGGGTTATCGTATCCCGGCCAGAGATGGATTCTGGTCTTATCCATCTCGATCAGCGGACGATCCCAGATGTTTTGCCTAGTGGGTAGCGGTGACATGACAGTGGGCAATGTTTGTTGGCGCGACAAAAGCAGGTCGTCAAAGACGACATCGGGTACCAATGCGCTGCCGCCGAGGATGGCCATTTGGAGCTCGAGAGTTGCTGCAGCTGAAGCCAAATAGGCAGAAGAAGCAAGCGAAACAACTCTACGAAGACCAAGGCCGCCATCTCTCACCGGCAGCGTTGCCTGTAGCCATTGGATGTCATTAAACGAGGTGTTGACTATAAGTTCAAGCCCGGTACGCATGATCGAGTCAAGCGATTGCAGGGCCCGATGGTCAGCGCACGGGGAACAACGAAGTAGGTAACCTAACTTCGAGGAGCCGAAGGAGGACCTAAGAAGAGTGAGGGCGTTCTGGGAAGGAAGCTGGCCGAGTTTTGTAAAGGCCCTTTGTAGGTCGTTACAGTGTTGGGAAAGAGAGGCATCAAGCGCTGCCCCTCTAAAGAGTGGCGCCCCGAGCAGAGTGAGTGAGTCATGGTCCCGCCGGCTAAAGTCTGACCAGCGAGGATCCAGTGAGTGTGCGGCCTCCGACATAAGGATTTCGCATTTCTGGCGGTTCAGACGCAGGCCCAAAGAAGTCTCCAGAGTGGATATGTATTGGATATCCTGCGCCACCGCCGATGGATCACCTCCCAGTGTAAGGTCATCTAGAAAACCAATGCGGAGGTCAGATTTAAGTGACTGCAAAGCAGGTTGGAGAGGGAGACAGAAGAGAAGAGGGCCAAGGGGGTCACCCTGTTGGGGACCCATCTGGGACGACACCACATGCTGGCCAAATTTGAGGACTGAGGGGGCTGCGTAGCATTGATGGACGAACTGGTAAAGTTCCGGTATTGTTGTGAAGAGTGATTCCAGCATTGTGTCGCGTCGCAGGCTGTTAAATGCATTGGCAAAGTCAAGCTTAACAACCACATGATCGAGCGGCATGCCCGCTACAAAGCGTCTGGTAGAGTGGATGGCAGCTTCGCATCCCCCTGGAACACCTATACCCAGCTGGAGCGGGGCGAAGAAGCCCGAGAGCCTCGCCAGGGAAAATTTGTTGGCGCATTTAGCGACCAGCCTTCGCCAAACATACCCCACGGCTATGGGCCTCAGGCCCCCGCCATCCTTGGTAAGAGCAATCAGATTTCCTCCAAAAAGGATCGCCCTAACCCCCTGAGGGCAACCTCCTCTTAGAAGGAGGTTGGAGAAATCGGTCAATGCCGCAATCAGGGCAGGGGCGGTCTCTCTGTGACCCAAGAGATCGAGCAGGTGGCTGGGCCTAAATCCATCGGGTCCCCCCGCGGAACCGGCAGGGAAGGAGCGGATTGCCTCGACCACCTCTGCCTCAGTTATCTGAAGCGGGTTCGTGGAGGCCGGATCAGGAAGCTCGGACAGCTTGGAGGGGCAAGGATCCACCGGATGTCTTTCACGTAAGATGTCCGAGTTGTGGGCGTTAGGGATTGCGGGGACGCTTTGTTCGCACAAAATGCGAACCGCAGCCCGGATGTTACCGTCCTCCAGTTTAGAATTGACAGCGGTTATTAGGGCGTCCGATCGACGTGGGCGAACCTCAGGGGTGGACCCCGATGGTTGGTCCGTGCCGCACCCCGCCGGGTCCCTCACCCATGTCTCGACACGGCCCTTGATGATGTTAGCCAAACTGCGCCTGTGGCCCGCTCTCGGGGGCTTAGCCAAAATGAAGGGCGCAAAGCCCAACAGCGCCCTCCAATTGTCAAAGGACCCCGGTGTGGCACATATGTCTCGAAGGGCCGAAACCAGGGCCTGGGAGCATGATGCCCGCGCTCCCTTGCAGATGTGTTTAAGAATGGGCCCTTGGCAAACCGGGTGTGGAAAAGTTTGTGCCTGGGTACCGGGCTCCAATTGGGAGGAGGGCCCAGCGAGGCCATCAGCGATGCTGGACTCTGGCAACTCCGGGAGCGCCGGTGCGGGCGTCAGCGTGTCCAAGGCGTCGACGAAGACATCAGGCATATCGGGGGTCGCGGCCGTCCCCGGTCCACTACCCGGACCCAAAGGTGGGAGATTTGAACCCGGGCAAGGGCTACCCCTGGGGCCATGCAAATGAACCCTACCATCTCTCAGGTGCAGTTGTCTAGAAGAGAGACAATGGCTACAAATTCCGCTGGCTTTGGTTGCCTTAACCTGCAAAGGCATAGCTATTTGGGCATGGCCCAATGAGCCTGGCTGCTCCAAACTCCCCTTGGGAGGTTATCTACTGGTTGTCTCTTAAAACTTAGGAGTAAGTGTGGGAAGTGAATGCAAGTGAACAACTAGAATAGAAGAGGCATTTTAACAAACCAACATAGAAGAGATGGTGCAATGCGGAAATAGTAGTAGTAGTATTAGTAGTATTATTATTATTATTATTATTATTATTATTATTATTATTATTATTATTATTATTATATTTATAATAAATATTTATAATTTATAATTTATTTATAATTTATATAATTTAAGCTCGATCGACTCGATCTGGGCGATCGAACGCGGTCTCCAAGCATCCCTTCAATTAACCTAACCCTAACCCTAACCCTAACGCTATTATTATTATTATTATTATTATTATTATTATTATTATTATTATTATTATTATTATTATTATTATTATTATTATTATTATTATTATTATTATTATTATTATTATTATTATTATTATTATTATTATTATTATTATGTATTATTATTGTGTGTGTGTGTATTATTATTAGTATTATTATTATTATTATTAGTAGTAGTAGTAGTAGTGGTAGTAGTGGTGGTGGTGGTGGTGGTGAGTAGTAGTAGTGGTGGTGTAGTGAGTAGTAGTAGTGGTGGTGGTGGTGGTGGTAGTGAGTGGTAGTAGTAGTAGTGGTGGTGGTAGTGAGTAGTGGTAAGTGGTGTGGTAGTGGTAGTGGTGAGTGGTGGTAGTGGTGAGTGAGTAGTAGTGGTGGTGGTAGTAGTGGTAGTGGTGGTAGTGAGTGGTGAGTGGTAGTGGTGGTAGTAGTAGTAGTGGTAGTAGTAGTAGTAGTAGTAGTAGTAGTAGTAGTAGTAGTAGTAGTAGTAGTAGTAGTAGTAGTATAACTTGCCTAACCCTAATTATTTACGGGGGAAGGCGATACTTTATTCTGACTATGAAAAGTATGGTACGGCTGCACGGTAACCCAGCCCAGTGAATTTATGAGCGCCTTTCATTTTTTCTGTATGTAATGTTGACAGCACTAACACAATTTCATACACTGTACGTTTAACTGTTTTGTGACTAAGAAAGATTTATTCTTACTGCTCTGTGTTTCTTCCTGTCGGTCACCTTTTCTCTTCTAAATTCGTTTGTATTTAGGATATTTTCATCGAAATCTAAGTTAAAACCAAATCTCCTTCCTGAATAGATCGGTCACAAGGAAGAATAATCACACGGCTGCGAAGTCCCTAGCAAACATAACGTGAAGAGTTGGAGCTATCGCCACTTGAGCCTGCATAGCAGGCCCAAGTTGCGATATATGGCGTTATATGAGCTCGGTGCAATTTTGAAGGGAATCTCTCTAGTTCTCAACACCGAACTGTTGTTATTCTCAAGCTGTAATAGGCCTAAATCATATCATTCAGACTAGGCCGCTGCTTAGAGTGGATAACTAAAACCAGTAGGAGACATAGAAGCAGACTACAGACCAATCTCGATCACACCCATCCTGTGCAGAGTGCTCGAGCGACTTGTGGTGCGTAAATTTTTCTACCCCATCTTGACACAGGCGCACGGCAATATGGGATTCTCTGACCAATATACTTTCCGGCCCACTGGATCAACCTCAGCAGCCATCATCTCCATAACAAATCACCTTGCAGAAATGCCCACCACCCACCCATATGTACATCTGGTAGCACTCGACTTTTCAAAGGCGTTTGATACGGTGCAACATTCTTACTTGGCTGAGCAGCTAGCTGAACTGCCAATTCCAGATAACATATATAACTGGATCATTGCCTTTCTCAGCAAGCGACAGCACAGAACTAAATTTCGTCGGCCGAGAATCAGGTTGTTCTAACTGCAAGAATGTTGTTTTCGAGAAAACGGCAGAAGTATCTTTGTACAGCAAAATGATACATTCAAGTAGCGAGTAAGCTATCAATAAATAGCTCTGGAGAATCAGCATTTTTCAGCCACAATGTTGCCTATGTTATTTTTGTTGTTTATTTAATTTTTTTTCAATTTTGGAGTTATATCAATAGATAGAACAACATGGCGCTCAATGCCTGGCTAAAAAATATGGTCGGCCGCGTTTCACGTGGACATAGAACAAGCTAGTCCGTAAACATACTGTCAAAATGGAAATAGAACACTATAATTCTGGGTGTTTTTGGTACTTCCGAAATGTCTATGAATGTTCTAACTTCATGTGGGGATAGAGCAAGCTGCGCCAAATTCAACGGTATCAAAATGTCCCAACACATAAAAAGTGGAGTTAGAACAACCTGATTCTCGGCCGACGATTTATGGGCGCCACCTCGAGCGCTATCGAAATCAACGCCAGTATTGTACAAGGATCTGGGCTCCTGAGACTTTGAAGTGGCAATATCCAAATCGACACTCTCAAACAAAATTATAAAGTATGCGGATGACAGCTATCTCCTTATTCCATCAACAAATATCGAATTGATAACGTCCGAAATCGATCATATCACCACATGGACTGATTCTTGCAATTTAAAACTGAATCATTCTAAGATCCAAGAGATGATAGTTCGGAGACCTATGAGAGGGTTGGGTGTTGATCTTCCAAAAATTACACCGGGCCTCGCCAGGGTAAAGCACATGAGGATCCTAGGTGTCACTTTGTCAGAACAATTCAACTTCTCTATCTCGTAAAACATTTGTCACACGGATGCTTTATACTTTTTTCCATTTTGATGATCTAACAACATTGTCATTAAGGATAGACAGTCAAAGTAAGCCCTCCGCGTTCTGGGCCAATCTCTGTGTGATATAACAAATGCTACCACAGTGTCGCGGATGCTCTATGCGGCCCCGGCGTGGTGGGGCTTTGTGGGGGTAGAGGGACGCACTCGTCTTCAGGCAACTCTACAGCGACTGGTCCGGTCTCGTTATCTACCGGAATCCTACCAAAGTTTCAAGCAACTTTGCCGAAAAGCAGACTCTAACCTCTTTTCCACCATCATCATCAACCCTGCAAATGTATTACATCAACTGCTGCCTCCTGTGAAAACTGTTTCATACTCGCTACACACCAGAACCCACAATAGAATAATACCTAAGGCAAACTCTCTATCTCGTAAAACATTTGTCACACGGATGCTTTATACTTTTTTCCATTTTGATGATCTTTGTACGCCAAAATGCAGTTAGCAGTTGGTTTTTCAATAAAGGATATACTTACTTACTTACTTATGTTTGGAATTAGTCCAATATTTCAGAAAGTGAAAATTAAAGAGACCTTCAGAATAAAAGTGAACCAAGTCCTTAATAATTAATAAACTTGGTCCTCTGTTATTCCGAAGCACAAATTTTGTGCCTTTAATTTTTTTGACCGGTGCTGTCATCTCTATCCTCATCAGTGAGTCATCACAAACCTTCCTTCTGCTGCTTTTCACAGCGCTTCACGGTTATTACTACATCATCATCATCATCATCATCATCATCATCATCATCATCATCATCATCATCATCATCATCATCATCATCATCATCATCATCATCATCATCATCATCGATTCATCATCATCATCATCGTCATCATCGTTACAGCTATCACAATCACCAACACAATATCGACATCGTCATAATCATCACTATTGTCATCCTCATAATGATCATCGCTGAACGATGGCACTATGGCTTGTGCATTAGACCCCGGCGCAGATCATCGTCCTCACAATCAGCATGGCGATGACATCGCCATCGTTATCGTTATAACCATCCTCATAATAAAGCAGAAGTGAACAGTGTGAGGTGTAATTATTCAAATTGCACGAGTTACAAAATCATTGCGTTAGCCGATTTTTATGGTCTGTAATTTCTGTTATCGGAAACACAACTCCTACAATTAAAATGCGCAAATGAAATACTTTTTAAAATTCGTTTTCTAATTCAAACTGTCAAGTAGGCCTAGTAGGGTTTGTCTTAGATATTTTCAAAAATAGAAAATAGTTGCGCGATAGCGTAGTTGTTAGCGCGCCGGAATATGAACCAAGAGACCGTTTATTCACAGCCACGCGAGGCAGAAACACATTTCGCGCGTTTGGAGAATTGAAAAACACTGAACGCATAGGCCAACTGTCAGTGCGAGAATCAAGCGTCGAGGTAGAGGACTGGGTATCCGTTGTAGATGCGTAAGCTAAAGAATGTGCAAACGGTAACACATTACTGCTATCTTTAATGTAGCCTAATGATATTTTCCTAAACATAAAATCACAATATAATGTTGTAGCTAACATAATTATTAGATAATTTATGTCGAAACACAATGCTAATTATAAGCGTTATAAAATAATAAAGGCTACACGCTGACAATTGGTCTAAATAATTACAGAAACAAAATTTGTTAGCTATTTAGTTGTCTAGATATTTTAATATTATATCGCTCCTACTCCTCATCATCATCAGGTATTGAATTCGGCAGCAAGGCTAGTGTGCAATCGTAGAAAATATGATCATGTAACACAATTTCTCCGTGATGTGATGCATTGGCTACCGGTGCGGTACCGGATAGAACATAAACTTGCACTACTTGCGTACAAGTCCCTGCATGGTGCGGCGCCGGGATACCTTGCAGAATATTGTGTGAGTGTCTCGTCGACCAGAGCCGGACCTTCTTTGATATCTGAGGCGAAGGGCGATCTGCAGGTGCGGAAATCAAGAACAGGTTTTGGTGATCGTGCCTTTTCCGTGGAAGGACCCAGGTCCTGGAATATGTAATGTAATGTAACAAAACATTTATAAAGCGCCACTTTAGAGTCTCTCAGAAGCGCCCAACACGTGGCCATCAAACAGCTGAAAAAATGCGTCTTTAAAAGTTTAGAGAAAGCCATATAGCCGCGTGCAGCACGCACAGACGGCGGAAGAGCGTTCCAGATCCGTGGGGCCGCAATCGAGAAGTCTAGACGAGCACAGGTGGTGGTTGAAGACGAGAGATAACAAATTAGATTATATTGAAGCATCGACAGCCACGTGCAGTGTTTACACGCCAGCAGCGCCACCTACAGTGGTGTGCAAAAGTCTGGAACCACCCCAGAATTTCGCGTTTTTTCGACTTTCGAACCTTTTACATCAATTTTTTCACATACCTAATAAATTTTTCTGTGTACCACATTAGGCCTATAAGGATACATTTGGCTATTAGAATATACTTTCTATTCTAGTTTGAAATTAATTTTTTGAGTTTGTTTGTTGAAATTGCCATTTTAATCGTCTTTTTTCGTGTAAACCTCGTAATTTTTACTTACTGACCAATGGTATAAAATTAATTAGTATACTTTAAAACACGCGACGTGTGGACTCATTTTGTTTTAGGTGTTTTCAAAAAGTATACCTTAATTAATGATACATGTCTGTTGGTCAGTAAGTACAAATGTACGAGATTTACACCTCTAAACAAGTTCAATCTGTCCAATTTTTGCATACAAAAATCTTTTCAACAAGGGCATGTAAGCTCCAATTTCCAACTTTTGTATATTGGGCCACCCTAATCGACAGCCACGTGCAATGTTTACACGCCAGCAGCGCCACTTACATAATGTGCAAAAGTCTGGAACCACCAGAGAAAATCGCGTTTTTTCGACTTTCGGACCTTTTACATCAATTTTTTCACATACCTATAAATTTTTCTGTGTCAGATTAAGTATAAATACATTTGGCTATTAGAAACTTTCTATTTTAGGTGGTTCCAGACTGTTTGCACACCACTGTAATCGGTTTTTTCGTGTAAACCTCGTAATTTTTACTTACTGAGCTGCACCTACCATGGAGTCATTCAAGTCCAGGCTCGAGACATATTACTTTGAAAAAGCGTATCTCTGATTCAGTGATGAACCTGTTAAAGCGCCCATGTAACGGTATGTGCCGTGTTACGGCGCTGTAGAAATTGTCGTAGTCATTCATTCATATGCATAGCTTTAACAACTGTTTCTCCTCCTCCGCCTCCTCCTCCTCCTCCTCCTCCTCCTCCCTCCTCCTCCTCCTCCTCCTTGAAGTAGTTCTGTAGTTTTTCCATCCATGCCTGGTACTTCATCTTTTTTCATATTGTTGATAGCATCTCTTACCTCCTCTTGTAGAAATTTTGGCATATGTTCTTCAGTATTGTTTATGGACAACTCTGTGAGAACCGCAGGGTCATTATGTGTGTCGATATTTAGTAGTTGTTCAAAATCGCTTATAATAATATTAGTTTCTTGAGAAAGACAGCTCTGATTGGCACACCGCAGTAAGGAGCAATGTCATAGAGTTTAGAGAAATAATAGGTGCTTAGTTTTACTCATTGCGCAGATCACCGTAACGCTCGAATGAGGACTGGGCAAGTGGGCATTGTCTTTGAACTCCAGCATAGGGGACACTAGGTAGGAAGTGTCTATTGTCTTTGACTGGCAGCTCAAACAGGTGTTGTCTGGGCCTGTTATTGTAGCGTCTCTCGGTCACAGGCGGAAACGCCAAGTAGGACGTGGAACTCGTTCTGGATCACTGCCTGAAGCAATCCGCGATCCACCCTGGTCGCCATCTCCTCAAAGGTCAGCGAATTCACCGGAAGAAACTCCAGTCTACGCATCCGGCGCAGCATACGCTTGAGACTTTCCTTGTTTTCACACGAGGCGTAGCCCCAGCATGCAGGTGACTGACCATCCACCGTCATATGCATCATATGCCGAGGATAAGAAAATGAGATGACAAACACTTCGTACACACGGATGCCTCTCAGGCTAAATGACTGTGCTTCTTCTATTAATGTTGATATCTGATGCTACCTGTTATAATAATAGATTGAATACTAATGCATATAGAGAGACTTTATCTGCTATTTAAAGATACCACGGACTAGGTAGAATTATACTAATGCATTATCCTAGCTGTAGAAAGACTATTATTTCTAGGATAGCAGAGTCATGCTTAACGGGTGCTTTATACTGGTGTGACCGTAAAATGGACTCGCCTATTTAAGCTAAAAAAGTCGGATTGACGAGAGCATTAGTTTCGGCATGTTACGGCAACTTGTGTTTATGTTAGACATGCTAAATCTCACTTGTATAGTTAAGTTAGCTTAAGACTAGTTAACTAATATTAAAGAGCATTCGGTTTCGCCTTCCTCGCAACCAAACGCGGTGCTTCTTGACGTGTGTGTCTACGTTCTCTTCCGAAGAAACAGACTTTTTGAAGAAACTGATTTCAATCAGGTTCTATAATTATGTGTAACGTTTGAACGTTGAGAATACATTTTATTATACGACATTGGTTTTGTCCTCACCTTCAGGCAGTAGCATATAACAATGTAACTTAGCGTGTGTAAAACAGAAGGCCTGTAAGACTATATGCAACATGAAATAGAACGAAACTGAAAATTTGTAATAATTGATCTCTGACGAAATGTGAATCTGAGGCGCGGATAGTCAGCCACCAGGAGAAGATGCAGTTAGATATCCAAGTGCTTGAAAGCCAAGGAGAAATAGTAAGTTTTGAGTCGCTTTTTGCAAGAAAGAAGTGAATTTGAGCTACGAAGAAAGAGTGACCGTTGATTACATTCCTTGGGAGCAGAGGCATAGAATGCACGCGGGCCCATAACTGTTCTACATCGTACGTAGTTCAGCTAAAAGACACGTACTTGATGATCGCAGGCAGCGAGGAGGGATGCAAGAAGTTTGTAGTGATTGAAGGTAGGGCACACCGCTGATGCTGTTTATTTCGTCAAAATTAAAAAGTTACAGTAATCAGTACAACATAATAATCTTCGTTTAATGTTTCAAACTGACAAGTACGCAGGATGATTACACATAATAATATGAACGGATGATCACAAGTTATTACAGGAGTCGAATTTAACTGTTTGGCAGTCATGCAAGGCGATCATCCGTCCTACCTGCTCATTTTACCAACACCACCTAGCGAATGAAAAGGCTCAGTCGAATTTAGGGAGGGTACCGGGAAGCGCTCTCAGGTTCGTTACCTCTACGCGCCAGCAGTGGCGACGCGTGGATTTTTCAAAGCTGGTGCGAAGCAGCAGTGTGCCGCCCCCTCCCCCGTTAGAAGGCAGGCCTGTCTAGTAGTAAAGTGAAATTTTGCCTGTGTTGTATATAATAGTAGTTGGCAGTAGCCTTAGCCATCAGTGGCTTAGAATAGAGCACAGTAGCAGATGATGCATCATGATGCAGATCCGCTACTGTTCAATCATTCCCTCGCCATCGGCCGTTTCTCGACCAAATGGAAGCAAGCAATAGCCAAGCCACTCTTTAAGAAATCTGGAACCGAAGAATCGTAACCAGCGAATTTCGGACCGGTCTCATATCTAACGTTTGTATCTCTGTTTGTTTTTGAGCGTATTGTCAACCAGAGTACCTTCTGAATCTCGCCTTCTTCCTCGGTTTCAATCTGCCTATGCACAAAACTGCGCTCCTTAGAGTTATCTCGGACGTAGTCAATACTAAATAGGCTTGACCTCCCCGGATTTGACCTGGCACCGGAACGAACAGCTAGAGGAGCTTGGCTTTTTGTGGACTTGATTTGATAGATAAAACTGGTCTCCCTGATGCAATTTTTGTTGGCTCTGAGAAATTTAGAAGATTTACATTACATTGATTCAGGCGTTTTTATCATTACTTGATTTGTCAGGTGCATTCGACGCAGTTGACAACGACATCTTCATACAGTGACTGTAGCGTTCGTCTGGAATCAAGTACAGAACGTTCATTTGGCTTGAATCCTACATTAAAGGGTGCTCACAATAGGTCCAGTTGGCAAAGGAGGAGACGCCACCTAGGCTGGTCACCAGCGGTATTCCACAAGGATCAGTGTTCGGTCCACTCCTCTTTATACTATAATTATACGGTCGATGTGGAGAGAATTATAGAAGTTCATTGCCTTCTCCACCACTGCTATACAGACGATACAGAGCTTTACTTCTTCTGTGAACCATCATAAACCGCTGAACTGAAATAGAGAGTGATGCTGTGTATCGAACGCATATCAGAGTGAATGACATCCAACCGTATCAAACTCAATCCATCAAAGTCTGAGTTCCTATGGTGCACCACCCTCCGGCGTCGTCATCTACTTGACGGCAGTACCTTCGCCCGTGGTGACGCAGAAGTCCACTAAGCTGACACCATTCGCAACCTTGGACTCTACTTTGACAGCTGTATGACCACGACGGCCCATGTGAGTCAACTCGTTCGAGGTTGTTTCTACCAACCGCGCCGAATTAAAACCATCCGCAGATTCATTCCAACCTCAACCGCCGTCATCTTGGTCAACAGCTTCATTATCTCCAGGGTTGACTACTGCAACAACATACTGGCGCAGTCTGCTACAACGAACACAGTCGCTGCTCAACTTTGCTGCACGTATATGGTCGGACACCATCCGATCGTGTCACCGATCATCTGTTGCGTGACAACCTACACCGGTTGCGTGTTCCTCAGCGGATCACTTACTTTGCACTTTGAGAATGCTGCATAATTATATTGGTATCTCCGCCTCGAATACACACAAACTGCAGTCTATTCTTAATGCAGCTGCTCGGCTTATAGGCGACATTCCAAAGTTTTCCCATACTTCCCCCCGATCCCTCCCGCGATATTCAACAGCAGGTACAGTTCAAAACCCTTTGCCCTCATGCGTAACTGCCTTGTTGGGGTGGCCTCTTCCTACCTGAGGTTCTTTTGCACCTTGGTCTCCTCCTTACCTGATCTTCGACTCGTGATCTCGTGGTTGTCCCACGGTAGCTAAAGTGCCGCCTCCCTTAAGTGGCCGCCCGGTCCTACCGCGCCCCTTGTACCCCCACGCGACACCATTGCGCGCCAGAGTTTTACCATTATCCTAAACCCCCTCCCAGTGTTTAACCTCTGCTTGGCTGTCATTCAATGCATGAAAGCGCAGATATAAAATGGCATTATATTCAAGTCCAGACATTTATAATTCGTTATGATAACAGTTACCATAAGTAGTACGAAATGATTAGACTTGGAATGTCAGTCATACTTAAGCACATGGCTGATATCATAGTTGTAAAAAACGCTTTTTTTTCGTTTTTTATTCGTCTCCAAAAAACGTGTTTTTTTGTTTTTTTTATTTCTCGTCACGTTTTTTCACGTTTTTTTCCGTTTTTTATATTTTGTATGTAACTGTATTTATTTATTTACTGTCTGTAACTATTTGTTTAATTTAATTTTTGTCTGATATCCCTTACGTTGTCTCCGTCCTTTTAAGTATCATCAAATATACGTCACTATACGTCACTATACGTCAGTAGGACTACTTATTGAAAAAAAATAATAGGCTAATTGTTGTAGATTAGGCCTACTGTTAGGCTACTTGGTGTTTACTAATAAAGTTTTGTTATTTGCTGATTAAAATTAAATTGTGTAAAGTTCTGTAAACACGGCTTTAAATTTTTAAATGCAGTAAAAGCTGTAGCAAAGTCAAAATATTTTTTTTTCCGTTTTTTCCTCGTTTTTTTCTTTTTTTATTATTTTCAATAAAACGACGTTTTTTCACGTTTTTTATTTTGATTTTACCGTTTTTAACAACTATGGCTGATATCAATGCACAGCTTACAAGTGCAAAGCTATTGGAGATAAAATTAATCAAATGCATAGATGTGGCCATTTTAATATTACGATTACACTGACTAGCAATATACAGCGTTTACGCAAAGTTTGTGCTAGCGAGACGCACTGTTCAGACAGTATGAAGCAGAATATCACGATGAAACCACGCGGTTTATAAACCACACGGTTTAGGAGATGCTATAAAAATGTATAAGTCATTGAAGGCATTATTGAAGTTAAATAAAACAATTTAATTACCGTATGCGGCAGCCAACTGTGAACCAGATGCCCATACGTTGAGGAATTGTTAGCAAAGTTAGCAATAATTCCAACAATTCTAAGAGAGTCCTAGCTTTATCCGCAAACAAACATAATTGACATTTTAGCAAAATAAACAGCGTTGTTATCGGCATCACAAACGGCAACAAAGTCTCTGTTCTGACTGTATCGATAACTTTTGCTGTTGGCAGAAATGTCCTCTGCGTCATTGATGAAACGGTTGCGATTCTCAAAGGGATGTTTCTAAGCGGAAGTAATTTCTGCCATGGTTGTAGTTTTCTAATAACAAGATCAAATCGGTGGAACAAAGTTTTCGTCGGCGTCTTAATGCCTATATATCAGTGATTTAGAACAACCGCTTACATTACAATGCTTATGTCACCTTCTATTTCAGATTCCTCTGCAAAAAGGAAACTAGGTCTACTTTAGGTCTAACTGCCGTCATCGCTCATTCGCAATTTAGTCAAAAAGCTGCCGTTATCGACTTCTCAAAATTAAAAGAGGGTATAACGAGGTCATTCGATTATATATAGAAGGCTTTCCCTTTAGCTGCCTGTCTATCACAGGGCCAGAATCCCACTGGATGCGTATGATCGGAGGCGTAGATGTTAAAAGAAAACCCCGTGAAGAAGAAGTCGAACCTGCTGTGGAGTCAAACACAAACTTAAGTTTGTTTTGGAACCGGCAAAAGTCAGCTCAAGACGCCTTGAATGGTAGGATGGTCATGCAAAAGTAGGTCTGATTTTGGAACCGGTTACACTCAGCTCAAAGGTCAGGGCCACCTCAGATTCTTTTGAAGCTCACAGTCATACGGAGGTACAGTTTAGGTCTCCACATTTTAGCAGCCGAGTTTGGAATCCCGAAATGACCAGGCAGAGTGGAAACTTTCCTCTAGAACGGCGAACGCTCCATCAAGACATTAGATTGGATTTTCATTTAATACTGAGTCACGCGACAATACCTTAGAAGTAAGTTTCATTCATCGGAATCATTATCAAAAAAAAATTCAATATGAAAACAAAACCTGGTCATAGATGCAATGAAACTCTTGCACTATTTACTTAGAATAGGAAATTTTCGCAGAAGATATCTGCGAATGATGTGTTCAAACAGAGAATTAGATTTGCGTGCAGCAATTTCAGTCATTGCTTCTTTATACGAAAGATTGCAGTCGATGCAACATCTGACTTTCAAATATCTTGCAAGGAAATGTCTTCCAAGAGAATAGCGGCGGCTGGTAGAGTAGCGATATTTACGAATACACGATAGCACATCCCTTCTGAAGGTCATACTATGGGCATTCCAGTGTTCAAACGTTGAATCAGATGTTAAAATTAATCCGTTTTTTCTCAATACGTCATTCACAAGTGACAAATAATGAAGAAGTGTGTGAAATCCAATCAAAGACTGTACGTCACAATCGAAAAAAGAGTCAAGCGGTGGCAGCAATAAGACATTCACCAAAAACAATTTTTTAAAATCGCCTTGCAGATCAGGCTCGTGAAGAATTCGTTCACACAAATGCTGCACTTCATTGTATTTGCGACACTTGTAAAGATACAAAGCGCGATAGCAGTCAACTGTATTGCACTGGATTCCAAAGTCTTTTCGGATCACATTGTAGAATGATGCAATATTTTCTAATGCATATTCCATTAGAACATGAATTACTGTTTCTTTAACTATGAAAGGATTAACACTTTTAAACTGTTTTTCTGTAAATGAATGTGTTGTACAATATGAGATTTGCTTGTAAGCATTACCATGAGAACCAGACATCATCGAAGGAATACATTTCTGTTTCAATAAAGACTTCAAATCTTCGTCCATAGGATATGCTGAATCTGGTAATTCATGACGCAAATCTAAACGTTTGGATATTCTTTCGGCAGATAATAAAGCTAGATAATGGGCAAACACCTCTTGAGAGAGACGCAGATCAAGATAAAGCCGCTTGCCGATGTAATGAAGATCATTATTTTCAGTAATCTTCTTATGAAGTACATACAATCCAACGATTCTGGCGATATCGTCAATAAACAACAAGCAGCCTGCATTCAGTATCTCCTTATCCTCTTGGTAAGTCTGATCAACAACTGCCAAACATGAGCGTATTGCTTGTTTGTATTCTGATGTGGCGAAATGCAGAGCAGCCAGGTAGGACATAGCCGCAGGAGCAATACCGTTGCATTTAGAATCTTCGTATTCTAAAGCTCTTCTAAGAAAATCTTTTGACATGAGAGCCATTAGTTGAAATTCTGGACTGCTACTTGATCCAGTTAAATTTTGCATGAGATCCTGAGCACGGAGGAATTGAAACCGACTACTTTGGGTTACGTACATTTTCGGAAAGTTATGATACTTAGACCTTACAATTCTAGGTTGCGTTGATATTGCTTGGACAAATTCAACAAAGAGACTTCCATCCCATGAAATCTCTCCACATTCTAAACCATATGCAATATGCAAAATATACAGTAGGGTGTCATAGTAGGGTGGTCCAGCAACCACAGAGAAAAGTTTAAGTTTGTGGAATTATTTCTCCACAAGGCTTATTTTTGTCCACTGGGTATAGATAGTTTGCCTGTTAAATTGCAGCCTAATTGTGCAACATTTAGAGGTCAACCCATTCTCAACATTTTACTTGTGTGCTAATGCGTCTTTTTGTCATGTTTACAATGGAAGAAAAAGAGTGTTCACTGGCAGGACCGTTATTGCTGCACTAGAACGGCAAAATGTTGTCCGACATTAATGGATAAAAAGAAAATATGGACCGCATGGCTGCTGTTGTCACTGGAAATGGTCAGGAAAACTTGTGACAATTCCAAAAATGGAGAGGTGCAGGTGAGTCTAAGGTCAAGACCTGTGTTGAAGTAACTGAGAAATGGAATCTGGATTCACAGATCAAAGGCCTCGTATTTGACATAACAACCAGCAACACAGGGCTTCATAAAGGCGCATGCTTTAGAATTGAAAAGGCTCTGGGAACTGAAATGGTCTGGCTTGCATGCTGTCAACACGTCATGAAAGTCGTCTTGTTAAATGTCTTCTTGTCTCTGTTTGTTCCAACCGAAGGATCATCAACTGCGCTATTCAAGCGATTTAAGAAAGAATGGCCATCAGTGAACCAAGATGCTTATTTCGCAACAGCTTATGAACTATTTCAGGATCCATTATTGAACAAACTGCGACAGGAAATGCTCGGCTATTTACCAGATGCGCTTGAAACCCAGCAACCAAGGGGCGATTATCAGGAATTTCTACGTTTATTTTCTGGTTTCTTGGTGAACTGAAGGCAGTGAATCATTTTGAGCTCCAGGTCCAACGCATCACGCCAGATGGATGTCAAAAGCCATTTGTGCTATGAAAATATTCCATTTTTAAGACTCAATTCAAGTTGACTGCTCACGAATCCAAGAATATCACAGATTTGGCTCTGTTTGTCAGCCTTGTTTATGTCAGACAGTGGAACGAAGCACCGCTTGGAATTCGAGACCCTCTCAATGACATCAAATTTGTATCAGTTCTGAAGACCTACCCAAACCAGGCTGTTGTGAGCAAAATACATGCAGCATTTTCAAGGCACCTCTGGTTTCTGTGTAAACATAGCCATGACAGAGTCTCAGCAAAAATGAAAGGAAAGATGGTACGAAATCTGCAACGGTTAGCATTATCAGGCACCCCTTGGCGTGTGCAGTTGACAAGTGCATCTGAACAGCTGAAACTGGAGGATCTGGTGACAGAAAGGACATCTTTCTTTGATGTCCTAATGGAAAAAGGCAAAGAAAAGACTCAGTTATTTATCAAGAAACCACCAGAACAGTGGACAGGTGATCCAGTCTTCAACAGATTTTGCGAACTGGCTGCACGCATGACAGTGGTGAATGACGTAGATGAAAGGGGGAAACAGTCTTATCGAAAAGTACAATGACATGCTGACAGAGAAAGAGGAACAGAAACAGTTTATTCTTCAACTGGTCGCAAATCATCGCAAGATTTTACCAACTCCATCCCAGACAGCGCTCATGTCATAGTGTTAACCATTGCGGAACAATATTATATCTATTTTTGTTGAGATAACATAAAAAGTGTCAAATGGGTTGACCTCTAAATATTATTTGTTTTCATTAAAATTTTGCATGATTGTTATAATTATGATAAAGAACAAAACTAGCCTTGTGGACAGCTGAAATCTGTTACTTGATTTTTGTGGACCACCTACTGTCATAGTACTTGAAAGAGGAGACATTTTGTATTGTTGGAAGATAAATTCCTTGTAAACCGTTTATATCGGGGCAAATATATCTTAACTGACATCCAATTTGGAAGCTATTGCGCAATCCAGAACTGTCCCCGTTTCTCATCATACGACGACAGCTACCATTAGATTCTCTAAACGTGGTAAGAAATAATACAGCGATTGAATATGATTCCCTGACTTCCCAAGACTCAAAGAGTGCAAGCATGAAGTCCATAAAATGAGGCAATGCTTTCACTGTGCTGGTAAACTTGATATTTCTCTGAATGAATGACTCTATGTAATTTTCCATAAACCAATGACAGAGGGTACCAGAATGTTGGAATTCATTTAGTCGTTTCTCAGTCCTATCAAGGACTGTGTGTCTCCGTGGCTCATGAAATAAATTTGCTTCAGGAATAAAATAGTTTCGGCAGTGCCTCTTCTTTAGCCATTCCGTAAGGCTCTGTAACAACTCACAGCAGATCGTAATAACAGAAGAGGTATTCCACCATTCCGACGACATATCCTCGCAAGCCCATAACATCAACGTCTTTAAATGGTACTTACAGAGAACCTCATCTTCCTTTGGGCAATCCTTTTCTATCAATTCTCTTTTTGCAAAGAATCTCAGCAGATGATAAATAAGCTGCTGAATTAGAGTCCAACTCTGAAGTAAAATTACTTCTGCGAATGAAAATGAAAATCTCCACTGGTATTTATCGTCTTTGCAAGAACGATGCTGAACGTAGACAACATGACAGCCACTTTGCACAACCTCGGAGATTGTACAAATGGTCGGCCATCCGTTATTCCTAGGTCGCTGAAGCCAAGCTTGGGCTTCTTTAGGCCATTGTGGGCACCACACGCTTCTGACGACATCAGTTCCGGTAATATGATCAGAAGGCCTATCTCTTTGGTGTTTAATGGCTGGACCAGTAACGATTCTCCTGCCACGCGTTTCGAATATAACATACGCATTTACAATACTATCCATATTTAGCGACAGGTAGTCATTTGTAAGCTCTGCATGATTAAGTTCGTACGTTTTATATTTCCAATTATAGTTCATTTTCCCCAAACCTCGTAATCGAACAAAACCTGGATACCTGTCGTCTGTTTCAATCTTCCAGCACTTTATCGAATCGTCTAAGCCACTCAAATCTAGGCCACTCATATCGTTCGGCAACACTGGAAAGTCGCCACTGAAGGCCAGTTCATCAGTTTTGGCGATTAAGAGATCAGCGTCGTCAATGCACTTATTGAGCGGTCGGATATAGAACTCCGCAAAGCTGCCACACACAATCGAGTATTCGTCCAAATATTTTCTTCTTGCACTACTAGGGAAACCAATTAAGTTATGCATTTGATCCGAGATAACAGAAGTGTATTTTGGAAGCAATTGACAGGTGCTAACAATGAATGCAGATGCCATTTCTTCGGTTGATTTATCCGCATAATCCGTTATCCTAAATAGGAAAAACATCTCAATCATAAAACTCATCATCATTATGATTATCTTCAACTGCCGTAGGAAGAGGAACATAATTCTAGCTATCACAATTATCAGGACCTGTTGCCAACCATCACCTTTATCACTCACAATTCAACCAATAAATAATGCTTATTATACGGTCCACTTTTACTGACCATCTGTCTGAGGGCGATCTAAAGCGTCACATTTATCACTTTTGATAAGTAACCTTTAATATAATATACAATAACTAACTCAAGAAACTCAAACTCATTTTTACCCGATAATTCATCTACTGTAACATTTGGCTGTTTGTTTTTGCTTTGGAGTTTATCATTCAACTCTGATTTCATTTAGATAGTTATAATTCGGGGTTCTCCAACATACGGTCCGCGGACCACAATCCGGCCCGTCGCGCCTTTCAAGAAAATTGTTAATTAATTAATTTTCGATGGCTAAACTATTGAATTGCATAATAGGGCGGTCTTGAGAATTTCCCGCATTTCTTTGCTTCTCTGGAAACGAAGTTTTACTGTTCTGTAGTGCATTAGATGATCTTGATTTCAGCGTCAAATTATGATTGCGGTGTCTACAACTGCTTTTAAGTAAAAAAGGAAAATTGACTCCGAATTTAGAGTTTTCAAAAATACGTGGACACAGGAATTTTTGTCATTGAGCATTCTGATGGTGTATTGTATCTGATTTGTCGAGAAAAGATTAGAGTCAGCAAGGAATATACTATTAAGCGACATTATTCCACAAAACATAGCGCAAAGTTGAACTGCCTGTTTGTCCAAGTTCGAATTGACAGAGCAAATCAAATGTTTTTCAAAGTTGCAAGCAGTAAGCTTAATTCGGAATCTACAACCAAGGTCTACTTTTGAACAGCTGAAGCCATAGCAAAGAGAGGAAACTTGTTTTCTGATGGGAAAGGCGAGTTGATGATGACTTAGATTCCAATATTCAAGATATTTGAAGTTTGCCTGACCTCTGTCCAATGAAGGAAACCACCATTGGGGAGGATATTTTGAACTCCAAACTTCTAAAGTGCCACTCGAAAGACGAGCGCAGGGCACCAGTTTATTCACGAGTGCTGGAAATGAAAGATGTGATGGAGAAAGTTTTTTTAACGCAGACAAGTAAGATAATAATACAGGATATATAGATTGATCCTATCCTGTATCAGCGAATTTTCTTATTTTCTTATCTGGTTGAGTAAATAGAAGTAGGATTTGGAGTAAAAAATCTTTGCATTAATGGCAGTTGCATTGATGAAAATTATTCTTTGGGTAAATAGAAATTGGATTGATGAAAATAATTCTTTGCGTCAATAGAAGTTGGATTGATGAAAATAAACTGCACACTAAACTTCTTTTACAATTCAACAAATTATATGTGATGCTTCATGTCTATTGTTTCGGAGGCGAATCTTCCGGGGGCGAATGTTCCGGGGGCGAATTGTCCGAAAACCGACTTTTACTCTGTCGAGTGATCTTCAGATGCAGTCACTCGAGAGGCCTCTGAAGGAACCGATGCCATTGCCGCATCGGTACCGCATAAATAAGCCTACAAATGTGACCAACTACTGTTAGTGAAACAACAGCCAATCCTCTGCCGCATTTTAGATGACTCCAAGATGAATGCAGTTTGAATGTCTATCGGCAAAATAATGTAGAAAATACCACCTCCATCACTAACCTCTGTGGTATACGTGTGGTATATATTTTGGTTTCCATGTCTCTTCTAACGTCCTCTTACTGGCCTATTTAATTTGTCCGTGCTGTGCAATGTTTAAACTGCGCCTTAGCTAAGCAACTGACTCAGCATACGATTCTGATATTATATCTCCTTGAGCTTTGATCGGTCACATTTCAATTACTGGAACATCAACGTCAGACGCACTATTAGTAACCCAGATAAGTAACTACTTGTCATGGTAGAAGCCACTAAGCTGATATAGTAAGCTATTGTGTTTACTGGCCCACCATTAAACTATGACGAATAACGCCCGATGAACAAAAACAATCAGTTACTGTTTGACTACATGTAGATGTCGTTTATGAGAACCAGCCGAAACTTTTCCAACGGAGAAGCAAAACCATATAGCACAAAAATCACTTTTTAAGGAGTCATACATGCATACATACACACATACATACATACATACATGCATACACTGTATCCTTCATTGAACCAATTATTGCTAACATTGTTAGCAATAATTGGTTCAATGAAGGATATACTTACTTACTTTAAAATGATTGGAGCACTGTCAGGACTTTGAGTGTCACACTCTAAATTGATTAACATGAACAAAGCATTGCCATTATTTTGTGCACGGTATCAACACCCAAAACTAAATTAGCATGTCGTTAGACCATATAATATGTTGTTGATCATGGCATACTGAAATACTCAGATGATGATCACAGTAGATCGCATGATCCGAGAGGGTAGAAGAGAGGGTTATTCAATGTAAGAGTAGAGAAAGAGTTGAATGCAAGAAGGAGAAGAGGAGAGAGAAGGAAGAAAACGAAACTAAACATGAAAGATTATAAAGAGGAAAAGGGCAGCAATGGAAGAGGAGGAGGAGGAGGAGGAGGAGGAGGAGGAGGAAGAAGAGGACTTCCTATTTCATTTCCGCACTCCATCTACTCTCTGTCAACAGGTCTGAGGACTTTGAGCACACTGTACAGTGTACACGTATGTTTGTGCGTTTGAGCTTCTGTCTGTCTGTGTCTATCTGTCAATGCTTCTATGTTTTAGTCCAGTAGCCAAAGCATGCGAGGCAGCGTCCCAAAAGAGATAACGCGTTATGCCTTAAAGGGAGGGGGAGCGGAGGAAAAGATGGAAGGATGGAGCGAGAGGGTGGGAGGAAAGACGCACGCAGCCCACTGAGATCCGAGATAAGCCAGCAGCAGCGGACTTTGCCCTAGCCGCTGCATCAACGGCTGCAGACGCAGAATCAGTGGCCGCTGCGTAGATTCTCTGCATTTTCTGGAAACCATAGCGTTCAATCCTTCTCGCAGACAAACAGAAATACACGGCGATGCAACGGATTTGAAAGATTTATTTCACACAGGCAAGTACAAACAGACAGACATACAGATGGACGGACAGACAGAGGAACGGACGGTCATGCAGCGGGACACAGCGACCTTCACTCGACACATACAATCTAAGTTGATGAATAAATGAGAGAAAGATTCTTTACAAATTTTCGACCATCGAAATATCGGTGCTGTTTATGCAATATGCATACAGAGATGGACAGACAGATGCGACCAGGAAAGCGCTGACAGACATTATTAGACTGCTACTATAAATCAGACGCTTTGTCACATGAACACTGTGGTGGCAATGAACTTCATTATTTACAATACATCATCTACCTCCTCTCTATGGTTTCTCTGTCAACCAGATTTAGATCGTCACATGACATCTCTAGACAGTTTTACTATGTAATTGTATTGATTCAGCGAAGTCACATGAACTCTGTGCTGGCAATTAACTGCATTGTGCACAACGAATGCTGCTGTGCCTCCTCTCAATTGTCCCTCTGGCAACCGGATTTAGATCTTGACATGACATCTCTAGACAATCTGTTTGACCAACGCACCTCTAGTGCATATGTTGTCGCCTTATGCTTAGCTTAGAGTAGTGCTTAAGGAAGTAATTTTATATCCAATGTGTTGTATATTGAATTGTGGAGACTTATGGTGCTAGTTGCTTATAGATCATGTTGGATATCGTATTCGTAAACTTCATATTTCTGAGACGCTACTCGAAAGACAAGCGCTTCTTGAAAGCTAAGCTTTTTCACGAGTCAGAAGTGTTGTCGAAAGATGTTAAGAGAAGGTCAGAGTCCGGTTGCCAGAGAGATCAGAGACAAGAGGAAGTAAGGCGGATTTCGTTGAGGACGAGAAACCTTGGAACGCGGAATGACTGGATAGATCAGTGTCCTAATAGAAATCGTAAACTCCAAAATGTCTAAGCGCCACTTGCAATCTAAGCGCTGGGCACCAGCTTAGTCACGAGCGTAGTCGATGTGTTTAGAAGGAGACTTAAACTCCATTCCGCTATGTCCGTGAATCGGTCATTACCTAAACTGCAAATTCCTCCAAATTGGTCTATACGTATGTATTAGTGTGGCAGTCAAAAAGGTATTTTTTTATAATGCCAGGGACATCCCCCAGTTCTGTTCGTATTGGTAGTAGAAACCCATGTGCAAAATCTGTTTAAAATTTTCCATTATTTAGGGGTGCCACATCACAACTTAAATTTTTTATACAAACTTATTGCGTTATCGAAGCCATAAAAATCAACTTTTTATTGTTTTCAGGAGCTGGATGAAAGTTAGACACTTCAAGAGCCTATTATTTTATTGTGATATGTGATGAGTGCTATGTACCATGGATTGTTGGATACCTTATTTCTGATGACTGGTTTTATAAATAAATGATTAAATAATAAATATATATATATTGGAACAAACTGGAGCTGAGGAGTAAATAAATCATTTTAATTTTTTTTATAATTTTTGGATTTCTGGATATTAAAGGCTTTCCTAAGCTTAATTATTTATTCATATTTACTCACAATATCCCATAGTATCCATAACCAATTTCAAATAATCCAGCATTTGTAATAGAGAAAAACACTTTATATCAAAAGTAAATAATGTTTTTCAAAACATTTAATATCTGGCTAAAGTTTGGTTTCGGGTCAGAACATATGATTAATATAGTAGAAAATCTGATTATAATTAGCAACTCTGTACAAGTTTAAATTTAAATAATTTTGTAGCTTATTTAACAAAACACTTTTCAAGAAAATTTTTAAAATACCCAATACCCAACACTTAGTCTAGCCTAATGTTTCCAGTGTTTCCAATCTCTTTATTGACTTGCTTGTTTTCAGTACCTTTTAATTGGAAACTGACTAGGATTCATTCATTCAAAAATTTATACAGCGCCCTTCAAGAAGCCTACTCAGAGGTCCTCAAAGGTTGGCATTTCCAAAACCTTCTACCAGGTCTGAAACTGAAATTTGCTTTGTTGGATTTACACATGATTTCAATTATGAAAATTATCAATTATGCAAGGCTGTTTTCATGAAAACAGACATTACAGGTTTTTCATTTGTTAAAAGTCATTGGCAAACTGTTCGTGAAAGTGCACGCATGACAGTTGGAACAGTTGCAGCTTATTGAAATAGAGCTCACTTGCCTGTGACTACAATGCAACATACAATCTGGAGGCTTGAGAAGATCTACAATGAGAGGAGGAATTCACAAAAGGCAGCATGGAGAGGTGGAGAAACACAGAAAGTCACGAGTAAAGATTTGTTGAATCATTAGAGAAAACATTAATATTTCACATTCTGATGCGGAAGTGAAAAATAAAATCCTGAGGACAGAGCACTTCTGCAGGCTCAGCTCAGAGATGGAAGGATGTCAAGTTCAATGGCACAAGTGGATAACAAATTGAAAAACAGGATGAAGAAAAACGGAAGAGAGAAAAGATTAAATTAAGACCAGAATTTATCAAGAGACATTGAGACAATATGTTACTACTACTCCAATGTCCAGGTCCAGTGGTATTAAGACAGCTGCCGATTTATTTAAATCTGATGTTTCAGATAGTGATAACTGCTATAGACTGCGTCGAAAACTTTGAGTCTGGCGATGAGGCAGAAACCCCAAAGACTAAAAGACCTCGCCCAAAGAATATTATCAATCTGCAAGTAGCAGCAGCTCTTCATCGAATGAAGGACACCTATAACAGTAATGCGTGGAAACAGAACAGCATTTAGTTGGAGTGTCAGCAGACTGAAGATAGGTTGAGTGTGGTGAATGATAGCACAGAAACGGGAGTGGCACTGATACCAGAATAAAATAAAATGCTGACCAAGAATGAAGGTCAAAAGCAGGCCTTGCTCCACGTGGTGTCCGAGCATCGAAAAAGTTTCCGGACCCCAAAAAGTCAACGGTCACAAAATGGACCAATAAATATTTTAATGTGTTAATAATTTAATCAAACTTATAAGGCTGAATAATGCTCACCAGTACTTTTTAATTATTCTACTTTTAAGGAAAACAATTTAAGGTTTACTTGATCTTACACAAAATACGAAAAAAGTTTCTAATATTATCACAATGCTGTACTTACGATCCTTGTCTAAAATTTGGAAAACTCGACCTCTTATGTGGCACACCTAAATGATGGAATATCTTTATCATATTTTGCACACTAGATTACTTTATCCAAAGGAACATAACCTGGGGCTGTCCCATCAATTTATTGAAAATAATTTTTTTGAGCACCACCCTAGCATGCATTTGTGTAGCGCCTCTTCAAGGGAACTACTCAGAGGCGCTCCAAACCCCAGCCAAATAGTACCATTTTAAATTGAGAGAGGAATGCCTGAGATGGGGTTCTAGGAAGGGAGCGGAGCAGCGCCAAACTAATGCAACTATCCATACTCGATTCGCTGCCTAAGGGGAGCCAGTGAAGAAAGTCGCTTATATAGATGGAGAATTTGGATATGCGGCCAATAAGCGGGCTGCAAAGCGTAGGACGCGATCCAGACAGACGAGTCGGGAAACCAAGAGGCCAGGGTAGAGAAAGCACAATACCCAAGATATCATTAGCAGCATATAGGAAAATTGTGCATTTTCATTATAATGGCAATATAAATAATTATACTGATACTACTACTAATAATAATAAAATAATGATAATGAAAACAATAATAATGATAAAAGTAACAACAAAAATGTTGAAAATACAAGAAAGAATAAAAATAATAATATGTTTCTAAATGCCACGTAATGCGATGCGATAGAATACAATGTGCAGTAAATGAACACAAGCAACGCACTACACTGAAGCGCATTCTACAAAGTCATGCGATGACTAGGCCTATCCTAATAACCTTTCAATCTGATGACCATAGTCCGGAAAACCCACAAGTACATGTTTCAACAGAATCAACCTCATATGCACGAACTCAGACAAGAGACTATATAAGTCATGATAAAAGCCGTCACGCTGATAAAATAATCTATTATGTTCATTGGTCGAGTGACGTCCGCAATGCAAAGCAATTAGTGTCATTGGTCGAGTGACGTCCGCAGTGCAAAACAATCAGTGTCATTGGTCGAGTGACGTCCGCAGTGCAAAACAATCAGTGTCATTGGTCGAGTGACGTCCGCAGTGCAAAACAATCAGTGTCATTGGTCGAGTGACGTCTGCAGTGCAAAACAATCAGTGTCATTGGTCGAGTGACGTCTGCAGTGCAAAACAATCAGTGTCATTGGTCGAGTGACGTCTGCAGTGCAAAACAATCAGTGTATATTTTGGCTAGGTGCCGCTGTAGGCTACTAAGGACAAAAATCTATCCCAAAGAACATTACGGCCATTCCATTAAAAACTGGAAGATTTTTGTTATGAGGTCAAAATGTAGTCCGTCAAAATGACAACGATTTTCTGTTGCTCTTAATTTTATGGAATTGGGTTATAGGCCTATCGCCATTGTTACGCGGAAGATACTTGTGACTCCGCTCTCATCGTTGAACCATCGTCGGGAAGAACTAAATTCACTCGGACACTCCGGCTTCTTCAAGGTAACGTTGACTGACATTTTCAATCAATCAATCAAAATCAAAACTTTTTTATTGAAGCCAAATCAAATCATGCACAGAACATTTCAACATATAATAACGAGATTGGCCGTAAGAGGAGTCCCAAAAGGGATCAAGATCCCGCTAACTAGGGACACCTATAATATCATTTCAAAGTCTTAATTAGTGACAGTACAGCCAAAGCCTTGACAACAGCGTTACATCAAGTCTCATACAGAAAAGCTAACAATAATAGTACATAGTAGAAAGTAAATTATCAATTAGATTCCAAACACTATAAAATAAAGAAAAGAAAGAAAACCTTAACTAACAGTGAAAAAATCAGGCAGTGTGTGTTAGTTAAGTTCCATTAATTAGGTAGGCATGCAGCATTTTTTTAAAGTGCCGCAGGTGTGGAGCTAGACGTATGTGAGAAGGAAGCATGTTCCAGGTTGTGGAGCCAACAGATTTGATGCAGAATAAGCGAGTATTGGTGTGTGCGTATATAGGGCGATAAGTTTTAAGGAATAATCTGATGGGTAGTATTCTACCTATATTTTCAGCGGGACATGTGCAAGAATTTGTCTGTATATAAATCAAGTTCACGAAAAGCGATGTTAAAGGATCCACTGTGATATCCTGCGATCGTCAACACTTTGGGGCTAATAAAAATGTCCTATTTGAAAACCTTCTTCGTTAAAATTATTAACAAACGATTAAAAATTGTCCACTTGGCTGTCACTAGTTGGTGTCTTCTTTAGGGCGGAGTAACTTATTGTTTTTGCTCTTTGGGCGTTATTCTCCATATTTTAGGGGTGAACCAGCAAAAAACAATATCTAAATGGCTTCTAGGACGAAGGGTCATAGGACGATTGGTCATAGGACGATTGGTCATAGGACGATTGGTCATATGCCGCTAATAAGAGATACATACTTATTTGTAGTCGTTAGTTATGGACATTCTTAGTTTTAAGCTTAACACACCAAACAATTAGGGACATTCATCGTTTTTAGACAAATACAATCAGTGCCAATCAAGAAACCTATTGGGATAATTCTAGACTTTTAGGTATTGTTCGTATTTCGTGTTGCGTATTTCACAGTAAATGATCCTGTAAACGGTTGTTCAATGTTCATGTTTTAAAAACTTTCTGTTTTAGTAATCGATAGTCCTATCGCCGCTATGACCTATGACCGGTAGGCCCTACGACCGATAGTCCTATGACCAATCGTCCTATGATTGGTCCTATGACCAATCGTCCGTAGCCTATACCATATAAATAATATCAGCGCAATGTCTTCTACCATGACAGGTAGTTTACTCTCTGAGCTATTAATAGTGCGTCTGAAGTTGATTTTCAAGTGATTGATATGTGACAGATCAAAGCTCAAAGAGATAATCATACTATCAGAAAAGTATAAGGTAATTTAATATGGGTCAGATGCTTAGATAAGACGAATTTTAAACATTGAACAACACGGACAAATTAAATAGGACAGTAAGAGGACGTTAGGAAAGAAATGGACACTGATATACCACAGAGGTAAGTGATGGAGCTGGTAATTTGTACATTTGCCGATAGACATTAAAACTACATTCATCTTGGAATCATCTACATCGCGGCACAGGATTGGCTGTTGTTTCGTTAACATGTTCTGCTATGTATATGAAGCTCCGCTGCTGTTATAAGCAGATTGTATTTTGCGGCTCTGACGTCGGCTCCTTCAGAGCGTAGAGTTGCAATTAAACAATTTCAAGCCAGCGCGTAAATTCGCAAGAGGAATACACGAAAAATGTGCACATCGTTAAATTCAAATTCAAGGGCGCTGACGAAGATGTCGTTAAATTCAATTACACGGGCGCTGAGGAAAACCCGGGCGAACGCCGGGTCAAAACTGCTAGTCAGAATATAATTCGACAGTGTAAATATCCAATGCCTTGTCGTGGCGAGTGAACTCCAGGTTCGGTGACCAAGTGATCGAGAGCGAACGTACCTCAGCCACCGAACGACCGTGCATTGCACCTCCATGCTTAGCGCCAATAAGTGCCAGTCCCAAACCTGGATGAAGGAGGAGGGCGACGCTAATAGTCTATGTTACTGCACACTGCGTGCTAATTAAGTCGTCAGATAGTTTTGTTGCATATAATAAAATTAAGCGTTATGTAAAAAATTGGTACATCTGTGTTTAACAAGGTAGTGCGATGATATGAGTCAGTTGAGGTGGAAAATTTATGTATAGCATAAAATTTCAGCTATTTTGCCATCTACCTACAGAAAATTATTAAAATTGGTGGTAGGCTAATTTGACGAAGTTCTGACAGAAACAATTTTGCACAGTTTATTTTGAGACACGGTGTATATTTACGCAAATGGCCGATATCAATAGTTTCTGACGTCTGTCTTCACAAACGTCACACTATCATTAAGCAATCTTTTATAAATTTCCCATCAGAAAACGGCTCTCCTCTCTTAATGGCTTCAGCTATTCAAAAGCTGACCTTAGTTGTTGTTTCCGAATGAATGCTTGCAACTTTTAAAAACATTTGTTGTCCAGTTAAGCTTTGTTTCAGGGAATTTGTCACAATAACGTCGCTTAATATTATATTCCTGATTGACTGTAATCTTTTCTCGACAAATCAGAAACAATACACCATCAGAATGCTTATTGATTTCTCAATGACAAAAAATTCCCGTGTCCTCGTATTTTTGAAACTCTACATTCGTAGTCGATTTTCCTTTTGTTGACGCCGCCATCTTAATTTGACGCTGAAAACAAAATCATGCACAACAAAAAATAAAAATCGTTTCGTGTGAAGCAAAGAAATGTGGGAAATTTTCAAGACCGCCCTACTATGTAATTCTCTAGGTTTAGACATAAAAATTAATCAATTAATAATTTTCTTCAAAGGCTCGGTTAAACTGACTCGACGGGCCGGATTGTGGTCTACGGGCCGTTTGTTGGACAACCCTGAATTATACCTATCTAAATGAAATCAGAGTTGAATGGAAACCTTTAAGCAAAGGAAACAGCCAAATTAATGGAGATGAGCTGTCGAGTAAAAATGAGTTTGAGTTTCTTGAGTTACTAATTGTATATTGTATTAAAGGTTACTTTTCAAAAGTGACGAATGTGATTGGTAGGGCTAGTGTCAGACGCTCTAGATTGCCATCAGATAGATGTTGAGCTAAACGTGGACGGTCTAGTAAGCATTATTGGTCAAATTGTGAGTGATAAAGGTGATGGTTGGCACCTGATATGGGTGATAACTAGAATTATGTTCCTCTTCCTGCTGATGGCGATGACGGTGATGCTGCTGTTGTTGTTGTTGTTGTTTTTGTTGTTGTTGTTGACAGAGGCGTCCATCCTATGGGGGAAATGAGGCAGAAATCTTCATTGGCTTTTCAGGGGGAGTGGAAGAAAATGTTTGTACATTAAACGTTTGATCAATTTTTTCATTTAAGAAATTAATCGATGTGTTTTTCATTTGAAAAATGCTTTTCTTTGTTTTAAAAATAGTAAAATCATTGAGCTGTTCTCGGACCGAGCTGATGATTAGTCTTCAATTTCATAATTTTGGCGTGTAGTACATGTACATTGTACAATTGTACATGCATAAGCGATTAGACTTCGAGGTTATTGTATGCTTGCATAGGCCTATCTTACAGAAAATGTTTCAGATTACTGGTCCCTTTCAAGAATCTCGCAATCAACCTCTGCTGACATGGCAGTTGCTGCTCAGCTGATACGTCAGTGCAGTCAGAGTCTGAAACTGCTCAGAGAAAATGAATATTCATGGCAGTCTAGTTACAGAAGCACAACGATTTGCAGTGGCCTACGATGTTGATGACAAGACAACCACCCAGGCAACATGACGAGAAAACTGATAAAAGGACAGTAAATGTGGTCCTCAGTAGCACAGACATCTTATTGGTGTTTACTATACGACACTGGATACGGTTGTCTACTACAGACAGTGACGGAACCAGAAAGTTTATGAGGGGGGAAATGGGCGTCCGAATTAAGATCGTCGAGGCGCAACAATTATAGTGGCCCGCAAGCCTAAAAAGATTAGCCACCCCTGACATAGATGATGCAAGCACAGGCACTGACGATGATGACGAACAAAACACAAATCTGTCGTCGACAGGACAGTGGATTGAAAGCAATTTTGTAAAGCCATTACGTGTGATATGACAACTTTCAGACGATCCCATGCTGATCACCAGCTTAAACAAAATCGTGGTCTCCCTTGTTGTGACCAGCTGCTCAGCTGAGCGAGTTATGAGTAGCATCCGCATTCCGCATTGTGAAAAATCGATTGAGATCAACCATGGTTGATGACTGGTTTGCACCTCTGACAGTATTAGCCTGTGAACGAGACGCTACTTCTACTCCATCATTAAAACTGGACGAAATTGTTGATCGCTTGGATACGCACTCTGCTGCTCTGAAGAAGTACCTGTTGTAATTTTAGTACTTATGTTAGTGCTGTGTCCGCTCTGGCAGTATGCCTCTGTCTGTGTACAAGCGGCTACAAGCCTTTATATTCTATAATACACAATGTTGCTTGATTAGTGAACTAAAAGTTAAAGAATTCAATAAAGAATTCAACAACAAAATCGTGAATCAAATTTTATAATCAAAATTTTCTCTTTTGTCGACAGTCGACCAATCGTCTGGGGCGATCATCGTGAAGGGGGGGCAATATGACGACATGAAGGGAATGCTTCATAGGCGTAAGGGGGATGGGCGATCCTGGTTGTTGTTGATGTTGATGATGATGATGAGTCTTTACAGTAGAGGAAATTGGAAATGTTTTTAATTTAGGATGACGATGCATTCGGATTTAAATCAAACGGCGGTTGACGATAATTATAATCATGGTGAGTTTTATGATTGAGATGTTTTCCTCTTTAGGATGACGGAATATGCGGATAAATCAACAGAGGAAATGGCATCTGCATTCATTGTTAGGACATGTCAATTGCTTCCAAAATACACTTCTGTTATCTCGGATCACATGCATAACTTAATTGAGTTCTTTCTTAGTGCAAAAAGAAAATATTCAAACGACTACACGATTTTGTGTGGCAGCTTTGCGGAGTTTTACATCCGACCGCTCAATGAATGTATTGGCGACAGTGATAAGTTAATAGCCAAAACTGACGAACTGGCCTTCAGTGGCGACTTTCCAGTGTTGCCAAACGATATGAGTGGCCTAGATTTGAGTGGCTTAGACGATTCGATAATGTGCTGCAAGATTGAAACATACGACAGGCATCCAGGGTTTGTTCGATTACGAGTTTGTGGGAATATGAACTATAATTGGAAATATAAAACGTACGAATTTAACCATACAGATGTTAAAACTGGCTACATAACACTAAATATGGATAGTGTTGCAAATTCGTATTCCCCTATTACATATTACGTAAATCATGGCAAGAGCATCGTTAATGGTCCAGCCATTAAACACCAAACCGATATGCCAGATGATCGTAAGTCCGAAATTGATGTGGTCAGAAGCGTGTGGTGCCCACAATGGCCTAAAGAAGCCCGAGCTTGGCTTCAGCGACCTAGGAATAACGTATGGCCGACCATTCGTACAATCGCCGAGGTTGTGCACAGTGGCTGTCATGTTGTGTATGTTCAGCATCGTTCTTGCAGAGACGATAAATACCAGTGGAGACTTTCATTTTCATTCGCAGAAGTAATTTTACTTCAGGGTTGGACTAAAATTCAACAGATCGTTTACCATTTGCTGAGATTCTTTGCAAAGAGAGAATTGATACAAAAGGATTGTCCAAAGGAAGATGAGGTTCTCTGTACGTATCATATAAAGACGCTGATGTTATGGACTTGTGAAGAGATGTCATCCGAATGGTGGAATTCCTCTTCTGTTATTACGATCTGCTGTGAGTTGCTACAAAAGCTTTCGGAATGGCTAAAGAAGAGACACTGCCCGAACTATTTTATTTCTGAAGCAAATTTATTTCATGAGCCATCGAGCCACACAGTCCTTGATAAGACTGAGAAACGACTTAATGATTTCCAAAATTCTGGCAGCCTCTGTCATTGGTTTGTTGAAAATTACATACAGTCATTCATTCGGACCCATATCAAGCATAATAGCACAGTGAAAGCAATGCCTCATTTTGTGGACTGTATGCTTCCCATATTTGAGCTTTGGAAAGACAAAGAATTAAAATCACTCGATTTATTATTTCTTGCCACGTTTGCAGAAGCTCATTTTGGCTGTCGTCGTATAATGAGAAACAGGGAGAGTTCTGGATTGCGCCAGAGCTTCAAATTAGGATGACATAGAAGATGTATTGACAAAATAAACGGTAGACATGCATATTATCTTCCAACAATACAAAACGTCTTCTCTTTCACGTACTATGACATCCAACTGATATTTTGCATACTGCATATGGTTTAAGATGTGGCGACATTTCATGGAATGGTAGTCTCTTTGTTGAATTTGTCCAAGCAATATCAACGCAACCTAGAATTATAAGGTCTAAGTATCATAACTTTCCGAAAATGTACACAACCCAAAGTAGTCGGTTTCAATTCCTCCGTGCTCAGGATCTGATGCAATTTTTAACTGAATCAAATAGCCGTTCAGAATTTCAACTACTATCTCTCATGTCAAAAGAGTTTCTTAGAAGAGCTTTGGAGTATGAAGATTCTAAATGCAACGGCATTGTTCCTGCTGCTTTGTCGTACCTGGCTGCTCTGCATTTCGCCACATCAGAATACCAACAAGCAATACGCTTCTGCTCGGCAGTACTCGCAGAGCAGACTTCACAAAGGAATAAGGAGACACTGAATGCTGGTTGCTTGTTGTTTATGGACGATATCGCTAGAATCGTTGGATTGTATGTACTTGGAACAAATATTACCAACAATAATCTTCATTACATCGGCAAGCGACAGTATCTTGATCTGCGTCTTTCGCAAGAGGTGTTTGCTCAGTATTTAGCTTTATTATCTGCCGAAGGAATATCCAGACGTTTAGATTTGCATCATGAATTACCAGATTCAGCGTTTCCTATGGACGAATATTTGAAGGCTATATTTAAACCGAAATCTATTGTTCCGATGATGTCAGGTTATCATGGCAATGTTACCAAACAAATGCCGTATTGTACAACAGATTCAATTACAGAAACCGAGTCTACAAGTGTGAATCCATTTATAGTTAAAGAAACAGTTATTCATGTTCTAATGGAATATGCCCTAGAAAATATGACTTTATTCTACAATGCTATCCGAAAAGACTTTGGAATCCAGTGCAATACAATTGACTGCTATCGTGCTTTGTACCTTTACAAGTGTGGCCAATACAATAAAGTGCAGGATTTGTGTGAGCGAATTCTTCATGATCCTGATCTTCAAAGCGATTTGAAAAAATCTTTTTTGGTGAATGTGTTATTGCTGCCACCAATTGACTCTTATTTCGACAGAGACATACAGTCTCTGATTGGACTTCACACACTTCTTTGTTATTTGTCACTTGTGAATGACAGATTGCGAAAATCTGAATTAATTTTAAATTCTGATTCAACGTTTGAACACTCGGATGCCCATCGTATGGCCTTGAAAATGGATGTGCTTTCGCGTTTGCGTCAATATCGTTACTCTGAAAACTGCCACTATTTTCTTGGAAGACATTTCCTTGCAAGATATTTGAAAGTGAGATGTTGTATCGACTGCAATCTTTCGTATAAAGAAGCAATGACTGAATTTTCTGCCCTCAAATCTAATTTTCCGTTTGAACACATCATTCGCAGATTTCTTCTACGAAAGTTTGATTTTGGCCATAGTTGTAAAACACGTTTTTTTCGTTTTTTATTATTTTCCCAAAAACGTCGTTTTTTTCGTTTTTTATTTCTCGTATCGTTTTTTCCGCTTTTTTTTTTGTATGTAACTTTATTTATTTATTTATTTATTTAATTCTCTGTTACTGTTTAATTTTATTTTTGTCTGATATCCCTTACGTTGTCTCCGTCCTTTCAAGGATTGATCTTATTTACGTCACTATTTAGTGTCAACAGTTGAGAAATAAACAGCACTGTACAGGAAATAAAATTTATAAAAGTTATTTGAATTTCTAAGTTATCCAAAATGTTGTCTTTGTACTCAGTAATCCCTGATTGACTGATAAACTGACTGATATTACTCCATATCAAGTTCTTATATAAATCAGAATTGTAAGTAGATCTAGACTTACAATTTTTAATTAAGTACACTCTATACTTAAAAAGTTTAGTTTTTAATTGCTTATTTCGGCTTGGATTTATGTGGACTTGTGTATACAATTTAAATTTGAAAAGATTTCAATATTTGTAATTTATCAATTTCTTTTAAACCAAACTTACGAAAAAGAAAATAATTGTTGTAGATTACTGTTACTTGTTGTTTACTAATAAAGTTATGTTATTTGCTGATTAAAATTAAATTGTGTAATCAAGGTTTTTAATTTTAAAATGCAGTAAAAGATGTAGAAATGTCCAATTATTTTCTTTTCCGTTTTTTCTCGTTTTTTCCGTTTTTTTTTTTTTTTAAAACGACGTTTTTTCCGTTTTTATTTTGATTTTACCGTTTTTAACAACTATGATTTTGGCTTTACAGCACCACCATAAATTATTATGTATGACCTTCCAACCATCCTGCGCGTCTCGTTACCTGTTCGAAGCAAACTTAATCCATTTTGGACCAATGTTCGTTTTACGAACACATTTTTTGATGACATCAAATTGGTTGAGTTCATCACTCTAGTTTTCTGTTCATGTGCTCTTATGTAAGCGAAAGGTTTGATTTGTCGGATAAATCGCAAAAAAAATTGTTTTGAAAGTTTTGAACTGTTTTTGTCTTATGCAAAATACCTCAACTCCAGTATGTTCACCGTCTTTTGTTTGAAAATTTATAGTTTTGGTTCGATGTGTGATATCGCACGAGCTGATGGGTATTTGACAAGTGCACATATTTAGCACAAAGCACATGCCATTTGCGTAATTTTATTGTAATAAATGGAGTCGCAAAATTTTCATATCTGGGTCATGTTCGTTTTACGAACATTGGTCCAATACGCTACTGATGGCGTCAAGTCAAGTCAACGTTGATTTACATATGCATATTTCTGATCTTGAGCTACATGCATCAACCAAATCATATATATATATATACATACATATATATATCATATATATATATATATACATATCTATGTGTGTGTGCGTGTGCGTGTGCGTGGGCGTGTGTGTGTCTGTGTGTGTGTGTCTGTGTGCGTGCGTGGTCGTGCGTGCGTGCGTGTGTGTGTGTGTGCGTGTGTGTGCGTGCGTGCGTGTGTGTGTGCGTGCGTGTGTGTGTGTGTGTGTGTGCGTGCGTGCGTGTGCGTGCGTGTGTGTGTGTGTGTGTGTGTGTAAACAATAAAGGACCCTACATTGATGGCTGTGGAGTACCAATCAATACACAGGATTCAACACGTGGTGAGGATGACAGCCTCGATAGTCAAGCTGTCTGGCAGCTTCTGACGATATTTGAACATCCCCAGTGCCACAATCTTACTTTCGACAACTGCTTCACTTCTTCACAACACTGAGGATACAGTTTTTGCTGCCACTGGGACAATACGGGGGAACTGCTTGTGAGACTGCCCTCTCATGAAATCCAGTGCGATGAAGAGAGCAGCGAGGAGCAATCGAATATCAGGGCAATGGAAGTGTCGTGGTGGCATTGTGGAAAGACAACAAGCCAGTGTTCATAGCATCAGACCATATCGGTGTGAGTCCAACTGTGTCCAAACGCTGCTTCGGTGTTGACAAGAAGCGCATCCAAGACGGTTTTAACACCAATTATCCATTTTTATTACGTTATTGTGCTACAATGTAATTTCATGCATGCTCAATATTTCACATGTTGTTAGTAGCCTATTGGCCCAATGTTCGTAAAACGAACATATGCAAATTTGCATATGTTATTTGAGAATAGTCAAAAAACATAATACATACGTTCAAACATTGCCATCAAGGCCCCAATAATTATCACAGATCATCAGAAAAATTTCTTAATAAAGTTTTGGTCCAAAATGGGTTAAGACTAGTTAGCTATTTAAATAGCATTCGGTTTAACGTTGAGAATACATTTGATATTAGCCTACGACATTGGTTCTGTCCTCATCTTCAGCCAGTAGCATATTACAATCTAAGTTAGTGTGTGTATAACAGAAGGCCCATCGGCCTATATGCAACATGAAATAGAACGAAACGGGAAATTTGTAATAATTGTCCTCTGACGAAATGTATGTAAGGCCTACATTAGCCGAAATGTGAATCTGAGGCGCGGATAGTCAGCCACCAGTTGAAGATGCAGTTAGATACCTCCTCAGCCTTTCTCTTCCTCTGTTTCGGAAACGCCTGAAGACTATCTTATTTGTTAGAGCCCTGGATCGGGAATGCCCCTGAATCTCTGAATGGCGCTATGCAAATGTTCAATTACAATTACAATTACAATTACAATAGCTAAGTGTTTGAAAGCTGTGGAGAAATAATGAGTTTTGAGTCGCTTTTTGAAAGAAAGAAGTGAATTTGAGCTACGAAGAAAGAGTGACGGTTTATTCTATTCTTTGGGGGCATAGGCACGGGATACACGCGTGCCCTTGAATGTTCTACATCGTAGTTCAACTAAGAGACCCGTACTTGATGATCGCAGGCAACGAGGAGAGATGTAAGAAGTTAGTAGTGATTGTAAGGAGTTAGTAGTGATTGAAGCTAGGGCACACCGCTAATGCTGTTTATTTCTTCAAGATTAAAATGTTATAGTAATCAGTACAACATGATTAGTCTGTGCTTGATTGTCATTGCATGCATGAAAGCACAGATGTAATGTGGCATTATGTTAAAGTTCAGACATCAATCATTTCTTTCTGATAACATTTACCATAAGTAGTACTAAATGATTAGACTTGGAACGTCAGTCATACTTAAACACGCAGATATAAAATGGCATTATGTTCAAGTTCAGACGTTCCGGTAAAAAGGTACAATAAGTAGTACGAAACGATTAGACTTGGAATGTCAGTCATACTTAAACACTTGGCTGATATCAATGCACAGCTTACAGGTGCAAAGATAATGAGGATAAAATCATCAAATGCATAAAATATTTCGATGACAATGATTACCAATAGACACCGTTTTATGCAAAGTTTGTGCTAGCGAAGCGCACTCTTTAGACTGTATGAAGCCAGAATATCTCTTAGAAACCACGCGGTTTAGAAAGACTGTTATGACATGCTAAAAATATATGTCATTGAAGGCATCATCGAAGTTAAATATATTTAATTTAAGTATGCGGCAGCCAACTGTTAACCAGGCGCCCCTACGTTATTATGTTATGTTATGAAAGAATCCAAATATTCTAAGAAAGTCGTAGTATTTTCCGCAAACAAATAATTATTATATTAATTGATACTTTAGCAACAGCAACTTAGCGTTATTATCGTCGTCACAGCTGTATCGATAACTTCTGCTGTTGGCAGGAATGTTCTCTGTGTTCTCTGTGTCATTGATGAAGCGGTTGTCATCATTTTGAAAAGGATGTTCCTAAGCAAAAGCAATTTCAGCCATGGTAGTGGTTTTCGGTTAACAATATCGGCGGATGGCGCATTAACAGCAGCGTTTTCAAAGGCGTTTTAATGCCCAGATTTCAGTGATTTAGAACAATTAACGGCAACCGCTTACTCTATAATGGTTATGTCACCTTCTATTACAGATTCCTCTGCATAAAGGAAACTAGGTCTACTTAAGCCATAACTGAATTCATCGCTCATTCGCAATTTATACATAGAGCAGCCGTTATCTACATGTCAAAGTTAAGAGAGGTTATAACGAGGACATTCAAGTATAGAAGGTTTTCTTTTTAGTTGCCTGGCTGTCACAGGCGCCAGAATCCCACGTATGATCGGATGTTAAAAGAGAAGGCCGTGAAGTCCTAGGAAGTCGAACCTACTGCGGAGTCAATAACAAACTTAACCCATTAATGCCCAAACGTTCCCCCAATGGCCAATCTTTATGATACTTGGGAATATAAGAAATGATGCTAGGGTAAGGTCCTTGGAACTCCTATTTATGTGATTCCGCAATCAGCCGCTAGATGGCGTGCTGTTCCCATTTTGGAACATTGGGCACATATGGAGTATGTTCCCATTTGGGAACATTGGGCACATATGGAGTATGTTCCCATTTGGGAACACCATGCAAATTTATTGAAGATAATCTGTTAAATTTGCAGTTTTCAGTTACTACACTAGTTTTACTTTATGCACAGCACAGGCTGCTTTGCTAGAGCAATAAAATCACACATCAATGTTGAAGTTGAGTTTTCAGAAGATATAAAGCAGTGTCAACGATAACATTGTCTAATTTTGCGATTGAACACAACGATCATACACATCAACATATTCCAGGTATTTCTTTACAATGCCTTCCATGAGACTGGCAATATTCTGTATAAAATGCGATGATATGATACTACTGCTCGTTGTGCAGATGAAGTAGAACCATGCACTTTGCACAGTACTGTGTACACTGTACAGCTATGTATTCTTCTTACACAATCGACATCTTGTTTGTCTTTCACTCTGAACCCAGATGATGATCGACTCAAACGTAGCGAATGTCACTGACTGAGTGGCTATTTTATAGAGCTGTTGGAGGATTGTCCAACCGTTGTATAGTTTTGTTCACAGTTTGCCGCCAGAACTCCAGACGATCCAGAAGAGGCCAGGTGTTAAAAGTTTCCGGCATTTTTCCACAGTACGTCTACACTTTGACGTTGAACGAATACTCATTGTGAGATGCCGGAAACCCACAATTTCCATCCGTTTGCCTCGAATGTATATTTTAGTCGAGTGATGGCAGTAATACGAACCTTTATGCACAGAAGCAGTAACTGGCCCAAAAACAGCTGATGGAAGAGTCGAAAGCATTAGGGCATCTTCATCCACACACTCTTCATTGGACGCACCATCCCCTATCTCTGGTGGCATAACTATTTCGACATCTCTCTCAATATTAGCAGACACTCTGAAGCCTATGCTAGGTGAACAAGCTGCTCAGTGTTATCATTGTCTCCATCTACATCAGACTGTATAATGGCGATTGCCTCAGACAAGGAGACCTCTCTTCACACGTGCAAAAGGCATTATAATATATAAGGTGTGATTGCTGTGTAAACTAAAAATTCTAATTTATCTCATATTTTTTCATAAATATAGACAGTAGTAATGCACGTGATGCGGAGTTTTCAATAACTCAATGAATTTCTCCATCATGTTCCCAAATGGGAACAGACTACATTTGTGCCCAATGTTCCCATTTGGGAACATCAAAGATTTACTGAACATTTCTACCGCAATACATTTTATTTTTCAATGCACATTTGGCATAACAGTAGCTACGTAATGTTACACTTAAATCACATAAACACTTTTAAAATTTAAATTCTCTTACCTTATATGCAGACGAGAAACTGGAAGCAGCCGAATTTTGAAAAAAAACGAAACTTTAAAGATGGCTGCCGCCCACTAGAAATTTTTGCAAACTCAAGATTAGGCTAAAATATCGTAAATGGACTATTTAACAGTCAAAAGCTGCCCACGGTAACTAAATAAGACGATACACTTATTTTATAATTAAATTCATCCGCGTGTTCCCAAATGAGATCATTGGGCGTTAATGGGTTAATGGCTAACACCATGACAGGTAGCTTCTTCTCCGGGTTAAATATGTCAGGGCTTTTAAATGTGCATCTCAAATAATTATTATATTCGGCTTGTTTGCGGCCTGCTCAGCTGCAGATCCTGGTGGCGCCGAGGCCTCGTCAGATATTGTAGCTGATGCGGGTCTGTCATCGGTAAATTTCATCTCAAAATAGGTTATCTTCTGGGAATAAGCCAGATATTGAAGCAAAAGTTTTGTTTTCAGTACCAATATAAAGGTAAGGGTCTATAGATATATTATTGTCCGAGGGGAAACATTCAGAAAAAATTAAGCGTGAGGGTTCGAAACCCCCTCCGTCCTATGCGAAATATGTAAACTGTTGTAACTTTGATTTGATGGTGCGATCTGAACATACATGGTATGTATCGATTCAGAATCAGGAGTTGCAAGTGATATTAACATGTATATTACCCATAAAAGTAGCGGTAATGCCAGTGTTGGGGCATATCCATAACAATAGAACAAAGGTCATAAAAAGGTTGCTAGGAAACCGGCGATAACAAATCGAACGTAGGCCTACTAATCGGTAAGTATTGCATATTTTCTTGTCCAGCTACATCGCACATGTGCACTTCCAGAGACGTATGCATTTTAGTTTTGCCTTCTTGCACTTGCAGTGAGAGCAGGTAGCCTACAATTCACAGAGCTACTACCAGAGCACAGCACTAACAAGCTGAAATTGCTTCACATTGCTTCACAGCTTAAAGAACAGTTTCAAGTAAATGTCTCTCTCTCGAGGTCTACTGGGATGGTAAACTCCTGAAACACCTCACTGGGAAGGAACATGTTGATCGATTGCCAGTAATTGTTGCGGGAGCTGGAGTGAACCGGTTGCCCGGTGTTCCAAAATTGACTTCCAGTACTGGTGAAGCTCAGGGACCCGTTGCAGCCTGTTTTATAGAAAATTGGGGCCTTTTCGACCGCATTGCTTCCATATGTTTTGATACCACTTCCATTAACACAGGATTTAGAACTGACTCTAGTGTTCCGCTGGAACAGAAACTCGGGAAGAAGCTTTTGCAACTAGGCTGGCAAGTCGGCAGCATATAATGGAGTTAATTCAAACTGCAGCCTTTCTCGATAGCTTTGCAATGACCTCAGGGCAAGACATTTCCATCTTTAAACGTTTCCAGATGAACTGGACCAGACGAGATATGGCCCTGGAGCAGCTCACAAAGAGGTAGCAAGTCTGTTGAAAGATGACAAAGACAGCCTGCTGGCATTTTCTGAAAGCCAACTTCACCATTGTCAGCCCAGAGATGACAATCGAGAATTTATTGACCTTGTGACAATTTTTCGTGGAGGTGTACCACCACGCGGTATATCACTTATGGCTTCTGGATCATACATCATGCCAGGTGGATATCAAAGGCAATGTACTCTTTAACAATATGGATGTTCCGGGCCAAATTAAACTTACAACTAAAGAAGAGAAGGGACTCCGGAACATGTACATCTTCATTATTCGCATCTATGTCAAGGTCTGGTTCACGGCTTCAAATCCAATTGCATCTTCAAATCATGATTTCCACTTCCTTCAGCTCTTGGACCAGTGCGAAACAGTGATCAAATCCATTGCAAATGCCACGCGAAAGAAATTTGCTGGTCACCTTTGGCATCTAAGTGAAGAGCTCATTGGCTTTGCCTGTTTTGATGCGACAGTACCTGTTGAATCTAAACGAGCACTGGTAAGGGCAATTAATGAGAAGGAAGGTATAGAAGAGCCTGCAAACGCGTCAAAATTGAAATAAGGAAATGCCAAAACATGCCTTCAGGTCTTCATGACAAAAAATACGATGAATTTCTTCTGCTGGCTTGGAATTCTGGCTCGTTGCCTGGCAATTCATAGACAACTGCACAGTAGGCACTCAGCAGTACCGGGGTAGTTATAACTGTAATCAAGCTTCTGATACTCTCTGCAGACAATGACTGTTAATTCTGACCTGCTTGAAGTTTGCATAACTATATATCTAATTTGCGTACGAAATTCATGATTTCGCAGAAATTAATGAAAACTAAAGATCTCTTGAGCGACCTCTAAAACTTTAGATATTTACCTACAATTTGGCAGGAGTTGTTTCTATACTAATTGGAACCAATCTGGGGGTGAGACCGTAAGAAATCAAACATTTATTTTTGTCTGTACTGCTAAGAAACACCTAACATACATACACACATACATACATACATACATACATACACACATTAGGGTGTCCCAGAAAAACCAAAGTCCTCAAATTTTAATGGCCAACCTCTAAAAAGTTTCTCTTGGCTATTCTGATAAAAAAATGCAAAGTTATAGCAAGATTGAAGATCATTTAGACGTGGCTCAAAGCCTTTTAAAATTTCGTATACCCCCATGCAATAGCCTGTGTGGAAAGTTTACCAACATATCGGTTTTCAATGCATAACTTTCAAACGGGAAGAGATATTCAAAATTCCTTTGGTGAGGTTTCCTGGAAATGTTTGCTCACAACATAGGCTTTGTCTCATAAGGTTACTCTTGCATGACGCCATGTGACATGACGTCAAACTTTGACGTCACAGTTGACATTGCGTTAGATCAATGGTTCCTCTTAACGTGTTGTTCTTAAAAGGTTTATTTTTAGGTATCAAATTATGGTTTTAGGAAAGAAGGATTTGCATAAAATATTCTTGAAACCCCTTAGCAGTTTCGGTACTTGTCTGTTTAACGACCACCAAAATTCTTCATATATTACCCCATTTAAATTCTTCATATTCTACGTTATTTTAATTTTATGTTACGTCAGAACTTATCTATTACGTCATAACCTGAACGTTTCGTCATTAGAAACATGGACGACACTAACCCTAACCCTGACCCTAACCGACCCTCACGGCGCGTAACAACGAGGCTTAACCTCAACGTAACCGATATGGACTACAAAACTTGAAGTCGTGAGGGTCGGTTAGGGTCAGGGTTAGGGTTAGTGTCGTCATTAGAAGACATATAGGCCTATTAACTGTCGTGAACACATTCCTGTAGCCTAGGCCTACAGGGGTCTCGTCTAGTTATAATTAAAAGATCTTTTTGGTGGTCGTTAAACAGACAAGTAGCGCAGTTTCTTCTTCCAGAACATGTGGCATAACGTCACTCAACTTTTGAAGTAACCGCTCCTATCTCCAATGCCAGAAGTCTTGGAAAGAAGATCTCGGTGTCTGCAGCCTAGGGTTATCGACTACAAGGAATTTGATAATAATATTATATTTCACAGACCACGTGACCTCACTCACCGTGACGTTCCCAGAGAACTTATATATATATATATATATATATATATATATATATATATATATATATATATATATATATATATATCCATAGCCACCCACAGGTCTTAGAAAGGTGATCTTGGTGTCAACTGTAAGATTTTTGGCTACAAGAAATCCTGAAGACACATACCTACCACTCTGCGGTAATTACATTCCATGATCTATAATATCAAGTAACACGAATGACCTTGGAAAGTCGTAGACAGTTTCCTGTAACAATTTTCTGTGAGTCACAACGTACAATAACAAATCTCATGATTAGGAAAGTGCTTTAATGCCTTAACTGAAGATAAACCACAATTACAATTCTATTGCTTGCAGTTCCCGAGAAACGAAGGGCAACCACGCCGGGTCGTCAAGTGACCTTGAAGCTCAGATGTAGTGGAATGTAATTAGTAACTTATATAGCGCCGTTCACAGCAGTGACTATTCAGTAGTGCTCCCAGTGCGAGTACCCCGAGAGAAGAAATAGGTTTTGAAGAAAGAGAGAAGTAGGAAAAGATCTAGAAGGAATGGAAACGCGTAAAGAGGAGGGGATGGAATTCCACATGGCAGGCCCAATGGTGAGAAATGACCTAGCTTGCGCCAAAGTGGTTCTAGTTCGCGGGACAAAGAGATCATGCTGGTCCAAAGAGAGGAAAGGTTGGAGAGAAGCTGCAGAATGAGGAAAGCGATCGAAATCTTTATGTTGAGTGTACAGTTTTTTGGCGGCCCTTAAAATCATAAAAATGATTAGACATCAAGAAAACTATTCTAGCACTTGTAGTTTCGGCGAACCAAAGGTTAAACATTTAAGGTCAATGGACCCTGAACTACAGTCATGCACTGACCATAATGGTGTTCATCAAAACTCTGTTGAGTATACTTCTTTGGAATCCAAGACTCTGAAAAACATCATATATGCCAGGAATTTTTTAACATAACTTGTAGTTCCAGTGAGGCCAAAGGTTAACCATAACAGGTTGAGTGACCTTGAACTACAAAGTCATGCGATGCCATACGATGGTCATACCAAGTTGCTTATAACTCTATTTTATTTCCTTGAGCCCAGTGGGCCTATCTTGGACTAACACCTTCTTTTTAGCCTTCACCGAAAACGAAATATTATGAAAATAGATGTCAAATGACCTTGAAAATGAAGGTCATCCGATTGTCCTACAATGTTAGAAATAGCATATTTGACTTCTCCCCGGAAAACCCTGTCATAGACACAAAATCACTTCTCGATAACTTTTAGTTCCTGAGATACTCTGGGATAAGATTTCTCAATGGTAAATTAATGTGTATCGCTCAGCTATACAATGCTTAACTTAGAGTCTCTTGAGCCACGCCTAAATGTTAATCTAATTAGCTCTAACTTCGTACAATATAATAACTAGTCCTAGAGAAACTTTCTAGAGGTTGGCCATCAAGATATATAAACTTTTGAAAAGTGTCTGTCATTTTGGGACACCCTAACACACATACATACATACATACATACATACATACATACATACATACATACAATGTCATACATACATACATACATACATACATACATATTACATAAATAGATGCATGCATAAACACAGACATAGAACATTATTGCATAGCTACCAGAACGGATTATGTATGGCATATATTAATTTTGTGATCCTATGCATAGGATAGTGTCTGGCATAGAAATTATGTGTTCTGAAGGTATTCCGATATATCGCACTAAGCGATTATTGAGCTACCGAAATAACACCGTTGAAATTTGATAATTAATTTTTTTATCGACTGAAGTAGTAATTATAGGAATATTGTAAGCTATAGATAGCCAAATTTCATAGCACATGTGAATTTCTTTGACAATTCTGACATTTATGAGATACAAGCAATACACCATTCCAATATAAAAGGCTACATGGAATAATACGATAATGTCGAAAAAAGTTGTAATCCGTAATTACGCTTATTTCACAAAACGTTCACAAGCTTACAATACATTTAACTTACATTATGATTTCCAATCACTTTTTGTGGTATATTTGGACATTTTTTGCGGGATTTGAGCTGTTACAGTACACGAATGTAGTCTTCTCTACGTTCTTTGCCACTGTAACGAATGTCCTTGAGATCCCACACAAATCATATTACTAAACGTAGTGGATATACGCTCTTATAAATTATGTATACATATGTAGTTAAGGTGTAAGGCTGCAGTAATTGTTAGGATGTTGTAGTGCATAAGATTAATGACTTAATAAATTAATTTTTTAATCGGAACCATCGATATAATTAATAATAATAAGGATTCGGGGATAACCTGTGGTGCTGGGCTAATTCGTGACGATGTTGTCGAGACGTGACTGGATGAATTAAAATACGGACGGTTGAGAAATGTCGTCTCTTCAAATGATCCGCAGTTTGGCGCCTTCACGCCGGAATGCATGAATCAAGTCAATGTTGTTTTTGACTGCGAAGGCTTCGGTGATCTAACGAGGCAGTTAAGCGAACAAATTCCTGATCGTAGGGCAAGTTTTGGTGATTTGTTGTTCGGAAGACGGGGGGCCCGGTGGCGCGTTGGATAACATCTGGCACAGAGAGCGAGAGGTACCGAGTTCGAGCCCCGTAGGGTGGACATGCTTTGTAGGCTGCTATTAGCACCGTTGTATTGCAGGCTGTCTGTTCTGTTAGAAGTTAAGATTTCAATTGCATAACATGTAAATGTACAGCGCAGTGCGGTTGTCAGTCGCTTGATTAAAGAAAAAGAGAAGAGAAGATATAGAAAGGTGTAGTAACGTTAGGAGGCGTCCATAATGATTGACACACTTCATTGAGTGTTTGGTGTTGCGAACGTTATGAATTTGGAAGAACTATCATAAGTCGAGTCGTTTAACTTGTGATCGACTGGGGTTGATGTTTAATGCCAGTATTAAATCTAGAGTACGATTTATAACTCCACCCCAGAACGTTTTATTTGCGAGTTATACAAACTCTGACTCTGGTGATTGATTCATCATGTCATCATCATCAAGATTTATCCAGAAGATAAGTTAGAAGCATGGGCGCCCGCACATAGGGGCAAGAGGAGCACTTACCTCCCCACCCCTGGAAAATTGATAACTTGTTTACCTTCTATTTTTGGTGATTAACAAATTTCTTCGGACTGAAGCACTAATTTAACACAATATCCAAACAAATTAAATGTTTGGATACCGGTATTGTTTTCAATTTTACATTTAAAAACCTCTATAAAAAATATACGTTCTTAATTTTCAGTTTTGCTTTTTTCAAGCTCTTGCTACCAAAATTTACCATGACCATTTTTTTGCTTCTTCCTGGAGCTGCAGGCGCCCATGACTAGAAGAATCGTCGAATACTACGGAAAGAATCACTTGAAATAAAATGACTACAAGAAGAGTTGTCGAACAGAACTGCTTCGTCCGCCTGGAGAAATACAAGTCAGTCAAAAGGTAGCTCGACACCGCTCTACCGTAACCATCTACGACGAGCATTGGTTCAAGTGACTATTACATTTCATCTCAAAGAGTTATTTTGGGAGGTTGGCTTAGTGCCTTATAAAACATAATCTTAGATAGTCAATGATGTTGGTTCTGGGTAAGGATAATAGCCTATGAATTTATGAATAACTAATCTATATAGAGTAGATTATAGCTTTGGCATTGTAATATACATGTAACTGTATTTTAATAAGACTCATGTTGAACTCATTAATATTCAGAAACTCAAGACTGATCATTGATCTCAACTATAACGATAGGTCTTATATGCACTGCTACCTTCGCTATAGACTAGAGTGTTAATAAAGTGACGTAAGATCAAACTCTAAGATCCCTATAGAGTTAGGGATCCGTCACCGCCACAAACTGACCTTACTGCATTTGTAACAACTTTAACATGTCTCTCTACTGCTTGCGTGTGGCAAGGGTATTATTCACGATTTGACATACTGCCAGTTTTAATGGCTTTCTCAAGGTAATTTTCCGTAAACTTGCAAGTTATAGGAGGTTCAAGTCTGAGAAAATCCAACCAGTTTACTAGCTCATAGTATCCAGTGGCTTCAAAATTGAGTTTCTGGATTGATCATTTTCTATTATGACAAGAACTGATAGGGTGACAACGATTAGTTTCCCTTGCTACTTTAATTTTTCTGGCTGCCAGTTTTCGTACGTCTTGTCTCTGATCAATCATCATGTTCAGTAACACTTGTTCTGAGTTACCATAATTCTTTTGAATATATTTATTAACGACTTCTCTCTCAACGGATGGTACGAAACGAGAATAATGAATAGCACCATAATAACACTGGGGATTCAGTTTTATTTCAAACCAAATAGGAGCATATACTTTGATAATGTAATATGCTAATGTAAATAAACTTTGGGATGGCTGGAATGTCGATACGTAAAGGCGTAATAACCTATTAGCAGTAGTAAGCCAACGACTGTGAACCATCTTTCCATGTTCTGTGGTACTTAGACTTTCTGAAATCGATCAACAGCCAAACACATTTTTATAGAGATATCTTTGATCTTTACTCAAACTCTGAAAGTCTGTAATTTCTGACAAATCACCACAAATTCGTTTGAAACTTATGACATCGAGCAACTGACAAGAAGGAAAAGCTTTCCCTAAAGCACCTGTGAAGGCATCAGGCCCTGGAGTGGTACCATCCAGAAGAGCAAGTTCAATCTAATGCCAATTCATTGAAATGGAACATGCAGATGAACCACTGGAGAGGACGCTTTACATGCAACTCCAGCTTTCTTTTCATTCCAGCATGTTTTCTTGTAGTTTCCGCCGTTCCACCGCAGCCAACAGTAATTAGAGAACTGCAAGAAATATCGTTTTCAGAACTTACGGTTAGAATTCATGTTACGACCCGGTCGAGTTGAGAGGTAGTCGAGAGATATGGTATATTCTTGTACGGCATGAACTAGCGAGACACGCACACTGACGAGAGAGTCTAGAATGCGACAGTGGCGTAAAGAAGGGGGCGAGAGGGGGCAGCCGCCCCCGGGCGTAGCACCAGAGGGGCGCAAAATTAGCTTTCAGTGGTACACAGTACTATGAAAAGAACGTTTAAAAGTCAACGAGAAAATTAAAAGGGGCGCATTCGTCAACCCTTGCCCCTGGGCGCTGAAACCCTTCGTTACGCCACTGGAATGCGATTCATTCCTGAATTTGGCATCGTGTATGGCCCAAACCATCTGGGAAATATCTTTAATATATGCGATAATTTTGGCTGAAGAATTCAGGATGCACTAAACCTGAAGGATCGGGAACGTCTGAAGACCCATTTTTAACTACTTCAATTGAGACATGTAAGATTTACTGGTGACAAGCAATTTTCAGGATTACATCTAGTTACAGAAAAAACTGCATCAATATGCTAGTCTGTGTTGAAGTGAAGTCCATTGTTATATGCAAGGCCTTGTAGAAGGTTGATACATGTAAATGGCATTGCCTGTAACAAGTACAATTAGATCTGCGGATAGACTCTTTAAAGGGATGAGTGCTTAGACCATTGCCGAGGCGCATCCACCCATCCTTGGATTGTAAACGTAGAGAGGGATGAGTGTGTAGATGGTGGGTGGCGCGAATCTGTATGCACCTTAAAAGTGGCTGAAATTTGAACTCTAGATATCAATTTCGTCTCTAACCCTGGAGTGCAATGTGATGTCTGTCTGCTGATCCTGTGAACTTTGTCATGACCTGTTGGCTGGACATATTGCATTGGACACCCCAGGACGCGAGCTACGACCCAATTATGTTACTGCATCTAAAATATTGTCGAATCTGAATTTCCTGAATTAAAGACAAGCCTAAGATAAGCCTAAAAACAAAATAGGGCCTACTACGAGCTCAATTAATGATTCATGTAAATTATTTATGGCTATAGAATGCGTTTAATATGAACGAACAAGAAAGAAGAGCAGCATACTACTGAGAGTTTAAGCGTTCGATTGTTCAGTTAACCTATTTGAAGAGCAAATCGAGTAAAACAATATTCAAACTGAAAATCCTTCAGAGGCAATTCTTCCTTTATTCAGTTCCAATACTCTGTTCGATAAGGTGGTTTCTTCATTCACAGGACCATTTTTTCCACTTTTCCTTGTTTACAACATGACCTTGGTTTGCAACAAGAACCTTGTCAGGACACCCTCCTTAGGTCTGCAATGTTTGTCTGAATCATCATTACAGTTGCAATTAATTTGGCTTGTAATAAGCAGCAGCTGTATTTTCTATGGACAGTTTTTTTTATGAAAGATGCATGTAGGCTACCTGAACATTTAACATTAACGAATGAGTGCGTGCTAAAAGCGACTGCAAAACCATTGCAGCTAGCACATCGTAAAAGTTTGAATTGAAAACCTTTATAGGAACTGTCAGAGAAGACAGTTCAAATTAAATTTCCACCGTTTAAGGTAGATATTTGCAAACCGAAGTAAATAAAGCATGAATGATAGGTATTACTCATCTGCAACGACCTCGGTTAAATTTCTGTTTAACAATGCTTGCTACTATTTTGCAGGTTGACGCAAGAACGCTTAAAGTCTTGCAACAGTTTTTCTGATGTCATTGATAATTTGTTCCCACATTATTTTGAATGTGGCATACTCTGTGGATCCGCAGGCCCAATCAATCAAGTTTGAATTACATCATACTGACGTGACAGGTTAGACGTTTTCCAAGTCTCTACACGAGAACGGCGTAAACCTTCTGACAACGGACCACTAACAAACTTTTTATTTCCAGAAGCACAATGCATATAACAATTTACAACAATTATAACTTGACTATTAGGCCTACATATCGGTGCATTAGCTACTGAACATAGGATACCCAAAAGGAGCCGCTTAGGGTCACCCTTTTTATTCATATTCAATAAAAGCTGAACAGTCAATTGAAAAGAAAGAAAGGTTCATCAACTTAGCAATGTTCTTCACTAAATAATAACATTTTAATTTTCTAATAAGATTAGTATGTAAACAATTCAATGAAACATTGTTAAATGAAGTATGGTACATCTTTGAACAGTCATTCAAGTAACCACTCCACATCTTATTAAGTGGGGTGTGTATGTAGGTGCATTCCGAATACTCATCAGTACTGCATTCCAAATGTTTTGACCATAACCACAAATAGAAAATCTACGATAATTAGTGCGCGCATAAAATTATATGAAACATAAGCCACCAGACGAAGACCTTGTATAATGACCATGCATCTCTACTATCTTAGTAAAATAGTTTGAAAATGATTCAGGCAGCAAGTTATTGACAAATTTATAAAGGAAATTACCCAGTTGATAGCTATTTATGTTTTCAAAGTTCATAATAGTAGGCCTATATTCTCGGTGGACATAAAATGGGTCCCTTGCAATGGTTCTAATAGCACTTCAATAAGTACTCCAATAGATTGGGTATCCATCGAGAGCTAGGTCACGCGGCAATACCATATAAGTTTCGTTCATCGGAATCACATAATCGCGAAAAGTGAATATCGTATGAAAGCAAAACATGGTCATTGATGCGTTGAAACTCTTCAACTATTTCTTTACTTGCAAAACCTTTGAAGAAGAAATCTCCGAATGATGTGTTCAAACGGAAGACAAGTTTTCTGAGCGGCAAATTCAGTCATTTCTTTATTGTAGCCTATGGAATATTGCAGTCGATACAACATCTGACTTTCAAATATCTTGCAAGAAAATGTCTTCCAAGAAAATAGTGACATATAATGGAGTAATCGTATTGAAGAAGACCCACGAGATCACACTTATTATAGCAGACACGGGCAAACAGGTGTTCAAACGTTGACTCACCGTGTGACTCAATTTTCCCAACATCGTTATTCAGAGGGTTTAAATAAGAGAAAAGAGTGTGAAATCCCAGCAAATACTGTATGTCTCTATCGAAGAAAGAGTCAAGCGGCGGCAACAACAAAACATTCGCAAATGAAAATTGCATCATATCGTTCTGCAGATCAGGCTCTTGCAGAATTCGCCCACACAACTGCTGCACTTCATCGTATTGACAACTTTTGTAAAGGTACAAAGCACGATAGCAGTCAACTGTATTGCACTTGATGCCAAAGTCATTTTGAAACATATTGTAGAATGATGTCATGTTTTCTAGGGCATATTCCATTAGAACATCAATTACTGTTTCTACTGTCTTTTTACCTATCAAAGGATTCACATCCGTCGCTTCTATCTCTGTCAAGGTTTCTGCTCTGCGATGCGCGATCTGTCTGTCAGCATTGAAAAGATTACCCGACTTCATCGAAACAAAACATCTCCGTTTTAGTAGAGCCATCAAGTACACGTCCATGTGAAATGTTGAATCTGATAATTGAAGATTAAAATCTAACCGTTTCGATATTCTTTCGGCAGAAAATACGGCTAAATAATGAGAAACTACCTCTGGGGAAAGACGAAGATCAAGATAAAGTCGCGGCTGATGTAGTTAAGGTTATTTTGAAGATTCTTTTCAGTAATCTTCTTATGAAGCACACAAAATCCAACGATTCATGCGATATCGTCAATAAACAACAAACAACCTGCATTCAGTGTTTCTTTATCCTTTTGAGAAGTCTGATCTACGAGAACTGCCGAGCAGAGGCGCATTGCTTGTTGGTAATCTGATGTGGCAAAATAGAGAGCAGCCAGATAGGCCAAAGCTGCAGGAGCAATATCGTTTGATATAGAATCTTCGTATTCTAAAGATGTTCTAAGAAACTCTTTTGACATGAGAGACAGTAGTTGAAATTCAGAATGGCTAGTTGCTCCAGTTAAATTTTCCATGATATTTTGAGCACGCAGAAATTGAAGGCGACTACTTTGGGTTGTGTACGCTTTCGGAAAGTTATGATATATAGACCTAATATTTTTAGGTTGCATCGAAATTGCTGCGACAAATTCCACAAAGAGATTGCTATCCCAGGAAATCTCTCCGCATCCTAAACCATATACAGTATGCAAAATATACAGTAGATTGTCAAAGTACGTAAAACATGAGACGTTCTGTATTGTTGGAAGATCTATCATTATTTCTTGGATAAGACATCTTGAATATTCAACTTTGAGGCTCTGGCGCAATCCTGAACTTAACCATTGCTTCATTATAGAACGACAGCTGTTATGGGAATTTTCGAATGCGGAAGAAATAAAACAATCCAAGGATTCTAGTTCATGCACTTTCGAAAATTCATGGAGAAGCTCCGTGTTTCTGGGACTGCCTTAAAATGGTTAGCTTCTTACCTGGGTGACCGTAGTCAGCAGGTAGGCATCGGTACCGCTCGGTCTGAGCCCACGCCTTGTACTTCTGGAGTACCACAAGGATCTGTCCTGGGTCCTTTATTATTTACAGTCTTTACATCCCCAATCAGTCATGTAGCTAAGCACTTTGGAATCCAATTACAACAGTATGCGGATGATACTCAGCTACATATTGCTCTGTCACACACTGACCAGTCTGGTAAACTAAAACTTGAAGAGTGCCTGTCATCTATTCGCTCTTGAAGGGGCGCTATATAAAACTTCGTAATGAATGAATAATGAATCAATGTATGCATGGTTCTGTTTCAATGGTTTGGCCATAAACCCAAACAAGTCTGAGGCAATTCTGTTCGGTTCAGGCCAACGCCTGCGTTCTTTCCCTTCACTTTCTAGTGTCGACCTCGCAGGCACTGCTGTGTCTCTTTTAAATACTGTCAAAACACTTGGGGTAACCCTGGACAGTAAGCTCACATTCCGACCACACATAACAAACCTTTGTAAATCTTGTTTCTATCACATCAGGGCAATACGACACATCAGGTCGGCTCTGACTACGAATATGTCTCAAACTATAGCCTGTTCACTTGTATCCTCTCGTCTTGATTATGCTAATTCCCTTTTTGTGGGTGTCTCAAACGTTGAACTCAAAAGGCTGCAACGAATCCAAAACTCCTTAGCTCGTGTAGTGATGCGTGTCCCACTACGAACATGCTCCTCAGTCCTACTCCACGAGCTGCATTGGCTTCCTGTTGAATTCAGAATAAAATTTAAATTGGCCTGTTTGACCTACAAAGCCCTCAGCACCAGCACACCTACCTATATTCATGCACTACTAACTCCTTACATCCCTCCTCGTTGCCTGAGATCATCATGTACAGGTCTTCTAGCTGAGCCACGTTGCAGAACAGTTATGGGATCTCGTGCATTCCACGCCTCTGCTCCAAAGGAATGGAATCGACTACCACTTTCTCTTCGTAGCTCAACTTCACTTCCGTCCTTCAAAAAGCGGCTCAAAACTCACTATTTCTCCTTGGCTTTCAAGGATTTAGAAATCTAAGTGCATCTTCACCTGGCGGCTGACTATCCGCGCCTCAGATTCACATGTCGGTGTGACCTTGCGCGCGTTACAAATTTATTTAATAATAATAATAATAATAAATAAGACACAAGATGTGGCATTACTTCCATTGTGCTTTCAAGGTTGAAATGTTGCTGAATGAATGACAGTATGTATTTTTCCACAAACCAATTACAAAGGTTGCCAGAATTACAGATTTTATTTAGTCGTCCTTCAATCTCGTCAAGAATTGCGGAATTCGATGGTTTGTGAAATAAATTTGCTTCAGGAATAAAATAGTTCGGACAGTGCCTCAGTGCCTCATTCTGCAAGCTTTTTTAGCAACTCACAGAAGATAGTAATAACGGACGAGGAATTCCACCATTCAGACGACATCTCTTCACAAGCCCATAAAATCAGCGTCTTTAAATGATACGTACAGAGAACCTCATCTTCCCTTTGACAAGGCTTTTGGATTAATTCTCTCTTTGCTAAGAATCTCAGCAAATGATAGACAATCTGTTGAGTTTGAGTGGACGAATGGCATATAATTAAGATAGTCTCGTCGAAACAGTTGGAAATAATTTAAAATGTCCATATATCGGCGTTTAAATAAAATTGCGAGCTGAAAATAGTCGCGATGATCTAGACGTGGCGTAATAACGTTTCGTAAAATTTTGTAAATCGCTAAAGCGTTCCGTTTCGGAGCCTTTACATACGGACAAACATACATACAAACAAACAAACAGAAGGAAAACGTAAACAGACTTCGGCTTATATTATAGATAATACTTAAAGCTCATTAATATGCATAAGCGTGTTCCTCCGACTATGCGTCTCACTAGTGTAGGATTTCGAAACGTGTTACCGGGTCACGCGACAACACCTTAGAAGTAAGTTTCATTAATCGGAATCATCAAGAAAAGCAAATTTCATATGAAAACGCAACCTGGTCACAGATGCAATGAAACTCTTGCACTATTTGTTTAAAATACGAAATTTTCGTACAAGAAATCTGCGAATGATGTGTTCAAACGGAAAATTAGATCTGCAGGAAGAAAATTCAGTCATTTCTTCTTCATACGAAAGATTGCAGTCAAAACAACATTTCACTTTCAAATATCTTGCAAGGAAATGTCTTCCAAGAAAATAGTGGCAGTTAGAAGAGTAATGATATAGACGAAAAAGCGAAAGCACATTCATTTTGAAGGTCATACTATGTTCAAACGTTGAATCAGGGTTTAACATAAATTCAGATTTTCGCAATTTGTCATTCACAGGTGACAAATAATAGAGGAGTGTATGAAATCCAAGCAAAGACTGTATGTCTCTGTCGAAATAAGAGTCAAGCGGTGGCAGCAACAGAACATTCACCAATGTAGATTCTTTAAAATCGCTTTGGAGATCAGGCTCATGAAGAATTCGTTCACACAAATGCTGCACTTCATTGTATTGACGACACTTGTAAAGATACAAAGCGCGATAGCAGTCAACTGTATTGCACTGGATGCCAAAGTCTTTTCGGATCACATTGTAGAATGATGCCATATTTTCTAGGCCATATTCCATTAGAGCATGAATTACTCTCTCTTTAGCTATCAAAGGATTCACACTTTTAGACTCCGTTTCTGTAAATGATGCTGTTGCACAGTACACGATTTGCTTGGTAACATTGCCATGAGAACCTGACATCATCGTAACAATACATTTCGGTTTAAATAAAGCCTTCAAATATTCGTCCATAGGAAATGCTGATTCTGGAAATTCATGATGCAAATCTAAACGTTTGGATATTCTTTCGGCAGATAATAAAGCTAAATAATGAGCAAACACCTCTTGTGAGAGACGCAGATCAAGATACTGCCGCTTGCGGACGTAATGAAGATTATTGCTGGTAATATTTTTTCCAAGTAAATACAATCCAACGATTCTGGCGATATCGTTAATAAACAACAAACAACCTGCATTCAGTGTCTCCTTATCCTCTTGGTAAGTCTGATCAACAACTGCCAAACATAATCGTATTGCTTGTTGGTATTCGGATGTGGCAAAATGCAGAGCAGCCAGATAGGACAAAGCCGCAGGAGCAATACCGTTGCATTTAGAATCTTCGTACTCTAAAGCTCTTCTCAGGAACTGTTTTGACATGAGAGATAGTAGCTGAAATTCTGGACTGCTATTTGATCCAGTTAAATTTTGCATCAGATCCTGACCACGAAGGAATTGAAACCGACTACTCTGGGTTGCATACGTTTTCGGAAAGTTATGATACATGGACCTTATAATTTTAGGTTGCGTTGAAATTGCTTGAACAAATTCAACAAAGAGACTACCATCCCATGAAATCTCTCCACATCTTAATCCATATGCAGTATGCAAAATATACAGTAGGATGTCATAGTACGTGAAACATAAGACGTTCTGTAATGTTGGAAGATCAACTGGTCTACCGTTTATTTTGGGGTCAATACATTTCATATGACATCCAACTTTGAAGCTCCGGCGCAATCCAGAACTGTACCCGTCTCTTAGTAAACGGCGACAGGTTCCTTGAGATTCTGCAAACGTAGAATGAAAAAATAAATCGAGTGATTCTGATTCCTTGGCTTTCCAACACTCAAAGAGAAGAAGCATGATATCCACAAAATGGGGCATTGCTTTCGCTGTGCTGTTATACTTGATATGTGTCCGAATGAATGACAGTATGTAATTTTCCACAAACCAATGACAAAGAATGCCAGAATTTGAGAATTCATTTAGTCGTTTTTCAGTCTTGTCAAGGATTGTGGGACTCAGTGCCTGATGGAATAAATTTGCTTCAGGAATAAAATAGTTTGGGCACTGGTTCGTGTTTAACCATTCCGAAAGCTTTTTTAACAGCTCACAGCAGATCGTAATAACAGACGTGGAATTCCACCATTCAGGCGACATCTCTTCACAAGTCCATAACATCAGCGTCTTTAAATGGTACGTACAGAGAATTTCATCCTCCTTTAGACAACCCTTTTGTATCAATTCTCTCTTTGCGAAGTATCTCAACAAATGGTAAACGACCTGCTGAACTTGAGTCCAGCTCTGAAGTAAAATTACTTCTGCGAATGAAAATGAAAATCTCCACATGTGTTCATCGTCTCTGCAAGAACGATGTTGGACATAGACAACATGACAACCACTGTGCACAACCTCAGAGATTGTACGAATGGTGGGCCATCCGTTTTTCCTAGTTCGCTGAAGCCAAGCTCGAGCTTCTTTAGGCCATCGTGGGCACCATACGCTTCTGACCATATCAGATCCTTTATTATGATCACCAGGCGCATCTCTTTGGTGTTTAATGGCTGGACCAGTAACGATGCTCTTACCAGGCGTTTCGAATGCGAAGGGGAAATACGCATTTGCAATATTACCCATATCTAGCGACATGTAGCTATTTGTGAACTCTTTATGGTTAGGTTCGTACTTTTTACATTTCCAATTATAGTTCATTTTCCCCAAACCTCGTAATCGAACAAAACCTGGATACCTGTCGTATGTTTCAATCTTCCAGCACTTTATCGAATCGTGTAGACCACTCATATCGTTTGGCAACACTGGAAAGTCGCCACTGAAGGCCAGTTCATCAGTTACGGCTACTAAGATATCAATGTCGTCAATGCATGCATTGAGCGGTCGGATATAAAACTCCGCAACGCTGCCACACACAATCGAGTACTCGTTTGCATAATTTCTTTCTGCACTTCTTGGGAACCCAATTAAGTTATGCATGTGATCCGAAATAACAGAAGTGGACTTTGGAAGCAATTGACATGTGCTAACAATGAATGCAGATGCCATTTCTTCGGTTGATTTATCCGCATATTCCGTCATCCTAAATAGAAAAAAACATCTCAATCATAAAACTCATCATCACTATAATTATCGTCATCCGCTGTAGAAGGAGAAATAGAATTCTAGTTATCATCCATACCAAGCGTCAGCAATGACCTTTATCACTGACAGTTCGATCAATTTTATGTTCACTAAACAAAAGTAAACGTCTAGGCCTACTTTCACTGAACATGATATATATCCCGACGATATGAAGCGTCTGACACTAACCCGACCAATCGCATTTATCACTATAGAAAAATAACCTTTAATATAATGTACAATTACTAACTCAGGAAACTCAGACTCATTTTTACTCTTCAGATCATCTCCAATTCTCCATTTGGCTGTTGCTTTTGCTTATTGGTTTTCCATTCAACTCTGATTTCATTTAGGTATAATTCAGGATTGTCCAACATACGGTCCGTGGACCACAATCCGACCCGACGAATCGGTTCATCAGATCCGTCGAGCCTTTCAAGAAAATAATTAATTATTTTTTTTACGTCTATACTAGTGAATTGCATAATAGCGCAGTCTTGAGAATTTCACACATTTCTTTGCTTCACACGAAACGAAGTTTTAATGTTCTGTGGTGCATTAGATGATCCTGCCTTCAGCGCCAAATTAGGATGGCGGCTTCAATAACTGCCTGTAAAAAAGGAAAACGGAATCCGAATGTTAGAGTTTTAAAAAATGCGTGGACAGAGACATTTTTTGTCATTGAGCATTCTGAAGGTGTATGTGTCTGATTTATCAAGAAAAGATTGCAGTCAACAAGGAATATAATATTAAGCGACATTATTCCACAAAATATTGCGCAAAGTTTAACTGCCTGTCTGGCCAAGTTCGAATTGACATATCCAATTCCCTGAAACAAAGCTTAACTGGACAACAAAATGTTTTTCAAAATTGCAAGCAGTAATTTGGAAACAACAACCGTCAGCTTTTGAATTGTTGAAGCAATAGCAAAAAAGAGGAAAACCGTTTTCTGATGGGAAATTTATAAAAGATTGCTGAATGATAGGCTATTTATTGAAATGTTATCTTCAGATAAAATTTCTATGGTAGAAAATAACAGTCTATCACATCAAACGCTGGCAAGCGGTGAAGTAAGAAAGGCACCACCTCTACTTGGAACCATCTTCCGCATGAATTGCGTCTTGAGCTCCTCAGCCTTTCCCTTCCTCTGTTTCGGAAACGTCTGAAGACTATCTTATTTGTTAGAGCCCTGGGTCGGGAGCGCCTCTGAATCTCTGAGTGGCGCTATACAAATGTTCAATTACAATTACAATATTATTATTCACAAGCGCTGGAAATGAAAGATGTTATGGAGAATGTTGTTTCAACAGTAAACTTCACAAAGTCTCGAGGTCTTAATCACAGGCAGTTTCAAGCCTTTCTGGATTAACCCTCGGGCTACCAAGGGGGGTGGTTGCCACCCCCCTAGGTTTTTTTCATCTCAAACTTTTTCCGTATGGAATAAAAATTTGACCTTTTAGGTAGCTGTAGGGGGTTCATTTACACACGTTTTGAGGTAATGTGAGATGATATCTCACACCGTTCAAAAGTTATACCCAATATACCCGAGGTACCAGGGGGGTGGATACCCCCTAGATTTTCGACTATATCTTATCCGTCATTTAATATTAAGAGACACAGATTATACCATTCTATAGAGGGAATGTGGGGCTACATTTCTATGGTCACAGAGTTGACCTGAGACAGCCGGAAGTGCTCAAACTAAATTAAAATGTATGAAAATAGGTTACATTTTCACACATTTTTCATGTTTTTTCGATTATAACGTATTCATAATTTATTTTTGAAGAGAAATAAATTATGCCTTTGCATAGAGGACACGTAGAGCTATTTTTCATACTGATTAATTTATTTTTTGATGACCGGAAGTGTTCAAAATAAATAATAATACGCGTAATCTGTGTGAAAATGGCTGAATACAGCTTCACAATGTAAAACCGATATATATGTATGAATATATATGTATGGATGCATATTTATACGTATATAAACATGTGTAGGTATGTATTTGTGTATCTTGGATGCATAGATCAGTTTCAAAACACACATAATCTTATATTTGTTTATCCAAAAAGTATCACTAATTATCAGTTCCTTTGTTAAAAATGATGTAATTTCGAGGTGCATTCACATAATGTACAACTAAATATACCATTTTGTACAGAATTGAATGCTGAATCCATTGGTTTATTACAAGTTATGATATGTGAAATCAAACCCGAAATCCAGGGGGGTGGTAACCACCCCCCCCTTGGTAGTCCGTGTTACAAAAAAAGCTTGGTAGCCCTAGGGTTAAGTTGAGTCAGATCTACTTCAGTTATGTTCGCTAGCTGAGCAGGGAAGCCACACTCAACAGAATTTGGTCACTGAAGGATAAAGTAAAATCTTTTCTTGTAAGCAAAAGACAAGATGTCAGCTCCTTCAATGAAAATTTATTGCTAAATGACTCGGCATATATAATAGGTTTACATTAACAATCACTAAATACCTAGCTGACTTGAATGTGAAGCTTTAAAGAAAAGAAGAAAAAAAATAATAATATTGCTAATTTTTCTGTCTCTGGACAAATTTTTGTATCACCTGTGGGATCATATCTAACTCGGGAAAAGAATAATCTCTAAAAGTGTGTCCTTCCGTGACCTGGCTAAAGGCTCGCCAACGTAATGCTCTAGCGCTATGAAATTTTTTTCAAACATTCTTCTAACAATATATAGATAAACGCGTCTATTTTAACCTCGCAATTTACTTTAAATGCCGATTTATGGACATTCTAAATTTCAAATTGGTGACTACCGGTGCAAAATTACGCCGCCATTTCTTATTTCTCATAATGTCATACCAAACACGGACCCTAAATAGAGCATTCGCAACGCATTTCGGGATTTCTCCGACAAGCCAAGCTACATTGGTAAGAGCTGCGTATGTTGCGTCTCGTGCGCCTCTGTGCTAATATAGAGAGCGTGCGGATCGCGGTTCGCTTCCCGATGCTGGCTTATTTAAAAGATTTACATTTTGAGCTAGCACGGTCCTTGCACGGGGATCCTAAATGGTGTGGCGTCCATTCAAACGGGCGAGCGGTGGTGAAAGGCTGGGACTCATCCGTTCAGTTGAGCGTATTCTAGAGGCTTCAGCCCTTGACCGATTGTTGTTCTCAAATCGCCTCCGTCTTAACCAAGATAAGACTCAGTACATCTGGCTGGGTAGTCGTGCCCAGCTTACCAAGATAGATGCTGACTCCCTTCGCCTTCAGTTTCCAAATGTGCACTTCTCTTCCTCTGTCCGTGATCTTGTATCCATCCTTGATCCTGTCCTCTCTCTGTCAATAGTGTCTCTCGCTCCTGTTTCTATTACTTACGTCAACTCCGTTCCATCCGCCAATCACTCCCACTGCACGCTATCGCGACTTTGGTTCATACCTTGATCTGCGCCAGGATCGACTATGGGAATGCGGTCTACATTGGTCTTTTCTCTACAAAAACATCTAAGCTTCAGGCCATCCTAAACACTGCTGCCCGCCTCATAGGGGTATTGCGAAATTTGACCATATCTCCTCTTTTATCGTGGCTCAGTGCACTGGCTCCCCATCCGGCAGCGTATCCAATTCAAGGTGATCCCTAATGCGTAACTGTCTTGCTGACTCTGCTCCCACTGTCTTAGGTCATATTGTACCCCAGTATCTTCTCTGCCCAGTCGCTCCTCCCATCGGTCCTCGGCCTGTGGTCACTTGGATGTCCCGCGGGTGCGTACTTCTACGACCCAGTCTATAGAGATTTCGCCATTGTGGGTCCTACTAGCTGGAAACAATTGTCTCAGTCTCTTCTGGCCGACCTTTTTTCCATTTCTTTTGACCAGTTCCGCCAGCGCCTGAATACCTTTCTCTTTACCAATGAAGACACTGACCCGGGTCGGGAGCGCCTCTGATCTCTATATAAATATTCGATTGCGATTACGATTACGATGTACCATGAATCCATGATAGGAACAGCACGATTAAAACTTAACTAGAAAATTAACAACGGATGCAGTCATTAAACTTTGCAACTCGGCGCTGAAATCTTTCGATACGCTACTGCCTAGGCACCAGATTAGGAGAATAAGAACTCTATTGAACTATCCTGAGAGGCAGTTGTAGGAAAGAAGTGTTGGAGACTTCAATTTTCTTAGCTTCCTTACCTGAGAGCATGGAACCAGCTCTCTCCCTCGTCACTGGATCTTCCAACCGACAGCGTACAGTTACTGTACTCATTTATCTATCTATGGACATTCCTGATGTGGAGACGATGGTTATTAAAGCTGAGGATACGCTGCTATCTGCGGTCCAAAGGAACAGTTCACACGTTCTGACAGAACTCTTGCCACCTACTAACATACGCCGATATATAATTCGGCCTCGGCCACATGATTATGTACTACCCTATAAGGACAATAGAAATTTTATTACTCGTGTCCTTTACCGGAAATTAATACCAATAATCTGACAGTCTTTGTCAAAATGTACCATTTAACACTAAATTCCATCTTTTGAACCTTCCTGTTAACATTAGTTTTATATTTTGATTCTATCTTTATTCTTTTGTACTAGCTGTAATCAGTTGCGGTGTGTCAGCTGTTTTTTGTGTGCCATTAAACGAATATAATAATAATAATAATAATAATAATAATAATAATAATAATAATAATAATAATAATAATAATAATAATAATAATAATAATAATAATAATAATAATAATAATAATAATAATAATAATCGTAATCGTAATCGTAATCGTAAATTTATATAGTTCCACTTCAAGAAATACTCCTCAGAGGCGCTCCCGACCTGACAACACCGAACCACGATCGAAAAGAATGGTTTTCAAACGCCTGCGGAAAAGAGGCAAGGAAAGACCATGAAGCTCATTACGTAGGTTGCTAGGCAACCTATTCCAGAAAGATGGACCGACCACAGCAAAGCTCTTATGAAGCACCATGGATGTTCGAGCCACAGGGACAACCAGGTCGCCTTGAGTGGCAGAGCGAAGGAATCTACGACCTGGTATGGAAAGCACTGGCACACAAAGCTCCCTGAGATAGACTGGGGCTTGACCTGCAAGACAATTGCGCATAAGCATTAGGATCTTAAACTCAATGCGTTTTTGCATTGGCAGCCAGTGCAGTTCCTCCCGTATAAAGCCAGATATATGCTCGAACTTTGGTATGCCTCCTATCAGCCGAGCAGCGGCATTTAGCACAGATTGCAATTGACTTATGCGCGATAGGGCTAAGCCCGCATAGATAGCATTGCCATAGTCGACTCTGGTGCATATGAAGGCATGCATCAGCGTCGTAGCGGCTTTAGATGTTAGAGAGCGGCGTACCGAGCGAATTTGACGTAGATGGTAAAAGCAGGTGCGACATACATTCTTCACGTGCTCTGAAAAGGTAATAATAGTAATAATAAGACAAGGAAGAACATAATAATAATAATAATAATAATAATAATAATAATAATAATAATAATAATAATAATAATAATAATAATAATAATAATAATAATAATAATAATAATAATAATAATAATAATAATAATAATAATAATAATAATAATAAAGTATAGCTGTATAATAGTAATAATAGTAATAATAAGACGGGAAGAACATAATAATAATAATAATAATAATAATAATAATAATAAAGTATAGCTGAGATGCCTAGAGGCTTTGATGGAGCAGAACATTCCTGACTTAGAGAGCAGAAATGTTTTTACTTAGACCGTTAGATGACAGAAACTTGAACCGTCGAACTATCGGGTGAAAGACGGTCACACTAACCATTGGACTACCACGAACAGAAATAACCTTTTATTAACTAAGTTTTTGATTAAGTACATTTATAGTACTCTGTAGAATTATCTGCCATTAGAACTAAATCACCCAATTGAGCCTGTGTCATAGTTTCACAACCACCGCGTGAGAGGATGCTTGGTGCTATTTCTACTGACTCTGGGCGTTATTGTAACTGTTAACGTATTCGAACCTGGCCCATTGTTGAATGGGTAACCATTGCTCCGGCGTAGCTCCAGTACAGGCCTCCGTTTCTATCGATGTATTTGTGGTCCTTGAATTGGTAGATTTAAAGTTCTCAAGTCTTTGGAATGCCAGGTCGATGTTTGCGATTCATCCGAAAACATCGAGATTTTGTTGTAAAAGGAGCTTGAACTGACCATTCACATTAACTTAGCACTAGAAGCACCGAAGGGGTAAATCTGACCCCTTTTGGTTTTAGCGGAACGCACCTCGGCCCCAGATATAGCCCGGGTCCTGTAATTTCATGACTTCTCCTAACTTCGTAGGGTATACCCTCTGCCAAAATTTGAACGGGGGGGATTCACAATTTCTGAGATTTTGCTGTTCTACCTTTAAGCACCGAGGGGTCAATCTGACCCCTGTATTACTACTTGCATGTCAGGCTACGCAATTTCTTGTTGTTATTCAATAATATTATAGATCAAAGCTAATTACGTAATCACATGTGAGAAGATAAGAGATCTCGTGAGAGGAGAGGAGATCAGGTGAGATGATAGGAGATCTGGTGGGAGAAGAGGAGATCTGGTGATAGGAAAGAAGATCTGGTCAGAGGAGAGAATATCAGATGAGAGGATAGGAGATCTGGTGAGAGGATAGGAGATCTGGCGTGAGGAGGTGAGTTCTGGTGAGAGAAGAGGAGATCTGATGAGAGGAGAGGAGATCAGGTGAGAGGATAGGAGATCTGGCCAGAGAATTAGAGATCTGGTGAGAGGAGAGGACATCTGGCGATGGGAAAGAAGATCTGGGAGAGAAGAGGAGATCTGATGAGAGGATAGGAGATCTGGTGAGAGGAAGAAAGATCTGGTCAAAGGAGAGATCTGGTGGGTAGATCTGGCGAGAGAGAGGAGATCAAGTGAGAGGATGGGAGATCTGGCGAGAAGGATGATTTGTTGAGAGAAGCGGAGATCTGGTTAGAGGAGATCTGGTAAGAAGAGAACAGATCTGGTGAGAGAGAGAAGAGGATAATATATATGGTGAAAGGAGAGGATATCTAGTGGGAGAAATAAGATCTGGTGAGAGAGAGATCTGGTGAGAGGATAGGAGATCAAGTGAGAGGGTAATAGATCTGGTGAGAGGAGAGGAGATCAAGTGAGAGGATAGGAGATCAGGCGAGAAGAAGGATGACTTGGTGAGTAAAGATCTGGTGAGAGGAGAGGAGATCTGGTGAGAGGAGAGAGCTCTGGTGAGAGGATAGGAAATCTGGTATGAGGATAGGAGATCTGGAGAGGAAAGAATATCTGGTGAGAGGAGAGGAGATCTAGGGAGAGGAAGGGTATCTGGTGATAAGATCGGAGAACTGGTGAAATGAGAGTAGATCTGGTGAGAAGATGGAAGATCAGGCGAGAGGAGAGAAGATCTGGGTGAGAGGGTAGGAGATTTTGTCAGAAGATAGGGTGAGGCCTGGTGAGAGCATAGGAAATCTGGTGAGAGGATAGGAGATTTAGCGATAAGATAGTGTGTGATCTGGTGAGAGGATAGGAAATCTGGTGAGAGGATAGGAGATATGGTGATAAGATAGGAGAACTGGTGAAAGGAGCGGAGATCTGGTGAGAAGATAGAAGATCTGGCGAGAGGAGAGAAGATATGGTGAGAGGACAAAAGATTTGGTGAGAAGATAGGGTGAGGTCTGGTGAGAGGATAGGAAATCTGGTAAGAGGATAGGAGATTTGGCGATAAGATAGTGTGAGATCTGGTGAGAGGATAGGAGATCTGGTGAGTGGATAGTAGATCTAGTGAGAGCGGAGGAGATCTGGCGACAGGATAGGAGATCTGGTGAGAGGAGAGGATCTTCTATTATTCGATTCCAACTTACCTATTACACTTGTTTATGCTTATGTAATTTATGTTAATAAAGTTGATAGTCAATTTAATTGAATTTGCAATTTACTTTGCATTGTAATTATGTGGGTTCAAAATGACCCCTTCGGTGCTTCTAGGAATTTCGATTTATCGGTACTTCTAGTGTTAAGTACCTTCACTGTTACACATTGTATAAATTGTCGTATTTTCCTGCCTTCATTCGAATTTCTGACATCACAAGTGTTATAGCTTTGAGTCAATTTGCCCAGCAGTTCATATTCATTTTTTTGCTTTTGCAAGAGAGTTTTACATTCAACTGTGATTTCATTTAGGTAGTTGTAATAATCACATGTGCCTACACGTTATCGAGCGAGAAGTTGTCAGATTTCACCATACCCTGGAGATTTGCATCATGCGTTACCTTATTTTGGCGGCGTATTCCGAAAAGTTAGGGAATTTTTACCTCTGAGAGCATCTCAGGAGTTGCAACTTGTATAGAAGCGAGTTTGCGTCTATGATAAGTTTCTATGTGACGAACAAGTCAAAGGATCAAGTTGGAAATGGAGCGGCCTTCATTTTCATGTAGGGAGACGTCGATATGAAATTTTTAACGCAGTTATCACCAGTCGTGTTGCAAAATACAGCTCTAAAAAAGAGTCGATAAAAGCTCGTTCGGTAAAGAGCAGCAGCCTGCAGGGAATGGTCGCCATACAAAGGCATCCTCATTGTATGAGAATTGGCCTATTACCAGATAATCTATTTTGAAATTAAATTACCCGATGTCAGATCCGCATCGGCTATAATATCCGACGGGGCCTCGGCGCGACCAGGATATGCGCTTCGCGGCTTCAGCAGGAACAAGGCGTTGCGGAAGCAAATAAGCCGAACATTTTGGAAAAACACTATTAATAACCCAGAGAAGAAACTAACTAATATTGTACTATTGTAAACACTTTGGGGCTAATAGAAATTGTCCCACTTGAAAATCTTCTTTATTAAAATGATAAAAAAACGATAAAAAATTGTCACAGCATTAGGCCTTATCTGCCGCATAAGAGTGGCTATATAAACCAAATCCATCAAATTAATAGCAACAGAAAATAGTTGCCATTTTACAGGTCTGTTTTATGACAATCATCCAGCATTTCATAAAAAAATCTACCAGCATCAATCGCTAGCCATAATGTCTCTTGGGATAAATTATTGTGCTTAGAACAACGGCATATTATAGTCAAATGGTAGACTAACTGATTGTTTTAATTCTTTAGACGTAATTCGCCATATTGTAATAGTGGAAAATGAAGCAAAGTTATATTATTACTAGCAGTTTTTACCCGGCGTTCGCCCGGGTTTTCCTCAGCGCCCGTGTATTTGAATTTAACGACATCTTCGTCAACACCTGTGAATTTGAATTTAACGATGTGAACATTTTTTGTGTGTCCCTCTGGCGACTTTACGCGCTGGCTTGAAATTGTTTAAAATACAACTCTATACAATATATACTCCTGCATAGCTAGAATTCAATGGCATTGAAACTCTGACCACATCGAAACTTAAAATGTCCAAATATCGGAATTTAAAGTAAATTTTGAGTTGAAATATAGTTGGGTTGAGATCTATAGAAATTCAAATGAAAACGTTCGTTAAAAATTTCGTATCGCTAAAGTGTTGCATTGGCGAATTTTTAAGTCCGATGACCTAGAAATTCTTCTGATGTTAAATCAACGGTCATCGTGATTGGTTGCGAATCAGAGCGTTGACCTATATGCTACGTGTGACGTAAGATTGCATATTTAATTAGCATGCGTGACGTGAACAAATGGCCTTACTATATGGCCATGGTGTAAGAGACCGGTATTGAGATATAGCCTCGTCGAAAAGTTGGAAATTTAAAATGGCCATATATCGGCGTTTAAATAAAATTGCGAACTGAAAATAGTCGCGTTGACCTAGACGTTGCGTAATAATGTTTTGTAAATTTTTTCAAATCGCTAAACCGTTCCGTTTCGGAGCCATTAGCCGGACAACCAAACATAGGGCCTACATACATACATACAGAAGGACATCGTAAACAGACTAAGACTTATAATATAAGATTATATTATTATTATTGTAGTGTCGTTCTACTACTATCGTGTACTCTGTATATTCAGTAAGTAAGTCTACTGTAACACTCTTTATTGTCTAAACACCCATTATACACTATGTAAGCTACACAGAGCTCGTGACTCCACCACACGCACCGACTGATGATAATTGCCGGAACTGTCCTTAAATACTCCCACAATGACGACGATGGCAGCCTAGCCCGGCCAGCCGCACATGCATGCACCAGCTCCTCCCACGATGACACTACATGGTCAGTCACAATAAAAAACCCGAGCCGCGGGTTTTCTTGCAACCCAGGTGCGTGTGGAGAACCAACAAATAATCAAGCGCGATAACAGTAAAACAATGAAAGTTCAAATCAACTAGTAAGCGACAATCAAAGCGTAATAACATCGTACGTCTCAATCAGCATAATCCATAATGTTGATAAACACAAGAAAGCTAACATGACATCAGTAAATAATGTACTCAAACGCGAAACTAAACGATAACAATAAAGTTCGGTTAGCAATCACAACCAAAACTAAAGAAATAATGTAACCATTATTGTAAAGCGAGTGGAACATTGAACTCCGAACTAGAAATGTAAAGTTTAACAGAATAACGCTTTGTCGGTCCAATAATGTTCTCCAGTCGTCTAGCTGCACCGCAAGTAATGGGTAGCGACTGCGGCAACAAAATACGAATTTGTGACGGTTTATGTAAAACTGTAATGTGCCACTGAAACCGTAATTTACGTCCCAAACAACGACGCGAGAGACTAATGTGAGAAATTGCATTTACAGCGACGATGTCATAATCATTCAAAGCATATCGCAGCTCGTACCAGGGAATCACAACCGTGTCTTCTGTGTTTAATATGTGCATAGTTAAACGAACCGACTTAGCAGTCGACGATTTCCCACAGTAGCAAAATTTCCGAACAATCCCACTTAAAAATATGAACAAAAGAAACATGATCACCGTAATCTGGAACCAAGGAAACTCTGCATAACCCAATGAAACCGTGGAACTGGATGTGGTAACAGTTGTTGACCGTGAAAAAATCCAAACCGGTGGAATAGAATTAGCTTGTACGACCTGTGGTAGCGCCAATACAATAGCCGACAATCGATGCACCCTAATCACCAAATAAATAGTTACTATAGTAAGCAGAGTAATCAGAACGGATCCAACAGGTATAATAAAAGATTGTGAAGTAGAGTACCATGGAGAATCCGTATTACCTAACATGTCAAGTTGATCTCGAAATATGTCTGCCTTTGACTTAAATATAACCTGCCCGTCTTTGACAGACTGCATAGCTCTAGCAAATTCTTCAGTCAACTGTTCATCAGCCGCCGTGGATGCATTTGAATGAGTTAAAAAAATAGGTAACTGTAGTGTAATTTGTTCAGCCACTGTAGCATCAGCCTTCAATGTAGCCCAGTCCGATCGACCAAAGAACTGTTGAATGACAGCCAAGTTAAACTGATGCACCACTGTATGCGTCGTGTTAAATAGGTCAGCCTCCTGGCACGATGCAGGGAAAATATACTGATCAGTAATCAGTGTGCATTCATTAGGGATGGAAATATGACAAGAAATGCATGCTGCGATCCGCTTAGGATGTAATGTAGGACAATTCAACGTCATGTCAGATAAACTATTTTCAATCGCTATTGTATTGGATGTTAAATACACAAATGAAGACGGCTTTTGATTAAGAAGAAGCATCGCGCAAAACCTCTGAACAGAAACTGGATCATCAATATATAATGCCAATATACATGCTTCCGGATTAGTGTTCAACTGGATGTCACTCATGTCAACAATGCGAAAATTGTCACCGCTCTGTAATGACGGTAGCACCTCCCAGACGGCAAACGTGTGACTGACGGGATCAACCGCAAAATAACGAGGTAAGTGGTCAAGTAACGTAGCATGCTGATTGTCTGCACTAATACTCTTGGCTACAACCGTGACTTTATAGAGTTCCATAGAAAAATTTAAAGTTGTAATAGGAATTTTCAATGTAATGTAAATGAAACTGCGCTGTATAGTAGCAATATGAGTATTAACTCTGTAAAAGTATGCAGGATCATTGACTAGTAGTCGAACAGTTAGCCTTAAAGACTCCAAATGTCTGGTAAGTCGTACTAGCACGCGTCGAATGTCCTCCTTATGCACGAGAGTGGCCTCCAACCTTCCTGCAACTAGTGACTCAACAGATAACAACAGACTATGCAAATTAGCTTCCAAACACGTGAAATTATACAGTGTCTCAGCCATGTAAAAAGCCATCTGCAATGACGTCTGAAAATCCAATCTCATGGCTCTACCTATGTCCAACAAAATTTTATCGTGACCAGTAACCTGTGAACGGATAGCATCCAACCGTTGGTTAGTAATACTAGTTGCACTAGCTAAAGTAGTAACGTCTGCCTCAAACTGACCAAGTGTGCGTTGCTGATTTTCAAGGACCGTCTTAATACGATCCTGCATCGCTTGAATATCCGAATCCCTTGCAACTCCAAACAAAGAATGAGCCACATCACCAATGAAATTGACAAATCCCCGTTTATGAATACGTGGTTTGCGACGCTTACCTCGCTCACTTTTAAGTGTATTTCGGACACGGTCGACCAGATTATTAATTTTAACTTCTGCTCTCCTATGTAAATTGTGTATTGCTGTAAACATACTAAGGTAATCAGAACAACTGCTTGGCGTTGAAGTATTTCCAAACATACAAAGAGGTTCATCAACCACTGGTGGCAGCGATTTGACCCTGGGCAATGCAACATCAAAGGTGTGAACCCAAACATCCGTACTGACCTCCAACACACCCAATGAGTGCAAATACACCCCATAAGCTCCTCGATTGAGAACGACTCCAGGCGTCGCATAAATCAGATTAACGTTCATGACCACGAGCAGAGCCATGATAATCAATTCCCAGGGAATCCATCCTATAATAAAATAGAATAAAATAAAGTTTGATTAACCAGACTATTATAGCACCTCTACCCATTACACAATGCAATCATGAGCAACCTCGAAAGTGAAACCGAATTCTAAGAATAACAGACAGAGAGGAGAGGTTTAACGATTTAAAATCACACCACTCGAGCTTGCCAAAATAAGATAAGAGTTGAATGATAGCATATTCTCGCTCACTAATCGACTGTACTTAGAACGGCTATCTCTCCCAACGAATTTGGCAAAGGTGCAGGGCAGGCATCCATCCTATAATAAAATAAAATAAGGACGGGCAGGCATAATCTGAGCTGCTCCGGCTGCATGCATCCGCCTACGGTGACAAAGTTACAAGGTTAGACAAGGTTATGCTGGCTTAAGGAAACTAAAATGACTAAATGCAATATGATCACTGACAAAACCAGACACTTTACTAGAAATTAATGTCTCTTTACTAGAAATTATGTCCCATATATCTAACAAGAACAACGCAAAACTGCTAACATTAATACGTCATAAAACGATATACTTTATATATACAATATGGTGTTAACTTCTGTCACTCCGTTTCTCCAATAAAACACTGCACTGTAATAAGACCCGTCAATTAGTGATTAGATAGTCCCTTCAATAAAACCTTCAGGTTGGCAAACTGACATATCGTACCATTTTTATCCACGACTACAAAGTCGATTTCCTAGCGCTGAATTTACCCGTTGTGGTAAATGTGTAAATAGATGATCGGCCGATCTTAATCTCTAGAATATTAATGAAATGCGCTGTATAGTATTCACTCTTGTGACCTTCACAGCATAATCCACTAAAGTAAAATATAGCAGGCTTCAATCCAATCACAAGAGGTGAATATTCTCCCTAAAACATGTACACAATGTTATCATTCTCAGGAGACCACAGTGGTAACGAACATCAGTTGCAACCAGTCTAATTACTCATGAACCCGTCCACGCTTATAGTGGAGCATTCATAAACCTCTCAGGCGTTGGTCGTTTCCTAACCTTTCCTGACATAGTTCGCTTGATATGAAATTCCCTCTTCAAACAATCACTAACATCCTTCTCATGAATCCATTCCGGCTTAAAAGACTTATTCCTAAATATGACTCGATAAAATCTTTGTTTATTAACGAATTTCATTCCGCTTAATTGCTCTGCTTCAATCCATGGCGACGGCGATGACACATTGTCTGGCGATGTGCCAGGCATCAGCTTTTGAGAATTGTCTTTAACCGGAACGACAGGAGGAGCTTCCTCCGACTCCATAAAATCTCTTCGATCCACATACGGCTTTAATCGATCCGCATTCACAGGATGACGCAAAAGTTTGTTAGTCAAAGAGTGTCTTAGTAAGTAAGTATATGGACCTATTTGAGACGTAATATAATAAGGTCCAATGAACTTCCGATAAAGTTTAGGTTTTTTACCTACCGGTGTAACAGGATTAAACAACCACACAAGACTCCCAATAGCATAATGTGTATCGGTTGTTTTAAGATCATAGGTCCTCTTATTCCGAGCCTGAAGGGCCAAAGTTTCCCCTACTGCTTCTTTTCTAGCCATCTCAAGTGCGTTACCTATTCGCTTTACATACTCATTAGTGGTCTGTGGTTCGTCAGACAAACCCATTCGTTGATCAACAGGTAACTTAAGATCCCTTCCAAATAGTAAGAATGCAGGGCTATGACCCAGATTTGCACTCGTTGTCGCACGAAGAGCATACATTATCGCCGGCATAAAATCAGGCCACTCGACTTCATTCTTACAATGAAGTCTCAACATTTTCCATATGGATCGATTCACAATCTCACACGCCCCATTTGAACGAGGAGAATACGAAGCCGTGTGAATTCTTGTAACTCCAAACAATGAGGATAACTCAGTCACAATTTTACTTAAAAAATTTGCTCCCCGATCCGAAAGCAAAGTTTCAGGTGGTCCAAAACGAGTGAAAATTTCTTTATATAATGCCTCAGCAATCGCCTGAGCTGACTGTTGTTTGAGCATGATAAATTCAGGCCATCTTGTGAGTGATTCGACACAGAGAAGAATGTAATTATAACCCTCTTTGCTTCGAGGCAGTTTGAGGATGTCCATATGCCATCTGCCAAAAATCTGCTTAATGGGCAATGATGTCAGTGGTGGTTTGTTCAACGGAACGGGATATTTACATTCTTGGCACTGCCTGCACGACGTGATATGTCTATGCAGATCACTGTGCATCCCTCTCCAGTAATATTTACGCCTGATTGACAGATAACATCTGTGAAATCCTGGATGAGAACACTCTTCGTGATAACCATTCAGAACACGTTGTCGCATACTTTTCGGAACCACCAGCTGATTAATATAACTCTTCTGTGGTCCTCTAGATCGAGGCTGATAATAGTGAAAAAGTAGTCCGTCGTGTAAAGCATACTCAGAAATCTCGATTACTAACTTTCGGGCATCCTTATCATTCTCAGGCAATTCGCCTGACTCCAAATAACGAATGAAAGGCTTACAATCCAAACATTTATTCTGTTCTTTTGCTGTCTCTATTAGAAATGCGTCACCATCTGGTTCCTTAGGTGCAATCAAATCATCCTCCACTATGAGATTCAAGTCCACCTGTTGAACCTCATTATCAACCTGAGCCAAAAGATGCTCCTCAGCGTCATCATGACCATCCGAGGATATTGGATATGATCGTCGCGATAATGCGTCTGCATTAGTATTCGTCTTCCCTTTTTTGAATCTAACGTCGAACGTATACTGCTGTAATTGTAATGACCATCTTAGTAACCTGCCAGATGTACTCATTTTCAATGACTGCAAATACTTCAAACTGATATGATCGGTGTAAACTGTAAATGGAGAATTTGCCAAATAACAGTGAAATTGTTTTATTGCACATATCATGGCCAACATTTCCAACTCCGTGACCGAGTAAGCTCTCTCACAAGCAGTTAAAGACCTCCCCCAAAAGCAATGGGGTGTTCCCTAGCAGAAGCATCTTCCTGAGCTAACACAAAACCTATTGCTTGGGAACTTGAATCACAATTAATTATAAATGGCTTAGTCATGTCAGGATAAATCAGTACAGGTGCAGTCGTCAACGCCTGCCTTAATCGAACGAAAGCTTCTTCGCAGCTATCATCCCATACGAATTTCATGTCCTTCCGTAGCAATCGATTCAATGGACTTGCAATGATCGAAAAATTAGCTATAAACTTGCGATAATAAGATGCAAGGCCTAAAAATGATCGTATCTCTTTAGGAGTCCTTGGTCTTGGATAATCGCGAATGACCTTGACCTTCGAATCATCCACACCCACGCCATGAGGAGATAAAACGTGTCCCAAATAAAGAATTTTATCCAAACCAAACGAACATTTTCGAGGATTTAACTTCAAATTAGCATCATTGAGGCGGTCAAAGACTTCCTGCAAATGAACCAGGTGTTGATCAAAATTCTGACTATACACAAGAATATCATCCAGATAACACAAGACAGACTTAAAATGTAAGTTCTGAAAAACTCTGGACATGAGTAACTGAAAAAATGATGGCAAATTTCTTAAACCGAACGGTGCAGCTCGAAATTGAAACTGACCCTGATGTGTTATAAAACTCGATTTTTCCCTCGAGTCAGGGTGTAACGATATTTGGTGATAACCACTCCGTAAATCCAACAAACTGAAATACTTAGGCTTTGCCTCTGTCACAGCATCAAAAATATCCGTTAATTGAGGTAATGGAAAACTTATCGGTGTGGTGACAGCATTGAGCTTTCTATAATCAACACAAAAACGAATCTCTCCGTTTTTCTTTTTTACCAACACAACAGGCGAACTCCACATACTATCACTCGGTTCAATCAACCCTGCTGATAACATTTTTTCTGTCTGTGATGCTATTTCGGCCTTGGCAGCAATAGAATGTCGATAAGCCTTTTGGTGGATGGGTACGGCGGAACCAGTATGAATCGAATGTTGAGTAAAGCTAGTTCTGCCAAGATCGGTCAATGATGCCGAAAATGTACCTAAATTGGCTTTCAGAAAATCCTTCAATCTAACATTCTCATCCGCAGACAAGTTATCAGAATGATAATTAATTTTAAGGTCGTCCAAAGATCTTGATTGTTCATTGCCAGTCAGTTTATTCGCATTATCATGATCATTAGAGGATGCGTTATCATGTTTTTTTATTGGCACCCTCAGATCGTCCAAGGGCATTGCATGATTGAAATGTGTAGCGTTGGTGCGTGTGGTTGGTGGTTGTTCCTGATTATCACCAGAAAACGATGCCAACACATCTGAAAGAATAGGTTCCACGCACGCTAACGACTTATGCCGCGGCAGCCAAAGTACTTGATTTGTTGGGTTCAAAACCTTGCAAACAGCCGTTCTTTTAGAAGAATCGATGGCGCTCCTTGCACAAATGAATTTACGTTTTGCCTCAATTGGAAATGGTTCAATTATCGATGTGTCAGACGAATACTTAGCCGGTAGTAAAACTGGCACCAAAGTTTCAGACAAAGGTGGTAAAACAGTTGCATGCAGAGTACAGACAGTGTTAGAACGAACATTAGAAGTTGACAAACGAGTGGCAGTCAAATTATCATAAAAGGTGACAACCTTTTCATCAAAATCGATCCGTGCCCCACTCGCCTCCAAAAAATCTAATCCCAAGATCAAACTGTACCCCACCTGTGGCAGAATCAATACCTCACAAGGAATGCTCAACCCCGTAATCGTTACAGTAATTTCCGCTCTACCTTGTACCTGCACAGGATGACCGTCAGCCAAAAACACATCTCTATTGTCTCCCTCCCTCAATGGTTTTAAAGGAATTTTTAGTTTTTGCAGAAATGCGGCACTCATGCAAGACACACTCGCCCCAGAATCAAGCAAACATTGTACAGTATGATTCCTAATCGTGACAAAAATTGTGTTTCTATGCATTGCAACTTTATCAGTCTGCGCATAAATTCTGTCCGTGTTAACGTTTATTCCGCCCGCCGCCTGTGAACGACGGGAAGCGAATTCCTATGTTTGACTATAGCGCCCCCTTGTTGACCTGCAAACAGACTGTAAATGACCTCGCTTAGAACACCTAAAACAAGTAACCCCCCGGGCGCGACAGAAGTTATTTGAAGTATGAATACCTCCACAATTTCCACATGTTGGCTTGGAAGTTGTGCGCCAGGCGTTCAGTGGCTGCGAACGGTAAGGCGGTCGTGGTCGCCACGACGGTGAATCATGTGGTCGATTATTCTCCGAGTGTCCTGGATAAGACTGCGCCGATGGTGGATAGCCTCGTGAAGTCGATGTCGCGTAGGGCTCGAGACGTGGCTCCAACACTGGCTTAGGTGACTGATCCACGAACGTGACATGATGGGGTGAAGGCGTCCTGCGTCTCGTAGAATTAATCGCTGCGACACTCGTAATCTGTAGTTGCTTTAGCTCCTCGCGGATAGCGGCGAGCTCGGACACAGTGTGACGGATATGGTGATCAGTGTCTGATTGGTCTTCCTGCGACAATTCCGTCAATCGTCCCCATTTCCGTAGCCCCTCAATTGTAGTTAAATCATGCTGCAGAACATGCTGTCTAATGTTCGAACGTAGACCGTTCAATGCCACGAGGAACGTCTGGCCAGCGTCGACATCAAGTTTTTGAGCCGCTTGCTGGACACTTGTTAAGAAATCATCAACAGACTGGTGCGGTAATTGTTTGAGACTCCACAGGTCAGCAGCGCGTTTCCAGGCATCCGTCGCTTTAGGTCCGTAACGCAGGGTCAGAGCGTCCCGCAAGGCACCAAAATTCTGACGTGTTGTCTCCGACTGCGTGTTAAACCACACCGCTGCTCCATTCTTAAGCAGAAGCGGTAATGCTGCTAATTTCTGCGCCCCCGACATGCGTCGAAACGTTGACCATAGTTCGAAATTCTTCAAAAACTCAAGAATGTCTTCCTGCTGATTTCCCGTAAATGGTGAGGGAACCAATGTATTCCCAGCCATTTCAGAGTCAGATGATATTGAATCAGCGTCAGAACCGTCGTCAGAATCGATAACAGCGTTGCTTGATTGCGGCGACAAAACGAATGCCGGAGACGTAGATAGAAAAGCGTCTGCAGGCGGTGTGAGAACCTGTGGCGCAGACGTGGAGGGAAAAGCGTCAGCAAGCGGTGTGGGAACCGGTGGCGAAGACGTAGTGGTCAAAGCGTCTGCAGGCGGAGCGAGGACAGCAAATGGAGAATCAGTGGGAAGATTCAAAGAAGATGGCAGCAACCCAGAGAAGCCGGATCCCGTTGGAGTAGAAATTAGTGTCTTACCGGAACGAAGTAAGTAACGGCCTGTTGTTTGATTGTCCGGCCCACTCATCTATGTGATGTTCTAGGAGTACGGTGCGTGTGACGAGTGTCTGTAGTCAGATGATCCAGAAACGTTGTCTCGAGAGGTACGGAAGCGACCTTTTCTTTTGAGTTCTCCACCACTTGTAGTGTCGTTCTACTACTATCGTGTACTCTGTATATTCAGTAAGTAAGTCTACTGTAACACTCTTTATTGTCTAAACACCCATTATACACTATGTAAGCTACACAGAGCTCGTGACTCCACCACACGCACCGACTGGTGATAATTGCCGGAACTGTCCTTAAATACTCCCACGATGACGACGATGGCAGCCTAGCCCGGCCAGCCGCACATGCATGCACCAGCTCCTCCCACGATGACACTACATGGTCAGTCATGGAAAAAATCAGCTGGACAGAACATATAACGCCTTAGCGCCTTCGTGAGTTTCTTGTAAGGCGCTATATAAATGGCCATATACATACTAGAGGTCTGCGGGTAGAGCCTTTTTGCTACCCGACCCGTACCCGTAACACAGGACTGCTACCCGTACCCGTACCCGACCCGTACTCGAAATTACTACCCAACCCGACCCGTACCCGCGGGTATACCCGTACCCGTACTGTACCCGCCACGTAATTAATAGGACTTCCCATAATTCCAGTCCCTACCAGTCCAATGGTCTAACAAAGCATGTGGTAGTAATAATAGTTTGACGATCATGGCGATGATCACAGTAATAGTAATAGTAATAGTAATAATAATAAAAATAATACGAATAATAATAATAAGAATAATAATAATAATTACTTGTTTCGGGGGACCTGCAGCGTCTTTCAATAATTTGCAAACAACGATTCAGCTTTTCGTTTCACGTCTACACATTTGACCGGTGAAGATGACCTTTAACTCCAGAACGACAAAACATTTCCGATAGTTTCTTAGAGCCTGAAGGATTACACTTACCTATGTCGATCCGAAATAATAATAATAGAACTAACTTTTATTCAGCCAGCCATAACACGGAAGTTTGGAACAAAATACCGCTATTTGAGTAGTTTATTTCTCAGAGCGAAAGGGGTGACAGACTTGCTGTTTCAACTATTCCTAGCCTCAACTACTGTAACTGCATGAACCTGTTTTTAAGAAAACACGGCTGCAGCTGAACTGCCAGGCTCGGAGTCAACGACCTCTGACCCCGATTGTCGGGCCTGAAACTCGGATGAGATGAGATGAGATGATATGTAAAACACTACGATTGGATTGTGCTAATTGAAACAAGCCATTTTGTAACTTTAAATTGAGCATCTATAAATGAATGTCAAGCTCACTAAGGCGCACGGACATAGGTCAAAACAAGAATATGGTACTATAGACTGGATACCGCCATTATGATAAGTCTTTGAAGGTGCAAGACTCACAATTACATATAACGCCAAAACTTCAGTTCGGTACGGGTAAAACCGGGTATACCCGTACCCGTAATGCTTCTACCCGTACCCGACCCGCGGGTACGGGTAAACCTGCGGGTACGGGTATACCCGCAGACCCCTAATACATACATAACAAATGAAGAAGTGATGGGAATAAATGGAGAAGAAAGAGTCCTTGTACGCACAATAAGAGAGAGGCAAAGGAAATGGATCGGGCGCACGCTGAGAGGAGACTCACTACTAAGAACGGTCATTGAAGGAAAAGTGGAGGGGAGGAAGACAAGAGAAAGACCAAGACAGATTATGCTGGATTGGATGATGACAAACGATTACAGGAAGCTGACAGAAGAGGCCCAACAACGAGAGGAGTGGCGACGTCAAACATTTGAACCTGCCTAAGAGGCAGAGAACCACAAGAAGATTCAGGAAGATTTATGCAGCGCCCCTTCAAGGTGGACTAGTCAGAATCGCTCCTGGCCTAACCCCGGCTAAATAGGACAGTTTTTAGATTAGTTTAAGAACAAAGTAGGGTGACCTTTGGGCACTAAGCGCAGTTTTGCAGGAAGGCCATTCCAGTTCGTAGGACCAGCGACCGAAAAAGAATGGCGCTGCCTAATGGCTGTCCGCGAGCGGGGAACCAAAAGCTGAGCTTCGTTCGCCGACTGTAGGGTCGATCTACGCTGGACACCCGAGGTGGAACAACAGAGTTACCGCAGATTCAGGCAAGCCATTCCCTCATTTCCCCGCAAAACCAACGCACAGACCCTGTAGGGCGCGTAGGCAATCCGCTGTGGGCTAGGGAGCCAATGCAGGACATCCCGAATGTACTCAGAGACATAGCCAAATTATTACAAGAATATCACCAGATAAGCTATTTTTAGATTAAATTGCCCGCCATCAGAGCCGCATCAGTGCCGCGTAAAAACAATCTGATATGAGTCCAAGATGAGTTCTGTCTGTCTGTTGTTTAGTGTACGAATTACCAGCTCCATCACTTTTCCTCCATCACTTTCCTCAATCAGTATCTATTTCTTTCCTAACTCTCTGTTACTGTCCTATTTAGGTTGTCCTTGTTTCGCAATGTTTAAAATGAGCCTGACCCATCTTGATCTAACACGTTTGATCTGTCACGTTTCAATCACCAGAAATCAACTTCATACGCACTAGCCCAGAGAAGAAACTGCCTGTCGTGTTAAAAGCTATTAGGCTACGCTGATACAATAAGCCAGAGTGCCTACTACAGTTCGCCATTAAAATATGGGCAATGCCCAAAGAGCAAAAACTTTTAGTTACTATTTGGCAATAAGCACAATAATCTATCTCAAAAACATTATGGATATTTGATTTAAAATTGGAAGATTTTACAAATGAAATGCTGAACTAATGTCACTAAACAAAAACAAAAATGGCAACAGTTGTCTGTCGCTGTTTACTTTACGGAACCGGTTTATATCGACACTGTTAATATGCGGTCGATACTCTCGTAACTCCGTGTTGAGGAAGACACCAACTAGTTACAGCCAAGAAGATAATTTTAATAGTTTGTTTATAATTTTAAGCAAAGAGTTTTTCAAGAGTGACTTTTTTATTAACCTCAAAGTATAATAGACGATAGCAGGATATATTACCACAGTGGATCCTTTAACAACGCTCTCATGAACTTGATTTAAACACAGAGAAAGTCTTGCGCAATCCCACTGAGATGGAAGTAGATAGCTACCCATCCGCTAATGCGTAAGATTTTTTCTTAAATTCAAATGTCATCCAAAGTTACCTTGAAAAAGCCGACAGAGTGAATTCAGTTCTTTCCGACGATGCATCAACGATAAAATGAGACAATGACTGAGACATGTACTTGTGGGTTCTGCTGACTATGGTCATAGAACTAGAGGTTAATAAAATAACCATCGTATGACTGTTACAGTAGAATGTGCTTTCGTGTTGTGCATTGTTTGTGTTGTTTTGATTCGCAGCGTAGTCTATCGTATTGCATTACGTTGCATTAGGACAAAATTGTTATTATTATTCTTTTTGTTGTTATTTTTATCATTATTATTGTTTTTATTACTGTTATTTTATTGGTAGGGGCCTATTATCATCAGCGTCCGTATTAGGCTATTATTGTCATTAAAATTATCATGAAAATGTACAGTAGGCCTATATGCTGGTAATTATTTCTGTCGAAACTACGCTAAAATAATTTTTGCCGACGTAAACGGTCTTGTTGACAGAAGAGATCAAGAAATATGATCTTCCGCTGATATGTGACGCAGCTAGTAAGTAAGCTGGTGTCCTGCACATTAGGGTGTTCCCATCCACTATGGAAAAATTTCATCTCATTTATTTATCTTTCTCCAACCCGCCATTTGGTGATCCATGGTATAGACAATCTATTGACAAAATTTCTTTAAGATACTTCAATATTTAGAACTTGCTCAAGCCAGCTGAAGTTCTGTCAAAAGTGGGTTTTTCAAATTTTTTCACGAAACACTTGTAAATTTTGACTTCTGGAATTTGTGGTGGATCAATGATATGATACTTATTTAATTTATAATTGATCACAAGTATATTCGTGTTCTTTGGTTCCCGCGCAATCTAGAAGCCATTTTGTTATCATAAATAAGTTATTGACAGGTGTGAAAAGTAGATAATTTCTTAAATAACTATAATTTGGACATTTCGCAATTTCGGAAGACAGATATATTATTATCTATAACATTTGCGTTAATGTTCACTTGTTCAGATTAATTTATCACAAATGGCTTGCAAGGTAACTCGTGCAGCCACTTCAATCTGGTTAATCGGAGGTACAGCTGAAAATTGTAAAGCTTCCAAGCTTCCATCTCGCAGAGAGGTTCTGAAGGTTTTACTGAATTGCCATGTTGTTGAAGAATTGAGTTTGAAAGACAGCATAAACAAGACTTCCTCCTTGCTCTTGCAAATCTGGGATATGGCTAGGATACCAACGAAAAGTCCAAATCACGTCATTGAACATGTACGTAAACTACATACTGAATGGCAGGGATTGAAGAAACAGATCAATCGGAAGTCTGTTAGGGATTTAAAAAATCAGCAGACGTTTCAAGACAGTCTCGATTATATCTTTGATGTCGCCCACCGTGATGCGATGGCCCTTATCAGAATTGAGGAAGATCGTCTGTTTCTAGAAGCACAAAGAGAAAAGGGTGGCAGAGGAACAATGGGAGGTATAGATCGATCTCTCGCACTCAAAGAAGAACGTGTTATGAAACGGAAAATTGCTGTGGAAAATTACGCGAAAAAAGTCAAATCTGCAGCAGCAGCATCACTATTTGCAGGAACTGATGTTCTGGAATAACAATGACAGCAACACATCCGATATATCATCAGAATCTGAGGTCGGGCCTACAACGTCAAAATTTTCAAACTGAAGTTTCGAGGAACGGTGGATGTAGTTACACCTGAAGTGGCAGCTGCACTTGATCGGACAAATACTAGCCATAGAAAAGCTGCTTACATAATTTCAGCAATAGCTGCAACAGGGCAACTCCATCAAGATGTTGAGGAGCTCATCATAAGTCCAAGTGCTATCCGCAGAGCACGAATAAAACATCGTGAACGGTTCACTTCCGAAATAAAGGCTTCCTTTGATCCAGTTGTGCCACTTGTCTTGCATTGGGATGGAAAAATAATGGATGATTTCACTGGTCCTGGACGAGAACGGATTGATCGACTTCCAGTTTTGGTATCAGGAAAGAATGTGGTAAAGTTACTTGCTGTCCAAAAACTTCACGATGGAACGGCGGTTACAATGTCAAGAGCAGTTGTGGAAATCATGGATGAGTGGGGATTGCGGAATCGCATTAAAGGACTCTGTTTTGATACCACTGCTTCGAATACTGGACTTAAGGGTGGAGTTTGTGTTCGTTTAGAGACTGAGCTTGGCCAAGAACTTCTGAACTTAGCTTGTCGTCATCATGTGTCAGAGATTATGCTAGAAAAAGTTTTTAGCCTCCACGATGTTTCGCAATCTCCCAAATGAGAGCTGTTCATTCATTTTAGGATAGACAAAACTTCATTCTCAACAGCAATGAAAGACGAGAGTATGTCGAGTATAATAATTGCCCCATGGAAAGACGGTGTTATTGAGTTTGCTGTAAACCAACTTCAGAAATACCAGCCAAGAGACGATTATGGTGAATTGCTGGAACTGTCGATTATTTTCTTAGGTGGTCTTCCTCAGCGTGGAGTACATTTTAGATATCCCGGAGCTATGCATCGTGCTCGCTGGATGGCTAGGGCCATTTATTCTTTGAAAATGTGGCTATTCCGTAATCAATATGAATCTTTGCAAGCAGAGTCAACTGGATCAAGAAAAACTCGTGGAATCTCTTACAGTGACAAACTATGGAAACATCTGAAAGATGTATGCCTTTTTGTTACTGCGATTTATATAAAATACTGGTTCCAAAGTCCCCTATCAACTGCAGCTCCAAGAAACGATCTTGCCTTGCTCTGCGCACTGTCGTCATATCATAACAAGAAAGTGGCAATGGCTGCTATTATAACAGCATTCAATCGCCATTTGTGGTATCTCTCTGAAGTCTTGGTTGGATTTAGTTTTTTTGACAACGAAGTTACAGTTGAAGAAAAGAGATTAATGGTAAAGGCCCTCAATGAAAGTGAAGGATCTGAGGTACCACACAATCGCATTGTGTTTGTCCCTTGCCTGAACCAGCACTTACAGGTTTACATGATTTGGTCACAAAATCTACTGTGAGATTTTTAAGATCCTTGGCTTGTCTGAAGATTTCATGCAGTGTGATCCAAGCCAATGGGAACTCAATGAAACATACAGAAGAGACCAGGATATTGTTCAATCGATCAAAGTAGTTAATGACCTGGCAGAACGAGGAGTTGCTCTTATTCAAGAATTTAACTCTTCACTAACACGTAATGAAGAACAAAAGCAATTCTTGCTGCAAGTGGTAGAAGACCACAGAAATAAGTTTTCAGAACCAACGAAGACTAGTGTTTTAGAACGAATCAGGCCAGTTAATGTTGTTTGACTGAACTAGTAACTATTAGTAATAGACTATTAGTATATACTTAGGCCTACTTATACTAGTACTGTAGACAAATAGACATACAATACATTATACAGTATTAATATACAGTATACACTAGACTCACTAGTGTAATGCTAAAAGAACTGAATAGTTATATAGTATACACTATACTATTCAATAGTACCTGGTATATTTATTGATAAAAAGTTTTCCGGTATAGATTTTCATAATAAAGCGATATTTACAAAAACTTTGATTGGTTTGAGCAAGTTCTAAATATTAAGATAATCTCTTCATATTTTTACTGGAGTTTTGCAGGAGCATGTAGAACGGAATAATCGGTTGGAGAATAACTTTTGGACACTTTCATTTTTTAGGAACACCCTACTGCACATAGCCTTTGATGCACGAAATCAAGGTAGGCCTTTAGGCTTACGTAATTTATTTAACATCACGCTGTTTAAATCAGTCTACGGTCTCATCTCATCACCCATTGTCTAGTGCTCGTGGAATTTATTAGACTTAGTGATCTAGTTAAGAGTTATAATGTTATATCCTATACTTGTGGTTTAATACTATTTCTGCCACAATTATGCTTTTGTAACAGGTAGCCCATTAGCGCGACCTAGGTCCCTTAGGGTCTTAGTCCTATCGTTCCTTACTTTTGCGAGTCTGTTTAATTGTACTTGTTTCTTGTTATATTATTATTACAGTAGTTTTATATAGCGCCCCTTCAAGACAGTCTACTCAGGAGCGCTCCCAGCCCAACCTCGGTCAAACAGGACAGTCTTAAGGCCAGAGAAGAACTGAGCAGAGTGTCCTATTGAGGCCAGACGCAGTGCCACCGGAAGCCCATTCCAGGTCACTGGGCCAGCCACAGAGAAGGCGCGGCGCTGTCGGATAAAGTTAAAGATTATGGTTATGGTTATGGCTAAGGTTATCTATAACATTCCCACTACTTCAAACCAAGGCGTGGAATTCTAATGTAATATAACAACTTTTAAAAAATTTCTATAGGCCTGTTCAAATAAAATGTAGTGTAATTAATGTTCTTCTAAAAATGTTTTCCTTTTCCTCCTGCCTGGTTGTTAACTCTGACTGACGCTTTGCAACTATTCTGACACATACCGAGTTATGCAATACTACTGCAACACCATTTCATGCAATCGCAATATGTACATGTAAATGAAGAAAACCCATGTTGTATATATAAGGGCGCACGGTAGTATAATATTATAGTGTTGTACTGTCACCCAAGAGGTCGATTTTTGAATTCCCCGCAAGGAATTTAATTTGGTTCAAACGTTCTGCTCCATCTAAACGCTTAGCCAAATCCGCTATGTTCAGTAAGCCTACACTGATAGACGGCACGCTGTCGGTGAAAAAATCAGACTTCGAGGGAGAAGACTAGTCACTCGCCTTCATCTGCCTGATATGCCGACGATAAAAGCATGAATTGGCTAACACTTCATACCCACGGTTGCCTCTCATGCTAGCTTAAGCGACTGCTCTCTTTTTATTATTGTAAATTAGCGTGTGCAAAACTGAAGACCTGCCTGTTGGTCTAAATGCAACATGAAATAAGACGAAATGGTCAAATATGCAATAATTGTCCTCTGCCACAGAAACACCAACGAAATGGAAGTAGGCCGTATAAAATTCATTAATGCGTTCTGAATATCAGTAAGTTTGCAGAACAAGGAAGAAAAAGAGTTACTTTTGCTGACTATGCACGTTTTTTCTGTCTGGGTTATACCTGGGAGTCGACCTGAATAAGTCGACTCGGGTCGATTCGGTCATCCCAAGTTGAGTCGAGTCGTTATTCCTTAGTGCAACTGACCCCAAGTCCAATTTGTACAGAAAAGTTGTTTTTCACCAGTCGACTTAAACTATCTTGAGACACAAACAAATCTAAATTTATCACGTCAAGAGAGAAACGTCAATGAAAATACCTCACCGTCTCGTGACACGTTCACAAGACTATTATTCCTTCGCCCCTTCTCTTTACGCTAAACGGGTGTTGCGAGTTCACGGTATGTCGGGACGGGCCTCACATGTTGTAACGTGAGCGACAACCGTCGCGTGTCTCTGGCACGCGTCTCTAGCATGGCGATCATTGATGAGTGCTGGTGAGGTCGATCGCATTGAAAGGTTTCTGGGCGAGTCAAGAGGGCAGGATTTCTCCCCCTGGAGGCCCCGATTCTTTCGACATCGTCAATAAACAACCTGCATTCAGTGTTTCCTTATCCTTTTGGGAAGCCCGATACACGCGAATTAACATGCAGAAGCGTATTGCTCGTTGGTATTCTGTTGTGGTAAAAAGGAAAAGGTCCGATTTAGTATTAGTAAACTGGTGCTTTGTGTTTTGGTTCTCAGTAACGACTCAGATATTCTCTAGTTTACGGTTACGATTCATATAGAGTACACCAATAGAGTACAGGGCCAAACCGTTAGAGTGAAGGCCAAACCGATAGAGTACAGGCCAAAACCAATAGAGTACAGGCCCAAACCGATAGAGTACAGGGCCAAACCGATAGAGTACAGGGCCAAACCGATAGAGTACAGGCCAAACGATAGTACACCAATAGAGTACAGGCCAAACCGATAGAGTGAAGGCCAAACCGATAGAGTACAGGCCAAACGATAGAGTACAGGCCCAAACCGATAGAGGCCAATCCGATAGAGTACAGGGCCAAACCGATAAGAGTACAGGCCAAACCGATAGAGTACAGGCCAAACCGATAGAGTACAGAGTTCAGGGCCAAACCGATAGAGTACAGGCCAAACCGATAGAGTACAGGCCCAAACCGATAGAGTACACCAATAGAGTACAGGCCAAACCGATAGAGTACAGGCCAAACCGATAGAGTACAGCCCAAACCGATAGAGTACACCGATAGATTACAGGGCCAAACCGATAGAGTACAGGCCAAACCGATAGAGTACACCGATAGATTACAGGCCAAACCGATAGAGTACAGGCCAAACCGATAGAGTACAGACCAAACCGATAGAGTACAGGCCAAACCGATAGAGTACAGGGCCAAACCGATAGAGTACAGGCCAAACCGATAGAGTGCAGGGCCAAACCGATAGAGTACAGGCCAAACCGATAGAGTACAGGCCAAACCGATAGAGTAGAGTGCAGGGCCAAACCGATAGAGTACAGGCCCTAACCGATAGAGTACAGGCCAAACCGATAGAGTGCAGGGCCAAACCGATAGAGTACAGCATTTGGCTTCAGTGATTACTATCTGTCATTGGTCCTTGATTTTGACCTCATTACCTTGAAATGTCCTTGGATGAACCCAAGTTCATTTGAAGATCAAAGGTCAACATCAAGGAACAATGACCATTACACAGAATATTGTTTAATTTGGTGATTCGTTGTTATGGCAATTCTCCATTTATTTCTACATTTTGACCTTGAAACGACCTTGGGTCACTTAAAGGTCATTTGATGGTCAAAGGTCAAAATCTAGGAACAATGACCGTTACACAGAATCACCCAAATAAAACAACTTTTGGCTGAGATATGGTCATTTTCTTTTGATTTTGACCTTCTGACCTTGAAATGACCTTGGATTATTTTAACCTTTAGATAATGTCGTTTTGCCCTTATTGGCATGAGCAAATTGGTAAAAGAGTAATTAAAATGTAACAATATTTGGCTGAACTATGGCTATTTACTCTGATTTTCCTCTCAAATTGACCTTTTTGACCTTAAAATAACCTTGGATAGCCTTACATTTAATAGCCTTTTTTCTTGTCCCAGGTAGCCCTTATCTAGGAGAGAAACACAAGAAAGAATTAGCTGATTTCAAGAATTATTGGCTGAGATCTGGCCATTTTTCTCTGATTTTTGCTAGATTTCATTTTTTCTGACCTTGAAATGACCTTGAATTATCCAGAATTTAGCGTCAATATTTTTCGCCAATATAGCTCTCGTCGAGACAAATAGAACAAAAAGAGTTCATGCAAATCGGACTATTTGTTCATTTTTTGTGATAAAAGTGTAAATTGAGAATGGACCCAAGTTCCAAGTCCCGAGGCTGAGCGCCTACAGTCCTGTAATTTAAGGGGTCTATGCCGAAAACTGTAACCAAAAAACGGTTACTTTATAAGGGTTAAATAGAACACTTCATATTAATTTTGCGAAGAAATGTTTTGTTATGTAACAACATGGCAAAAGACAAATGTAAAAAGAGTCTTAGGCTAATTCGTTTGGCCATCGTCGAAGTGTGGATTTCTCATAACATGTATTATTACTACAAGAAACACGCACTAAAATTCTAAAAGTGTGTCCTTTTGTTTGTTTGTTTGTCTGTCTCCAGGGCCGGATTAAGACTTTCGGGGCCCTAAGCCAAGGGCCGGGTTAAGACATCCGGGGGCCCTAACCGGAAAGCCATGCAAAATTTTTTCCAGATTTGCAGAAAAAAAACATTGTTTATTACTTTGAAAAATTTCTAATGACCTTTTTTTTGCTTTTTCCATCTTTTTTCAGAAGAAATAGGGGCAAACATTTAGTATCGTGGTGCATGTATTTTCGGGCGTGGGACGGTATTTTTTGCATGCTCCGCGGAAGGTACGATGTTTTCTAAAGACCACACAAACCCTAACCCTGACCCTAACCGACCCTCACGACGCGTAACCTGACCCTAACCGACTCTCACGACGCCTAAAATTACGGGAGGAAAATACATGCACCACGATACTAAATGCTTGCCTACCATTTTACATTAAATTTAGGCGATCGCTTAACATAACATTAATTTTTAGTTTTTTTATGATAAAACTTACATTTTCCGTATCAAAGAAATTTCTCAAAATCGCCATAACTGTTCATTATTTTAGTTCCAACAGCGTAGGCCTATATGACGCATATTTACTAAGTTTATTTTTACACTCACATTCAGAAGAGGCCCGATGTTGCGGATATTAGATTCATAATTATGCTCTAAAACTAGGCCTAGACATGTTGTGGTAGAAAAAATCTAAACCGATCGGCGAAATCATGTCCAGTTATAACCCCATCATAAATAATAATATTATTTGCGAAATAGAAATTGTTAAAAGTTATTAAGATAAGAGATTTCGAATGGGTCATTTAGCGCCGGTTTATTTTACTAAAAGCAAGAGCGTCTCTGGTTGAACCGGGAGTTAAGATACAATGGTTCTATTGTAACGTGTGTACTATCGGTCGCGTTCAATGTACCAAAAAATTTATTTTTGGAATGTTTATTTTATAAAAATGTTGAAGATTGGAGACATAGTTTACTGATTTGTGAATGCAATATTTACTACTAAACACGTATCACCTGTGCTTTACCTGTGTGTGGTTTGTTTATAGAGAATTCAAACTCTACGGATGATAACTCTGGTATGGACTCATTTTGTAATGTTCGCTAGCTTTATGAGGAAATGACTAGCTCTGTGCTATAAATATAAAATTGAAATTTGAGTCAATTTAAACGGACATGTTGCCGAAGTCAACTGTAGGCTACTAATTACAGACTGAATTCTGAGGCAATATTAACCCTAGGGCTACCAAGCTTTTTTTGTAACACGGACTACCAAGGGGGGGTGGTTACCACCCCCCTGGATTTCGTGTTTGGTTTTACATATCATAACTTGTAATATAGCATTGGATTCAGCATTCATTTCTGCACAGAATGGTGTATTTAGTTGTACATTATGTGAATGCACCTCGAAATTACATCACTTTTAACAACGGGACCCATTAATTAGCAATATTGTATATTATTGCGTACATTTTGTACTTTTTGGATAAACAAATATAAGATTATGTGTGTTTTGAAACTAATCTATGTATAAAAGATACACAAATCATCCCTACACATGTTTATATAGTATAAATGTACATCCATACATATATATCCATACATATATATCGGTTTACGCTATAACGCGGTATTCAGCCATTTTCACACAGATTACGCGTATTATTATTTATTGTGATCACTTCCGGTATTCAAAAGACAAAGATGTAGGTATGCAAATGAAGCCCTTCATTCCCTCTAAAGAATGGTATCTTTGTTTCTCTTCCAGGAAGACAAATGAATACGCTACAGACAAAAAACTAAGGGGGAGTCCTTCCATTCAGCCATTTTTCACGCATGTTACGCGTATTATAATTTATTTTGAGCACTTCCGGTTGTCTCAGGTCAACTCAGTGACCATAGAAATGTAGCCCCACATTCCCTCTATAGAATGGTATAATTTGTGTCTCTTAATATTAAATGACGGATAAGATATAGTCGAAAATCTAGGGGGTGGTATCCACCCCCCTGGTACCTCGGGTATATTTGGTATAACTTTTGAACGGTGTGAGATATCATCTCACATTTTACCTCAAAACGTGTGCAAATGAACCCCTACAGCTACCTAAAAGGTCAAATTTTTATTCCATACGGAAAAAGTTTGAGATGAAAAAAACCTAGGGGGGGGTGGCAACCACCCCCCCTTGGTAGCCCGAGGGTTAATGAGTGATAAAGCGTAAAACAAACTCTGCATGTGCAAATTATATATATAACCTTTGGTATGCACAGTTCCTTTTGGACAACGAGTGTCTTATCCTACTTGTACAAGGCTGCGTAGCTCTGAACCTAACGTTTTCATGCGTTTTTATTACTACTGCTCTCAGACTGTGACTTCTACCTCAGCTAGAGCACAAACGCGATCAGTTAGTCATTATAAAACCACCCAGTGGAACCGGTCACAAGTGCACTCTAACTTCATCGCAGTCTTTGCCTTAGCGATTTTGTCCAGAACTCTGCAACGTGTGCAATCAGAGAGAATTTAGGTTAAGAAAGGGTGCAACAATGGTATAACGTTCAAATATGTTGCTGTCATTCTAGAACTCGACTGTGGTGCTACGCTGTTCACCAATACATCTGGAGTCATCAGCTTACCAAGAAATCCAACAAACTATCTGGCGACAGTCAACTGCACCTACACCATCTCGACAAATCATACGAGTATCATATGGCTTAACGCCTATTTCTCTACAGCGATGCAGTTGCTACAGTCATTCCAAGACTGTAGCATAGAAAACCTAATGGTTGGCCACTTGTGTTCTATACTGTGAATTTAAAAACTAGAGCAGCATCACTCGGCTACGTTGAAGGATACGGTAGTCGGTTGGTTAGAGGGCTCGCCTTCTTGGGCGCAAGTACGAGATTGAGTTCCCATGAGATGGTAACTGTGTGGGGACCTCAAAATTGCTCAGCGCCATCTATTGATGTTAAGTGATTAGATAGTGCACTTAATAATTGCATAGTGTTAACAATATAACCGAACTTCTGTTTACCAGCGGCATTCCAGGCACACAAATTAAAAAACAACGACGCAGCAAAGCCAGTCCTATATTAAAATGCATTCTATAATCTATATACTTCCAATAACAGCTCAGCATACGCTTTCAAGCTATCCGAGTCACACCATATCGGATCCACAGATAGCCATGTCCAGCACCCTGCGAGGTTCCAACAGGCGCTGAATAAATATGCGTACATAAGCCCCTACATACTTATATACCCATAGCAAGCCACGTGTAAGAAGTTACTGAAATCAGTAAAGCACGCAGACGTCGACTTGTTTGTCATACTGTAGATCGGCTGCGTATCAGAAGCGGAGACAGAACTGAATCCTAAAACAGCCATGGTATTCTGTCGCGGCACGATAGCAACATCTTATGTTCCATGGACTCCATTGGGATTTGCCGACTGTCGTGCGCTGAAGTTGACCATCCGCTCAAACACTTACGACTACCGACAACCGTTCCGTATTCCTTTTTCAGCTGTCGCATCAAGTATGGCCTAAAGTTTCTGTTTCTCATTCATTCATTCGTTTATTCGTTCGTTCGTACTTTTCTCACTCATTCATTCACTCAGAAACTCACATTGGCTCATCCAGTACAACCATGTCGAAAGAGAATGATCTAAAAATGCTTGTGAAAGGTAACGCAGGGGCCTTGGTTAAAACAATATGCAGATCGGAGATTATTCCAGGTGTGCGGCCCTACTACTGAAAAGACACGATGTTGCTTCCTCCAAGTGCTTGCGAACGATAAGTTCGCCTCGAGATGTACATGTAGGCCTAGAACGGAGATTTTCACGGTCAGCCAAACCTGAGATGAGGCAGCAGAGCTCTTGTCTGCATTCAAGGGCATTTCTCAACTGGCACTGCCAGAATCAGACCAAACTCTTAGATAACTATGGCAAATGATGGTGGTTAATGTGAAGGTGGTGGTTGTGGTGGTGTCGGTGGCATAGTTCATGATGCCGGTGGTAACGAAGGTGGCGGCACTGTTGCTTTTGTTGGTTGCGGTGTTGTTGGTGACTTTTGTGCTGGTTGGAGTGGTGTACATCTTAATAACGAAGATGACCACGATTATGAGACAAAGCTTTATGGAACGTAAGAGAAACCCTTGTTTTTCTTTCAGGTGAGATATGCGGCAATGCGTCATTCTCAGCTCCAACTGGAATAGTTTCCACTCTGCGATTACTTTTTAAATATTCGAAACGTGTCAACTGTCTGTACACCATCGATATCGGACATGTCAATTCCATCGTTTTCGGCATAGATCGTCCATACCTTGGATACGGGTACAACGCGGGTGGATTCTGCAATGACGGTTGGCTGACAGTAAGTTGTCAGACATATTTCATTTGGACTTCTGGTAATCATCGAACTTCGCTGTAATCGTTCTACTGTGGAGCTCTTTAAACAGTTGTGTGAAACAGGTAATTTTAAGAAAATATGGAAGTCTAGAGTCAGACACAAATTGGAACGAATGACTTATGTAGAGAGACTGGGCCACGGAGCATAGGCTCTTATCTCTTGTTCGTATTCGGCATTCGTTTCAGCGGTGCGTTCTAACGGAAACGCGAAATATAAATCTAAATGATGCAATTTACGAAGGTCTCATTAGGCGTCAAACGAATGTGTGATGAGTAAAAATATGTAACTCAATGTAATCTAATGTAATGTAACAAGACATTTATAAAGCGCCACTTCAGAGTCTCTCAGAAACGCTCAACAAATGGTCATCAAACAGCTGAACAAGTGCGTCTTTAAGAGTCTAGAGATATTGTGGCAGTTAGTTGTAGTGTTGATGACATCTTACATCAGAGCGCCAGATATCTTACATCAGTTAGTTGACGCTCATTTCATGTGGCGTAACTCTCGTTAGAAATTCAATTAATGAGATCTAAACTAAAGCACAATAACTCGTCAAAAACATTTAAATTGTTACAATTAAGTGTGTAAGCGTTCATTATCTATATAAACTTTCCTCACTAATTACCGTATCAAAGCTATAACTGATTGTCGGTTGTACAGATAACTTGCTTGGCTAACGGGACATCAATGGCTCATCCCCTTGCGGAAAGAAAACTATGCGGACATATGTATGGAATCACAACAAGATTCCCCGCTTGTCAAAGTGTCTTACTTAATTTCTCCAGCAACGATATATCCTTCGATAAAGGATTTAGCTTACGCTACAGGATGGGAGATTATGGTAAGCCGCAGTGCTGATCTGCGATGTATTTTCATCGTCTACAATTTATCCGTTTGCTATAAAAATTACTATTTAAGATTACCTCCTAACAATAGAAATGACCAGTGACGCTATTGAAGGGTGAGCAATGATGTTGTTCAAGGTCCATAAACAGTAACCGTTTCAATGGAGGCTCGAATCCGTATTATCCGTGTAACAAGACGAGTGACCTAACCAATCGGGTAATATGTCTGACTTGTGCCTCAACTTGGACACTTGGCAATCAGATCCCTCTGAACCCAACCCCGTGCAACCGGCCACGGGTACTCTCTATGTCTCAACACCCAATAGAAACTGACCCTGACTGTTTTAATCGTTTTGCCTATTTCTGGATAACCACAGATACAGTCAGAGAGAATTTAGGCACGTGAAAATTTAGCATAAGCCTAAAACATAGAAATAATAATTATGTTGGTGTCATTGCAGAGCTCGACTGTGGCGCTACCGTCTTCACCAATCCTTCTGGATTCATCAACTTACCAAGAAATCCCACGAACTATCCGGCTACAGTCAACTGCATCTACACTATCTCGGCAAATAATTTGAGTTACATTTGGCTCAATGCCTACCCCGGTTCATCAACACAATTGTTACAGTCATTCCAAGACTGCAGCAGAGACAGTCTGACGGTATAATAAGTGCATTCTTTGGTGAATTTTTGAACCAAAATTCAGATTGACGAGCTAGCTAGTTTGTTTTAATTTATTTATTGCGCAAAACAGGTTTTAGGTTACAATCATGAAACGGCAAGTACAGTGCAACAGGAGCCAAGAAAAGTTAATAGCTTATACAAAAGTTCTTTAGCTATTTGCATTTAATATCGTGCCTTTTTAAGTGCCACACAAACGCGTTGGTTGCACAAGTTTAAATGATGCTAAGTGCAATTAAGAACAGTAAGTACATGAGAAAGAAGAGCAATACACAGATGACTTTAAAAGTAACCTGTGGTGGGTTCAGGCACACACGTTGAAGGACCAACCTTGACTGACGTGATCTGCGGCGCTCCTCCCGGGCAAGACCAAAATTACCCGTGTGCGTACGACATACAAATTTTTCCTTTTCAATACTAACTAATTACCGATGTCTTCTTATGTCATAATTATTTTATCTGAGAGATCAGTTTTTTAATTGTTCAAGTAATGCCTAGAAGTGTGCATTTTTGTCGATCTACTGGTGTTGACTGTTACACACACTTCTGCGGATTCGACCAGTGAGAGGCCCTTCATTCTGTAGTTTCCTCTTTGAACTGGTCAGTTGTCCACCACCTGAAGAACTTACTCTCTCTTGATTGTATCCTGTCCTTTTCTCATAACTCACTGAGGTGTTTTCGCGGTTTGTGGTTCTTTTCTTGTTCCTAAGTGGTTCTGGTCTTGTATGACGCTATTGATAACCTCACCAATAGCCGTTCTGTACCTCATTTTGTTGACTATTACTGTCTTCTGTTTGAGCACCGTCTCAGTACCTCTTGTTGGTCAGCCACCGGCCTTTTGTCATTCTTTTAATGCTTTCAAAAGTACTAATGATATGTTTTCCTTCGATGGTTAATTGCCACGCTGATTGTCTTCCAAGTATGATTTGTCTGGCATGGTACAAGCTACAGTTTATCATCTTAAAAACTCAAGACTAGGCCTATTTGTATAGAATTATAAGGCAATTAGATCTTGTCAATAGGCCAAATATGACCCCGGTCTTTTGACTATCTCATTCTGAACATTCCGTGGCAAGAACGGTTCTGGGTAAGCGAATCATTCTATTGCTGGTCCAAGTATCTGGAATTCTCTTCCGGCAAACGTTCGTTCTGCCAAGCCTGTTCTGGCCATAGCATCCCGACTAAAACTCATATTTTCTTGGACTCATTTCCCCCGATGGCTCGCTAATTGGCTTTTGACTTCACTCACTCCGTAGAATTGAGTCTCGACCTTCGACCTGCATGGAAGTCTATCCCTCCTCATGCAATCGTAAACTTTAAGATAAAATGCAAGCTAAGATATGATGGAAAGTCACTTACATTAACTGCATCAAATTAAATTAAAATAAAACTCGACAAGAATACACAAGTGACAAACACATGCTAGAGTCAACTTGTGTCCTTCGCTGCAGGTCGGCTGCGTATCGGAAGGAGGGACAGAACTGAATCCTAGTACAACCAGGGTGTTCTGTCACCAGGAGACACCATCATATGATAATACTCCTTTGACGTTTACCGACTGCCGTACGCTGAAGTTGTCCATCCGTTCAAGCACTTACGACTATCGAGGGATTTACCGTATTCCTTTCTCCGTTGTCGGACCAGGTATGTTCCGAAGTTCGTATTTCGTATCTAATCTAATTTGGAACAATTATGATGATGGTAGCTGAGGTAGAAGCGGTAGTGGCTGTGGTATTATTGTTGGTTGTCTCGCTGCTGGGGTGTGTATCGTGATGCTGGTTGTTGAGGTGATGGCGGCCGGTGTATTGCGATTGCGGGGTTGCATTTGGTGAATTTATGGCAGTGCTTCGTTTCGACTGTGGACGTAGACTTCTTTTAATAAAGACGACGACAGTTGCGAGTAAGAGACACAGCCTTACAGAGAGTAAGAGAAACTGTTTGTCAATCTACCAGATGAGCTATGCGGAAATACGTCTTTCTCAGCTCTTAGCGGAATCGTCTCCTCTCCGCGATTGCCTTCACTCTTTCAAAGACGTATCAACTGCCTCTATGTCATCGATAGCGGACATGTCAATTCGGTGGTTCTGAGCGTAGACCGTCTAAACGTTGGACCTGTGTACGTCAGCCACGATTATGATGAAGACGACTATTTCTACAGCTCCGAAACACGGTACAGGCAGTTACCCGGTCGCTCTGACCAGACCGGATCCTGTAATAGCGGTTGGTTGACGGTTAGTGGTCTTACAAATTGCATTTACACTTCTGGTTTTAATCGAACTAGACAATAGGCCTACAGATTTTCTTTCCTGAACGCTTCTATGTGTGTGTTATAAATTTTGAACTACTGGTCATGAAAATCACATGCAAATTTTGTTATCACATAACTAGTTGGAATCGCCTAAGGGGTCTTTCTGATCAACTATTTACTAATTATTTCTTAAAGTCTTCTTAAAGATTTCATTCGACTAATAGGTGGCATGCCTGGTCATGTGCTCAGGGAAGACTCCACAGAGCGCAATGGAAATGTTAAAGCTTAGCCTCGCTTGGTCATGCCTGGAATTACTGCGTCAGGATGGATGCTCGCAGGGCAGGATATAATAGAAGAAGCTCGCAGGCAGATGCTATGCATTGCGTTGATTTCAGTTTACACATGATTGTGCTGATGCAAGTGTTCTACAGGCATAGATATATAGCAAAGTGTGTGTCCAATAGAACACACAGTGGAACATATTATCTACGGAACGATTCGTTCCAGCAAAAATGTCCCGTCAAAGTCGTAAGAGCAGGGGTCAGAGGTCATTCTGTTACATTTGTGGCGTATCTACGCATAAACCTGTATGTAGATATAACGTTACCTGCTAACAGCCTTTTGGGTCGCTAGCTCTCGTGCATGGAATGTCCTGCCCCTTCAAGTTATTAAACTATATTTTGCGCTTTTTAAAAGTCCAAAATGCTCTTTATAAGATTTCAGCTACATACATAAATCGTTCATCTTTCCAGCAAACTCACACCTGAAAAGCAGTTGAAATGTTGTCTTTTATGTATCAATAAGACTTGCACTTTCAGCTTAAATTGCAAAGCGCCCTAGAAGTAAGTTCACGTCGAACGCTAGTCAAGTATCTAATCGTCCACTTAACAATCTAACCGTTCATAATTAATCACCTGTCAAAGCTAATTACTTATTATCGGTTGAATAGATAACGTGCTTGGTCAACGAAACATCGATGGCTCATCCCATTGCAGACAGAAAACTATGCGGAAGCCATCATCCAATTGTAGCAAGATTCCCCGCTTGTCGCAGTGTCTTACTTAATTTCTCCAGCGACTATACTGGCTATGATGCGGGTTTTACCGTACGCTACAGGATGGGAGATTATGGTAAGTGGCGGTGTTTATCAGAGCCTTAGTGCAATCGTCCAAAAGTTACCTATAAATTATAATTATTTATACCTAAAATGCCTATTAATAATGCTCATAATTATGTAAAAATTACCACTAAATTATAATACTATTCCTAGTAAACCTCTAAACTATAATAATTATTTTGTAACAATTACCTCTTGACTAAAATTATCAGTAGGCCTTATGGAAAAATGCCTCTTAACTACTGTGTGGTTAGTTAGATGGAAAAATTACTTCTAAACAAATTATAATATTAACAACATCTCAATTCTTAACCTTCGAGATTTTCGACTTCAAAAATCAAAGCTATTAAATGGAGTCGGATATTGAACTGGCGTCTCTACTGTGACTTAAACAACGGTTTCACATGAAATCACCATCGATTTATACCCTTTGCACAATTACGTCTCCCTGAGTCTCTGGATCTTGGCCCCCTGCCTATCGATTCTGTTTTTATTAAGCGCCTGTGAGTAAGCTGGTTCCCGCGATTTCGCTTTTGTGGGCGCTCTAGAAATCTCAAGTTTACGATTACGATTACGGTTTAAGTTCTATGCATAGAGCGCCATTTGATTTCCATAGACAGCTGTGATCATGAATGTTTTACTGTGAAAATATCTTATAATTGTCGATGTCTGTTCTTGCTCACTCAGATCCGGAATGTGGTAATACATCCTTCAGTGGACCAGATGGATTCATCACCTCACCGCTGTTCCCTCTGTCTTATGCGCACAATCTAGACTGTTTGTATTCCATCACTGGTGGTCAGAGGAATACGATTTATCTCTCTTTCCTCACATTCAGCCTCGAAGGAACATCCAGCACGACTTCAATCGACAGTTGCTATAGTGACTGGCTGACCGTAAGTAATTTAACACTTTAACGAGAGTGTACTAAAGTGACTGGGAAACCAATGCGGCCCTTAATTAATGTTTTAAACCTATGCATGGAAAAACGTAACGTAATGTTGTCAAGGTGGGTATAGGTAAAAACGGACTCCTAAAAGTGTAGAGCCTTCAATCAATCAATTGAGCGATCAATAATCAATTGATGAATGGATCAATCAAATAATCAATACAGCAAGCATTCAATCATTCATTCAGGCATTCAAGCATTCGATCATTCCTGCATTCTGGCATTCTTACAGTCAATCAGTTAATCCACCATTCGTAGTTGCAGGCGTTTTGTGAATGTTTTCTATTTTTGCACAGGTTGACTGTTTTTCGGATGAATCTGTTGTGTCGAATATTTCTTCGAGCAGAAAATACTGTGGAATAAAACCGACCCCGCTAAGATTTACATTTCCCAGTTGCGCAGTTGTGGTGCTGAACTTTCGAAGTGATTCATCCGTAGCCTTAGGAGGATTCAACGTCCGCTATACAGTTATTGACACAGGTAAATGGCAAGTCACGAATGCATTTCAAAATATCCACATTCAATCGGTATCCTATGGTACTGCCTCTATGTTTTGTTCGAAAATCTTAAATATTATAGAGTTGAGAAAAATAGATTCAGACACACGGACGAGCAGAGTTATAGGCCTACTCGCTGCTTTGAGGTTTCACATAAGTTTTCATTGTCATTTTTTAAGTATAATATTATGGTCACCACTATAAATTTAAAAGCCCCGAGTTTATATATATAAACCCGGGGCTTTTAAATTTATAGTGGTTGCTACGGGATTTGAACTTTTAGCTGTATGCTGTGGAATAACTTAATCAACTATTCACTATTATTTAAGTTTTTATGATCATCATAGATTTTTACCTGATTGTGGTTTGCCGTTCGTGGGCCATCCGATGGGCACTAAACTGTATTTTCAGGTTGTAATGTATGCAAGACTGACGGTCCTGAAATTCACCATAGGAGAACCCACTGGCTATCATAACTGGGAGATACTACTTTCCATTCAAAACGGAAGTCTCACGTCTTCAGGAATTCATACCCCGACTCATCTGACCTTCCAATCCTAAACGAAAACCACCTTAACAGCCGCTCTGACAACCGGACTCGGAATTCTTCTGACTACCATTTGGACAGCCCCTCTGACTCGATGCAGCGCTCTTGAATAAGCTGTTGCCCTGCGCTTGGCTTTTGAGTAGCGCTTTTAAAGTTTGTAGCTTACGATTACGATTATAATCTAATCTTGGGATGTAACCTGCATGGAGTTAGCAACAGCACCGGAGAGTGTGGCGCTTCAAATGGTTACTACTAGACTGATCTCTGAGATTTATTTCAGATATCATCTGCGGCGCTCGTGCATATGGTCGTCCATCCGGAACGATTAGTTTCCCGTGGAATTACACAGATTATGACGGCAGCCTCGACTGCAACTATGTCATTAACGCCACGGAACCCAGTTCGATATCGCTCACGATTTGGTCGATTAGCCTTCAAAGCTTAGTCGGAAGAAACTGTCAACGTGACCGGTTGTTGGTGAGTAGGCTACCGTCTGAATATTAGCTTAAACATCTCATAGCATTGCCTTTTTTCACGACCTTCCATTAAGAGCAATTCGAAACTAAAACATCTAGATGAAACCGCAACTAAAATAATTATGATACTCTACCAGATGAGTGGGAAAAGCGAACTTTAATGAAACTTCAAATAACTACCTACCCCACCTCCTAGAGACAGATCCCAAAATAGTGCAGTACATTTGTAATTAATTGTGTGTTCTGATTAGTGCATATCGCCTTTCTGAATCTTTGAAAAGCGCTTAGCATAGCGAAGTGGTTACCGTAGGTTTCTACTGCGCTCCACCTCATTTTAATATTTCCATTAAAAATAGAGCTATAATGTAACTTTTACTCTGTGCTCTGCATTGCTTTCTCTGCTCAGATCACCTGCATCGATAATCAGACTGCACTGAGTCTCAACGTGAGCCACAAATCCTGCGATCATCTCAACTCCAGCGTGCAGCTGACCTTTCCCAGCTGCACAGCAATCCAAGTAGCCTTTCACAGAGATTTTGAGGCCACTGGGAAAACATTTCGCATCGAATACAAAGTCAACGACTACGGTAAGACTATTCTGAATGAAACCTTAATCACAGCCAGTTTTCAAATCTGTCTCCTGAATCTGATGCTGTTATCAGAAGCATAAAAATCAATGACCCAATGGGAATACAATCGACATTAAGACCATCTGCACGAAAATTTCAAGTTTAATGATAAACACGAAATATAATTTATTATAGGCCTATGTTGTGTCGAAAACACCTCGCGCACTTTCAACCTATTGATCTGTTCACATCACCTAGGTTGACAATTATTTGGGCCCCTTCGAGAGGTGACCAAAAGGCACGATATCAAGTGTATTGATCCATACAATCGTCCAATATTCCAAGTTGTCTTTTCTGGGGAATTTGTTGCATATACGTTAAGGTTGCTATACTGTTATAAAATCCCATGGGATATTCTGGTGGAAACATGTCAAGTATAAAAACATACTTGCAATAAATATGCCATTCCAAATATAAATAAACATGCATTATATACATTTGCATAACTATAGGCTATATCATTCTATTTGATCGTGATCTTTTATCGTCAGGTGGGGGGACATGCGGTGAATTTTTCTACAGAGGTGTTACATCAAGGAGCAGTTAAAATTGCAAAAATATCCTTAGCTTTGTTGCCTGCTACATCATCATTGATAGCTACGTCATTATTCTATCTATCTATGAAATTGATATAGCGCTCCTTCAAGATAACTGCTCAGAGGTGCTCCCGACCCAGGCCGGGTGAAAGAGGAAAGGTATTTGGTAGTGTAGGGAGATCACTTAATGGAGCAAAACTATTGGTGTCGTGAGCAAACATAATTCGTTTCAGTACCAGGTACATTAGCACTTTGTAACTCATTAACATACAGAATAAATAGTAAAGGACCCTAAACTGAGCCCTGGTGACCCCACACTTTATTTACTATGAAGTTAGTAGGATAGGATTCATTAATCCAGACGTATTGCTTTCTTTTACTCAGGTAGTAAATAAGCCTGTTTAGTGATGTGCCTCTGATTCAGTAATATTGTAGTTTATCTAACAGTATTTCATTATTCACAGTATCAAAAGCTTTAGCTAGATCAAGGAAAATATCAACTGTTAGGTTATAATAGTCATCAGTAGATATGCTTATGCCGTCAGAAATTTATCAATTTCAGTCTCAACGGAGAATCCAGTCACTCGAAGTGGAAATTGCGAAGTTGGTTGTGAGATCAGCGCAGATGGAACCACCTGCGACTGTTCTACAACGCACTCAGGTAATTCGTGCTGCTGAGGAGTGTTTCGTTTGCAATATTTTTCAGAGGACACTGCGTCATTAAATAATTTTTTATGTCTTCTATGAATGTCAACATTCATGATCGCATAAACTAATTTCTTCATTCATGACCATTTCAGTTGCCTCTTTACTCAGAGTCACCTCTCGTTACCTGATGTCTAATATGCCCATGAAACTAAAACCCTCCTAACGTTTTGTTTCTTTCAGGTGATGCTATCGTTGATGCCCAAATGGGGTCAAGTGCCAAACGCGGACGTGCAGTTGGAATTTCATTGACGGTGATTCTCTTGGTAGCTGGTGTCATTTGTCTCGGTGCTTTCTTGCTTTTCAGACGACATCAAACGAAGAATCGATCGGAGATGCTGATGCAAGCGAGCGAAATAGAAGTACATCATCTGGAATTGGAAGATGACTCTTTGGAAGCAGGTTGTAATCAGATGTATGTGCGTATGCAACAGAACATCTATGCAGCGCCTTTGTATAACATTTTAGAAGTGGCTGAAACATGAATGTAGGCCCACCTAACATACCATGAAGAGATGACAAAATTCCTGAGCTCATGTAGCAGTATATTTCTTATTTTGAGGAGAGAACTGAGTGACAGTCAAATGTAAACGAAATCACAAAATAATGTTGTAGGAATGAGCGATTTAAGATTATTGCAGGTGCAACATCACAGCTTTCATCGACATTGCTGTCTCCAGACAGGAACACAGAAAATCTTATATTCTGGAGTCAAATTTTAAGATCAATAAATACATAAAATTTTACTCAAATGTATGCAATCGTTGACGCAATCGTGAACTCAACATTTCCAAAGCGCCACCTAAAATTTAAGCGAATGGCAATCGCTTATTTACGAGCCTTGCATCGTATCAAAGTGGTTGGCCAGATACACCAAGTTATCAACCACATCCTGTTGGCATAGAGACCAGAGAGGAAAAAGCAGGCGCTAAGACGGGTGTCGTTTAAAGCGAGATTGATTGGAAGGCGAAGGAGTTAATGAATCAGGGTTGGAATTCTTGAAGGGTGAGACTTTTAGTTGGAGTGGAAGCCTGAGTGGTGATAGAGAAGATTGGGGCAGGTGATAGTAGAGGTACCGAGATTTCTCAGGTTTGGGGATTTTGTTCATCGTTCCAAATTCCAGTCTCAGCGTGGTTTATGGATCACGTGGCATATTGTACTGAGTTGCTATCAACCAGAACGATTAGAGAATTGCTTGCATAAGCCTTTATCTTCTTTACCTTGTTCCTACTTCATTTCCCTCGTGAACAATCTACTGTAACAATCCCTGCATATAGACTGTCATAATTGTTATAAAGTGTTGTTAAATGACAATAAGTAACAACATGAACTTTTTCAGGGTCGTTGTATGGAGCTCAGCGGGATACCTCAAAATACCTTCCTTTGAGACCAATGTACGTCAGTGATCACGAGGAACCATCATCCAGCAGCAGTACTACAGGGATTCACAACAAAATCCAACCAGGTCTCTAGAGTCGCCATCCTGCCTTTCCTCACAAAGGCCTCGGCCTCTGTAGTTCGCTACTGCGCCTGAGGAAGACTCCCACACGGATTAGAATCGCCGCTTGCATTTGGTTTCATGTATGAATTTTTCAGAAACTTTTTATTCTAGTTAAGGTGATATTAACTTAAACTTTTTCAACTTTAATCGGACATAAATAACTCATTAGTCGTAGTGTACTGTTATTCTGGATATTGACATGATTACGGATTGTTCTAGACAGTAGACACCGACACGATTGGAGTTACTAATTAATAACTGGTAATCACTCACAGCAGCTTAAAAATATTATAACTACTAATAAATAATCTGGAAACATATCAAAGGAGCACTGTATATCGCTTTGAGACAAAACCGTGAGTTGCTTTCGAGATATTGAAGGTTTGCTGGTTGGAAGAGTTTGTTTAAACAGTTCAAAGACCAACCGACGAGCCTCTGTGTTTTGGTATATTTTTGAGGGACGTCGGGATGTAGAGTTGGAACTGAAAGTGGAATAATAAACAACGGATGTTTACACAAAATTTTAATCATCATAATTACTTTAGGTACTACTACTACTACTGCTACTGCTACTGCTACTGCTACTGCTGATGCTGCTGCTACTGCTACTGCTACTGCTACTGCTGCTGCTACTGCTACTGCTACTGCTACTGCTACTGCTACTACTACTACTACTACTACTACTACTACTACTACTACTACTACTACTACTACTACTACTACTACTACTACTACTACTACTACTACTACGACTACGACTACCACTACCACTACAAAAACTACTGCAGCTTAGAAGAAAGTTATACAACGGTGTATTTTATACTGAAATGAAATACTGAACTCGCCCCTGAAATATTTAAGTTGATACGTTTAAAACTAATTCTTGCAAAACAAATAGTGCAGTGAAGTTAAACATGACATGATATAGATCATGAATCACTAAAATATAATTTGACCTGGCTTAAATTAGATGACTTAGCATTGTATCAGGCGATTCAGTGTCGTTAAGTTAAATTGCAAACTGGGAAGATACGTGCAACCATCAGACCAAGATCATAGGCCTATTCCTCTGATGTGACGGGTCACATGCCGTGTCGCCCACATACACGTCAGATGCTGGCTATGGAGGATATTCAGTCATATACGGGCGGATATACTCAGAGAAAGGGTTGAATCGTGATACACCCCTCTATCACGTAATTTGATATAGAGATGATTTCGCACATGTTAGTTTAAACTGCGTCGTCATTGTCCCAAGTATGCTGGTGGTATATAATACTTGTGTACATGTGTGTCTCTATGTATGCTTGCATATATATGCATGTATGTGCGTTTATGTATGTATGTATTGTGTATGTATGCATATATGTATGCATATGTAGAAAATATTATTACAAAATAATCCTTAACTAAGCCTGTATCACAGAAAACATTGTGGGTAAGATCATTAGTTGTTCTCACTAGCGAGGTGAATGTGCAGTTTTCTTTTAGACGGGGATAAGCGAATTGTTACAGCGATTTTTCCATATTACGACGCAGATGGTGAAGCGCGAGTGTTTGTGCGGGGTTAGGCCTACATGTATATGCGGCGGTATGAGGTCGAATTTCTTACGAAGTACAAGCGCACATGCCCGAGGAAACCCTTATGAAAAGTTTAGTAATATTCATTTCTTAATCCCGAGAGATTCTATAAACTGCGTTTAAAAATGTCTAGATTTCATTTCTTATTAAGACCGTCTAAGTTGGCTAGGATGCCTGTGACGTTTGATTGTATTAACTACTTACTACCCACGCTGTGCAGTAGCGGAGTTATTAATCACGATAAGTAAGCACGAAAGCGTCATATGACAATGTAGGAGGAACTCTCTTCATATGACTTTTTCGAAATTAAACAATGAGTTCATAAGGTCGAACGCTTGGGCCAAGGATTCGTTGCTGCATACGTGCGTGTTCTGGTATGTATGTCTGAAAGTATGTTTGATATAGCCTACATGTCTGAGTGTTCGCGTGTATGTTTTAAATGTGCGCATGCATATCAAATTTGCAGCAGACTTTATCTGCTGGTGTTCTGGTTCTATTGTTTTGCTCATGTGAGATAATTGTAGAAGATTGTCAATGCGTTCATGTTTCACATCTGTTCAGATTTACGATTAGAACAACGATCGGTTTTCATGTTCTTGTTTTACCATGTGTCATGTGAGGCAAACTGCAATTCATTGCCGAGTCATTCATTCATTCATTCAGAGAACTTGAATAGCGCCCATCCAAGATAACCTACTGAACGGAGCTCCCAGCCCAACTCCGGCGATACAGAACAGTTTTCAAATTCTTGTAAAAAATGTATGCAGAGTCTTCAGCTAGAAGAGCACGCAGATCTGAAGGAAGATTATTCCAGATGGTCGGCCCAACCACTGAGAAGGCACGAAGTTGCATCTTTGAAGTGCGTGCAGAGGCAACAGCAAGTTCGCCACGAGATGCAGAACGAAGATTTCTGCGGCCAGCCAAACTTGAGTCATGTTTCTCAACCAAAACTCCGTCGAGTGAAGAACAACGCATGGGTTTAGATTACATTTGCTTGTATATATACGCACGTGGAATAAGAGCCATATTAAATTGGAGACCTACATTAGACATACATACACACGTACTTACATACGTGGGACACTGCAGCCGATTGGTTAGATTGATGCTTAATCATTAAATAGTGGCTTTTAATAATTGCTTACAAGGGCATAATAAATGAATGTATAAATAAAAATAAATAAGCTTATATAATGAAAAAGTGGTTAAGAAAGCGGTTATTTTTAGGTGTAGTTCAGTTCCAATTATTTTTAGGTTTAGTTCAATTCCAACTAAGCATTTAATTTTTTGTCAGGAATGTTGCAAAATCGCATTCTGGAAGAATAAAAATATTGAGGACTATTTCAGTATTCGAGTCTGTTTGTATAATTCCTATGAACAATAACATATACATGAGTTATGCGCAACTTTCATACGTACATAAATACATATATATATATATATATATATATATATATATATATATATATATATATATAATGCAGGAACTCCTACTCATAGACATGTAGGTACTCATGATGTGTGAGTATATGCATGTATATGTGCGTATGTTGTGCATTTATAGATATAAAATGCCACTTCATGTAACGATTTAATCCCTTCACAAAAGCAATGCACGCATGACAAACTTACCCAAACAGGCGCTTTTAGTAACTGTGACCGAGAGGACAGTTTGAAAACGTTTGCTGCAAACAGTCAAAACCATCTGCACATAAGTCAATGGTACATTGCTTCGTGAGATTGTTCCAACATCAATGCCTAGCTAGAATTGTACTGGACTACTGGTCAGTTTTATTATGCATGCACTGTTGTCTGTAATTTTCCACCTACTTATCGTTACAAGTATATAATAAAAAAAATTATTATACACGAATGACCTTAAGTAAGACAATGAAATCTTTATTAACTGATCAGGCATTTAAATTACTAACGATTGTCGTTTATAAAGCATGAAACCACCAATCTTCGTCTGTCCCGGCCGAAATTAATTGCACTGCCCCCACTATAGACTGACGAGCCACGCGGTTTCTAGGCCTGCGACTACCATTGGCTTTCTATAAAAGATAATTGCTTGAAGCCCCTCGTGCGTAGCCTCAACACCCCAGCTTACGTTAACAATAGTGCATCCAAACCCGATTATAATTTTCGAGTAGTTTCGAACTTCTGTAGTTCTGCATCCGGATGCGCCTATATATACGGGAGAGTTGACCTGCAGAGTAATAAGTCTACACATCACAAGGCTTGTTGGATAGAGATCATACGTGATGTAATGAAGACTTGATAAGTGTTGTTAAAAACTAGTTGTTCAAAACTAGTTGTTCAACTATTTACTGGAAACATATTCCTTGCGTTGCAGAAACGGCGATTTGCGCGAAGTTTACTTAAATCGTTGATTGATATTGAGTAGAAACAATAGGAAGGTAAAAGTCGGAAAAGTTGCTTTCAAAGGCACAGTCAACGATGTGGACCCTGCTTCAGTTGACGGTGTTTTTCGTTTTCATGATGCATCAAGTCGCATCCGCCCAAAACGGTTAGAGTTATTTACTTTTAAAACATCTCTGCGACACTTAACTGAGAGATTTCCGACAGAAAAGTAATTGAAGTAGGCCTAATGCCCACCATGCCAAGCGATTTATACGATCAGGCAAGATGAAATACAATGCTAGCGCCATTTCAGGAATAATCTGAAACCAGTATTATTTCAATGTACAGAAAAGGTTGCTATTTGACCAACGGCGCTTTAGATGAATTCAACGACACAGCTTTTGATGAAGGTGTCAGTTTTCCAAACCAGCCATATATTTTACTTGGGACCCTGGCCCTACGTTACATTCCTCCGTGCCCCAGATTCAGATTTCTTGACTTTCTAAGCCTAACAATTGCTTCCAACAAATTAAATGAAATTGTAAAATTAAATTTAATCAACACTTACTACACCCAATGACATCTTAGACCGTAGATGTAACTCACTCATGCAAAGCTGATGTCTGTGCGTCCACTGTAGACTGTGGCAACACTTCGTTCTCTGGGAGTGAGGGCGTCGTTTCATCTCCGAACTTTCCTCTTCGGTACCCAGACAGCTTGCGCTGCACATACTCCATCGATGTTGGTCGCAATAACTCTATTCTACTCAAGTTTCTCAACTTTGATTTGGAGTCGCCGATTAATGGTGACCAATGCACGCGCGACTGGCTAATGGTGCGTAGAAGCTATGACTACTGTCTCTTCGTCAATTTACATATATAAATTAAACTTATCGTTGCTTGTTAACAAATAAATGCAGATTGTTTGCCAATAGGCCTAAATGTAAAATATAAATTGTATAGAAATTAATCAATTTTAAAAGTTAATTGTTTATAAATAAAATGCTCATCTGAAACCAATTAATGTAAATTCACAGGTAATGTGCTAAAAGTATTCAAATAAATGTACACCGAGTAAAGAGAAAATGTAAGGATGTACGTTTTTGTAAACAATTAGCACCTTAGACCTGTTTTTGTCAACAATTGACATTTTATTTTGAATTGTTAACACGCTTAGATAAGGTGCAACGAAACGGATGATGAGAACCTGGATTTTGAGAAGAGATACTGTGGCACATCTCCTCCCAGGACGTCGTTGCGGTTCTTCAATTGTCCCGTTGTTGAGCTGAAGTTCTTCGCAGACTCTTCCGTTAACGGGGGAGGATTTTCGATAGAGTACAGAGTGCTGGGTTTGTTTAATAAATTCTCTTTTTCATTTATGTCGATTGGGTTTTGGGTTCCTGTTCTTCCTCCTCCTTGTATGCATTGCGAATTTTCTACTGGCGCATGGTATGCCTAGACAGATCCTATTTGAAGTGGCGTGCGTCACAACGGTGGCCCGGCTTATGGATGTGTCTCCGGCCTAGTGGGGGTTCATTAGCGGAGGAGAGCGCGACCGCATGGAGAAGTTATGAGACAGTTTCTGCAAAGGTCAAATAATTGTTAGCATTGCCTTTCTTGAGTTCTGAGGGATCTAAGCAGAAGCTTGTAAAGAGCTATTTGCCTTTCGTCTGTACTATCCATGTCTGCTTTGTTTCGTAGCACAGCATAAAATAATGTCGAGGTATAAAATGTACGTGTCGCCTAAGTTCTCGTCTTGACAGCGCGGAATCACTTGGTTTTGAGTCACCCATGATAGTCACCTATTAAAGTTTACATTATTTCTGTCATCGTTCATACTACTGAAGCTATAGAATCCAGCAGTCTTCCAAATGTACACTTTTGTAATAATTATTATGAAGTGTATCTGATTATTAAATTTTAACTCGAGAGGAAATGGTACGTGCACCATTACAGCAAAGATGATGCTGTTACCAATTAAGTATTTCGCTCTGCCACGTTGTTTACTCTATGTAACCTGGTTTATACGTTTTATTTGTGTTTGCAGAGAATGCAACCTCTGCGGATGATGTCACCGGTAAGATTTCATTATTTTATAGTTACCCACCGCATTGAAGTAGCGCCTGTCATGTTTGGAAAATGGTAATGAGCAGCTATTGTCTCCTCTGTCTCATGCGAATTAGATTGTCACTTGAAAGACATCGGGCTTCAGCGCTACGATTAACAAATGGTACAGGAACGATTTTGAAAGAACGATTATGACTGAGAGTTTAGCCACAATTCCATTGCAAATCAGTTAAAATTCAAATAAACTTCAATCACAGTGCGTTTAGAAATGCAACGACACGTGTAGGCATAATATGTGCTATTTGGGATGACTCCATCATGGATGGAGAAAAAGACTAATGATTGGGTACGCATGGATATCGGAATTGAGAAGGAAGAGACACTACAACAAACAGTGCTAAGATCAAAGTTGAGGTTCTTTGGACATGTCATGCGATCAGATGGATTGGAAAAGGAAATGATGTTAGCATATGGAGAGGGAAGGAGAATACAAGGAAGACCAAGGAAAAAGTGGATGGATGAGATACATGATACAACTGGAATGAATTTGGCAGAACTGAGAGATGCGACGGCGGACAGAAGGAAATGGAGAGGCTTGATCAGGACAGTCGCTAGAGTTCAAAGAACTGACAGCACAAGGTGACAAGGTGAGAGTCATGAGATATGAAGTATACAAGAATCCTGCAACAGATTGCAACCACAGCAGGAATGGAAATCAACTGTTTGCATTCATTCAAACCAAATGCGATTCCGGATCTATGGCTATAATATTAATTATCTACAATGATGTCACTGTTACAACTGCTACCGGTACTACTACCTACACTACTACTACAACTACTACTACCTACTGCTAGGTAGTAGTACAGCTACAGCAACAACAACAACAAGTACTACAACTACTACTACTACTATTGCTACTACTACTACTACTACTACTACTACTACTACTACTACTACTACTACTACTACTACTACTACTACTACTACTACTACTACTACTACTACTACTACTACTACTACTACTACTACTACTACTATTATTATTATTATTATTATTATTATTATTATTATTATTATTATTATTATTATTATTATTATTAATTATAATAATAATAATAATAAGAATAATAATAATTCTAATTCTAATTATGATAATAATAAGTGTAATGTTTATTTCATTTTCATTCTGTCTTCTACTATAATTGTTATTGCGTTTTTGGAAATGAAGAAGCTTTGAATTTGCCATGGGTCATTTAGGGTTCTTCAAGTTACATGGACGTCATTTAATTTTTCAGGGGGCCAAAAAATCAGGGTGGAACTTGGCCACTTTGTTAAGTGTTGGGTTTAGTCTACATGTGCACAACTGCAAGCTATAGAGTTGCAATATATGTCCACGTTGTCACTTAATATAGATAAGTTTTTGATGGATTTATTTATTCTGTTAGAAATGCACTGAAAAGTCTGACATACATAAATGTAGTTGCTTTTCCCTTCAAATTCGGGGACAAATGCCCAACGTCCCCGCCCCCCACCCCCGATGAAGTTCCTGTCAAGTTACAGAAAATCGCACACAGATTTCACACATGGGTGAAGCTAGCATTTCTGTTCCTTTTCATATCTAGACTGTGGCGATACGCTATTCACCAGTTCTTCGGGATCCATCCGCTTACCAGAAAATCCGACTGACTATTTGGCGAGAGTCAACTGCACCTACACGATTTCGACAAATTACACAAGCACGTTCTCTCTCGATGTCTTATCCTTTCAACAGCCGCAGCTGTTGGATTCATTAGCAGACTGCAGCAAAGATCGTATTATGGTATGCGTATTCAGTGCATACAGAATATTTAATTCTGATGATCAATTTAACGTCTTTTGGAGATACATGGTTCTAGATTTAATATGAATAACACTTGCATCCAGTGGGTCCGCCACAGACGTTGACTCCTGTTACCTTTTGCTTAGGCTGGCCACTTTAGGAAAACGACCGTGTTATCGTTCGATGTGACTTCATTCACAACGGAGGACGTTGTTAACCTCGACTGTGTTCCCTGCTTCTTCCAAATACATCATGTCTAAGTCGTTCTGTGAATTTTATCTATCAGGTTCACTCTGTCACGCTCAGGCGCTTGGACTATTGCAATGCAGTCCTAGGAAGCTTTCTTAATACCGGATACGTCAATTAGAATTCGCTCTTAGCTGTACGCCCCAAATTATTGATGCCACAATGTAGAAGTAGCCTACTCGCATATATTGATACAGCAATACAGCATTAGGGTGGTTCACAGATGCATGGTCAAAAACCTTGCAACCTGCAACCAGGGCACCCTCTCAGTTTGTTAGACCATTCAATAGTATTATTTCGATCAGCTTTTAATTTTCTCAATTTGCCTGTACCGATAAAAAGACACTAATTGTGGAAATGAATGCGTCGAGCATAATTCCCGTACGAAGTATTTTATTTTCGACAAATATATTACTGTAATGACAACACTTGTGATCAGTTAGGTGTCTATAAAACAGTAAGTTTGAAGCATTGGGTCAAAAATTTAAAAAACACATCGTTCTAACCACGAATGTCGATTGTTCCGGTTTTATGACTTCAACACTCGCAACAGTCTTAGAGTTAGAAACTGCAAGCACTGCGTCAACAAGAGACTTCTTTGTTGTTTTGAGGCAAATAGCATTCCTATTCGCCACGACCACACTTCTCATTATTGGTGAGGCAAGAATAATTCACACACCTCCTCTCTACCTTCAGTAGCGTGGGAAAGCATCATATTCAGGTGTGACAGCAGGTGTGTCACTGTTTTCACCTAGCGCCTTTCACCAGGCTTTGCAGTTACTCTGTGAACAATATTCACCTTATCTGTTACTGGAAGTTGGTTTGAGAACAGTGCCAGACCTACAGCCTCATCTGAACGGTACCACTAGTGGTTTCTAGGGCCTTCCTGGCAGCAACGCTGATCTCGGGGTCAACTGACTCGTGTTTTCCTAGAGTAATACAAAGTGACAGATCTTGTCCACGATCTTCAGCAGCAAGGGAGGCTTTTGTCCATGCTTTTGTGTAAAGAAGGACAACAAAGCTGCACATGAATCTGAGTTTCTTTCTTCTTCGTTAGATTGAATACACCACGTAGAGATCACGAAAAGGGTAGATTTTGATGGCATACAGTAACTTGGCCATCCAACTTGCGTGGTGAATTGGCACAAGGCTCTCCAGTGAATTATTGAAGGCTAACTTCCAAGACAACCACTTTCAGCTCAATGAGTTCTTGACCTCTTATGTCTGAATCTGATTTTCTTTCAGTTAACTTCTTGAGAAAACTGAGTGCTGTTTCATTATAGGGTTCAGTGTCGGATATGACATTCAGTCCTGTATCACACTTTCCCAAGCAGCTTTATATGTCTGGAAGATTGGAATATGTGATGAATTAGATGGACCGCAGCACAAGGTGAATACTTTAGCTAAAATCATCACATGGTGACGGCAGGCCAACCACAGGAGCTCTCGACATATCTTGTCTTCCAGCAGAACGCACACTCCGTTGAAGAACTCAGTGTTGACAGATATCAAAGCTCAGGGTTTGAACCTTGACAGAGAGTTTCCACAACTCCAGAAGATTATGAATGGCCATGGATTCATTGTATCCTGCCCACAGGCTAATTTCGGCACACCGAAAAGTTAAAGTGTTAAATATGAGCTCTTATATTTCATTGGCAAATGGTAAATTCGAAAATTCACTTATGAAAACATGTCTGCCAAAAACACAAAAAGTAGACACCATGACCTTCAGCAAGAACTTTACACTCTGTTCAAAATACCAGTAAGTAAGTAAGTAAGTAAGTAAAGTAAAGTAAGTAAGTAAGTAATTAAGTTAGTATAACACAACAGAAACTATTTGAAGCTCATATCCATGACAAATGTTGAGATGTTGACCAAGTTACACGGCATCAAGATTTACCGCTAATGCTACTATATGGTAATATTTCTATGTAATTGAGCACCATCTTCCAGATGGAATAAGATGCTGAAATGTTTTCTCAATAATACTATTGACAGGTCTAACAAACTGAGAGGGTGCCTTGGTTTCTAGCTTGAATTTGGTTTTTGTGAACCACCCTAATACAGCATGTTGTCTACCTGCCGAGGTAAAATTATATTTCGCAATCCTGGCGTTTGAAACAACGGCAAAACTCCAATGAACTTCCAGGTATTTTCTGCTTTCTTGTCTTATGTCTGCCTGAACCTATTCTACTCTCTCCCTCTCTCTATTTCTTCCTCTCTTCCTCTCGAGTTGCTATTTCACTTCACTGCACTACACATAGTAAATGCATGCAAAGTGTACCTTCTTGCTTGTCTTTCGTTGTAGGTCGGCTGCGTATTGGACGGAGAGACGGAACTGAATCCGAACACAAGCAAGACATACTGTCGCCGTTCATCAGATGAAATTCCTTCGCAGCCGGGTCATCTTGTATTCTTCAACTGTAGCATGGTCAAGATATCTATTCACTCATCTGATTACAACTACCGAGGACAAGGCAGCATACCGTTTACAGTTGTCGCCTATGGTATGACCCGCCTACTGCGTGTATACCGTATTATCTTCCTCTTTCGGTTCTCTGCCCTCAGTCAGGTTCATTGTCCAACGACGCCATTCTTCGCGATTTTGAGCCTCTTTCTTCATTTTACTGTAGCCGTTTTTCTCCCTCCAGCAGCATCATTCTTGGTCTTCCTCTTGTCTTTTTCCCTTCCATTGTCAGTAGAGAGTCTCACCCTCATGACGTGACCCATTCATTTCCGTTCATTGACGTTCTCTTATTGTCTTTATCACTGATCTTTCATCTCTTACCATTTTTTAATTATTACAGGTATTGAAAACAAGCAGAAGTGCCAATCACTAAGAAATGTAATTATGCTAGTCATCTTAGTTTGATGGCCTTATATACTGTCGTCTTTCTGGTTAATAATTGAAACAAACTTCAAGTTCTGATATTCTTCTCTAAAAATAATAGTGGTTCATTAAATATCAGTAGAATTTCTATAACAAAATCAATATAATTTTCGTTACAATTTCTGTCGGGTTGAAGCAAAGTCTCTTCCATCTGAGTTTTGAGCTGGAAAATGGAATTAAACTCATGGACATTGTCTGTTGTTATCTTTGCGGGTTTTGGTGCTAACGATTATGATTACGTTAAGACTTTGATCAGCAGAAGGTATGCTATTTCATATGTTTTCCAGATAAAGAATGTGGCTTCACATCTTTCACTGGTCCAACTGGCATCGTAACCTCTCCCCGATTCCCTCTCATCTATCAACACAGATTAAACTGCATCTACTCTATCGATATTGATCGAACGAAAACAGTTTCCCTTGATTTCCTTTCATTCACGCTAGAGGGAACGTCGATTCCTTCAGCGATGGATTCGTGTTGTTGTGATTGGATAACGGTTAGTCTTTTAAAATGTTATTTATTGCTGGGTATTTAAGTGTCTGAATGCATTGAGTAGCTTAATAAAATAATGTCAGTACGCATTCAACGCAGACGTTAAATAATGAATATAATTGCTTAATTCGACTTACTTACGTGGTCATCAATTCTACGATCATTTCCTGGTCGCATTAGTAAGTAAAACAACGAATTTAGAAATGATTGAATAACGCTGAAACAACTAAGCCTAATCATAAAGACCCATCCAGCGAGTCAATCAATGCGCCCACTAATTAAAACAGCTAATTATACCCTTATTATGAAATCATGGTCTTCCTTTTTGAGATGACCTGCTATGCCTGGAGAGGTCGTGGGACGAGGCCGAGGGGCTGACGGTGGACAGAGCCTTGCGAAGGAGATGCGTTGCAGCCCTGCACGGGAAGACCTGAGTATTCAAAGTAAGCTCTAGATTTTAAATTTCTGCTTTGTTTCCACAGATAAGCTGTTTATCTGACGAGTCTGTGCCAGCATACTATCCTTATCAGGACAGAAAATACTGCGGAACAAAAAAGTCGATGACGTTAAGCTACACAAATTGTGATTCTCTGACACTAAACTTCGTCACTGACTCTTCCGTCACATATGGAGGATTTCAACTGCGGTATACAATAACATCTTCAGGCAAGTGTCCAGTTTTTTAAAAGAAAGTTTGTTATTTGTCACTTATCCATCGCTTTATTCACCCACCAATAGCATACACAGCATCCAAGTGCATCCATTCATCCAACCACTCGAGCATCTATAACTAAGTTAAAATTGGGTTAAATACATTTTTATTTTATGAAAGTTACGGACAACAGGAAACAGTATAGAGCAGTTGGCAAAATAGTAATATGTTTACCTAAGTTAGAGTTTGTTTGTCTGTTCCTCAGTTCTTCTCTTTCTCCTGCATCGTGCTGTTGTTTTAGATTCGTCTATCTGCTCCGATCCTCAGCTAGCCAGTGTCCTTATCTATCTGAAAGTCAGTCTAGCAAATCCAATATATCTACAAAACTTTGGATGCTTGTCTGTCATTGAGCGCGCGTGTGTATGAGTGCAAATTCACTGAGAAATGTTTCCAACGGTCTTTTATGCATGTTTCTTGTTTTCATAATGAATGTACCCCGGAACTTTGTGCATGAGTATAGTTTGCTTGCCTGGGTTAATATTTTTCTCAAAGCTACTCTATTACATCTTATGCCTGTTACAGGAGATGCAACGCCTTCTACGCCAGGTATGTAGCTGTTAGTCTTTCATGTCATGTTCTGAAGCTACACAACTTAAAGCCCCAAATAATTATAGTCTCTACTTCCAACTGATTTAACGCAAACATGGAAATCTAATCTAGCCTACGCTGGATAAAAGCAAGAGCAACATAGTTGGGGTGTTTTCAGTTACTTTGCAACGCATCATACTGTCGTTAAAAATTGCAATTTATATTAATTTTGTTATTGCATAAAATCCAATAATGCAGCATACAACCCTACATACTTCAACAGCTATGAATATCCGCTTTTAAAAGTAGAATTAGAATTACATAGGCTTCGTTCATCTTCTAAGCCACGATAAGGGAAGGCAAGACCGTGCAAGATTAAATCGATGAGTTTAGAGCTACGGACTTAGATGATAGAAAACTTTAGGTGTCTGCTATTTTAGATATTCCAGTGAAAATTCGTGCTAATATGTCTTTCACTGGTCCCACTGGATTCATAACCTCACCGCGGTTCCCTCTGTCCTATCCGCACAACTTAGACTACGTCTACTCTATCGATGTCAGTCAAACGAAAACGGTTGGACTCTATTTCTATTCATTCAACGTAGAAGGAACGTCACATTACTCATATATGGACAACTGCCACTACGATTGGCTAATGGTTAGTTCTGTTCATCGCCAAGAAAAATTAAAGTAGGTATGGTCGGCAATGTAGGATAACAACATTGATGTATGAGTAAAGTTGGTAACAGTTGAGATCAGACAGCTAAGCAAAGGTTTAGATAAGCTAAGGTAAAGTAAAGGAAGACAAGGGGAGACAAGACAGTGCAAGATTAGGTATGGCAATGTAAACTGAGGAAAGTGAGCAACCGAAGGTAAACTGATGCAAGGAACTACAAGCCAATATTAAAGTGAATGAAGGGTTAATTAAGGTTAAAGCTCTAAGCTACGGTCAGCATTGACTCATCTAAACAATACAAACTACATAGAACAACGGTTGATGAGGAGGAAGTGAAAGTGATGCAATAGACCATAAAAAGAATGTTAAAATCGTCAAATTGTTGTGCGGATGCTCAGTCAATCATGAAATCCTCAACGATGAATAAGGGGAAGTGAAATGAAAACTTGGGTAATGAAATGGGGTTAAGGTATTGAGAGCTAGTAAAAAGAAACTTGGAAGTGACAATGTATATGAGTGCAAACCAATTTAAATTATTTAAGAAGTGAAAAGAAATACTAGGATTGAAATTCTTCACAGTTGTATAATTTGGGAGTGGTTTGGATGATAGTATTGTCTAAGTGGACAGTATCAGCGTTTTAGAGGTAATTAAGAAGAATGGGCTAATAGACATTCAATGCTAAATTAGGCTTATTTTAACACGTATCCGATGTCGTCTGAACCACTTAAAACCCCCCAGTTATGCTATGTTATCTCAAATCCAACAGCTAAGATCAGCAAGTTGCTCCTCCAGCCTCATCCTCCGTGAAATTCTGCAAGTGCTCCTTAATCTACTTTGCACCAGTTCTTTCGCGAGACCTCCCGAAAGAGCTCGACTCAGTCAATCAACTTAAAAATGATGACACTGGTCATCCGATTGTTCAACCAATTATTCATTCGCCCAGCCACAAATCAGTTGGCCTGTTTATTAAAACTGGCTGTCAGACAGTAATTCAATCTCATTCGATCTCAAGCTGTTCATTGTATATTGTACTTTCATAGGTTAGCTGTTTATCTGTGTGGGGAAATTCTCATCGGAACAGAAAATACTGCGGAGAAACAATGCCTCCGATTCTAAGCTTTTCCAATTGTGATTCTCTGACACTAGACTTCGTCACTGACTCTTCCGTCACCAGTGGAGGATTCAAAATCTGGTACACGATAACATCGGCGGGTAAGTGTCTAGCATCATTTAGTGTGCTGCTAGGACAAAAGTCTTGCACATAATATTGGTCTGCTGTGAACTCAGAACTTCCGTTCTGACAGACCATGCAGCACGTCAAGCGAAACTTAACTCTTTCAGCATTTATCGTGGGTTTCAAATGCATTCAAGAAGTGTTTTAAGATAGGTTTTGGGTCTGGCGTTTCTATTCACGATCTTCGCTTATTCAACACTTGGTTGTGTGGCGCCTTTTGTTTAGGCGTTCAGCGATGTGCAGACACTACATTCCAGCGTGGAACCAACCGTTGGCCAACGAGAAAAAGGTGTTTGGGATTGGGCTTCCAACCGGTTAGCCTACTAGCGGCGCCAGGAGCGAGACAAATGTTGTGCGAGGACACTTGAAGTGTTCATAATAGTGTTCTTGATAATTTATTATAGATTAAATAAAAAAGTCATCATCATCATCATCATCATTGCTGTCGTCTGACTTTTTAATTTAACTATAGTAATTAAGAACATTATTATGGACACTTCAAGTGTCCTCGAACAGCATTTGGCTTAAACTAAATTTTACTTGGCGCTGTTAAAGTGGCATAATTTTAAAGTCCACTTGCTAAGTGCTGAATTTATTTGATGATGATAATTTTTTTCTGTATTATTATGTTGATAACTGCTCAGGCCAGTCAGACTGTGGCAGCACTTCGTACACTGGTCCGCACGGTTTCGTTCCATCCCCGAACTTTCCTCTTCCGTATCCACACAACTCGCGCTGCACATATTTCATCGATGTTGGTCGCAACAATTCCGTTCTACTCAAATTTAAGCACTTCGATTTGCAAGCCCCAAATTCAGCGGGTTACTGCGAAAACGATTGGTTAATGGTCAGTGGTATAAAAATCAATACTTTGTCATTAATATTGTTTCACTACTAGCTAAGCTCTTTAACACTGTAACATTATTGACTCAGCCATTGCTGAGCATGACGTTGCTAACAATTCTGTTTCAAAAAGTTCATATAATATTTTTGTTGATGTTCGCAAGTAGGCCTACAAAAAATATTCGGCAAATTTTTGCTCTGTGTGAAACGATCCAATACAGTCATAGAACCTGTAAATAATACTATTCACGGTAGAGAAGCGAAAACTGCTTATCATCGACATCATCATCATCACTCTTGTCGTCGTCGTCATTACCATCCTCATCATAATCCTCATCATTAATGGCGAAGAATTGAATACTGCATAATAATGCAGTGCAGCAAACTAACCACCAGACTGGCGAAATTCGACATGTGTAAGTCGGTTGGGAATAAATTTTGGTTTTAACTGTTAATAAATCTTAACTACTAACAGAACAGACAGCCTGCAAACACAAAGCACGTCCGCCTACGGGCTCGAACTCGGTACCTCTCGCTCTCTACGCCAGATGTTATCCAATGCGCTATCGGATATATAAAAATAAATACATGTATATATATATATATATATATATTGTTTTGTATGTCTATGTATGTATGCATGTATCTATGTGTGTATGTTTAGATCAGTTGTAACGAAACGACGAAACCGAATCCGAACAATAACAAGAGATACTGCGGCACTATACAATGGGTTTCATTGCTGAGGTTTGTCGACTGTAGTTCTCTTGTGATGGAATTCGTTTCTGACTCGTCCATCAGCACCGCAGGATTTATGATAGAGTACACCGTGGTCGGTTAGTTGCTAATTGTTTATTTCATATAACACTCGGCTTCGCCAGGGTTTTTCCCAGGCGCAATTGTCTCGGCTGCAAATAAAGGCTACTTACTTACTTACTCCATATATCGTTCCCCTTATTAAATTGATGAATCGGATTTATTTGCTACACTATGGCTTCGTTTTCAGGCTTTCGTTTATTTTATCTTTTCTGTATTGTTTTATTAAAATGACCATTTCAGAGCTTCACCCTGGTATATTTCCAATGCTTTCGTGCATACCTACTGACTTACTAACGTTACTTATCGTCCCCCGTATTAAAATGACAAAACCGCTTCATTTGCTGACGGGATTGGAAATTTTAGGGCTATACTGTAACACCGTCGTTTTGTTCCCAGGTTTTCGTGTATTTCTAGACTTCTATGTCGCTTTATTAAATGTCTAATTTTCAGGGCTTCGCTCTGGCAAAAGTTCCCATGCTCTCGCGTGTGTTTCTACTCTTTGCTACTTACTTACGTACATACGTCAAATGTCGAGCCCTTATTAAAATGGTGGTGGACACAGGAAGACTGGAACAAGTAAATTCCTTTGTATACCTATGGAGTAGGTAACAAACGATGCGAATTGCGCGAGTGAAGTGAAATCAAGGCGGCCCATGGGCATGACGGTTATGGTCAAATTGACGAAGATATGGAAGGACAAGTCGATCAGCAACAATACCTAACTGCGGTTGATGAAAGCTTGGTATGGCCAATGGTGACGTACGGATGCGAGGCCTGAACGCTGAAGAACGAGGAAGAAAGGCGTTTTCGAGCATTTAAGAACAATGTATCAGAAAGCTGTTAACAACCCCGTGGACGAAAATGAAAAGTGAACTGGTGTACACATCAGCGGGTGCCAGAAAGGAACTATTGGCTCTCACCAAAACTCGGAAGCTACGATATTTTGGTCATATCATGAGACAGCCGCACGACAACATCGAGAGCAGCCTTGTGGAAGGGGTCCCAGGACGAGGAAGGCCAAGAATATATCGTGGATCGACAATGTGCTGCTGGCCTAATGAATGCGGCACGCGACAGAAGACACTGGGCATTGAGGGTCTATTCATGTAGCCAACTTTAGGTCTGGTACCACAAATTTATTTTCGGAAAGTTCATTTTATAAAATTGTTGAAGATTATGAATACAGTTTACTGATTTGTAAATGTCATTACCTGTGTGTGGTTTGTTTATAGAGAATTCAAACTCTACGGATGATAACTCTGGTATGGAATCATTTTGTAATTCAAAATGTTCACTGCTCTGTAAGTAAATAATTAGGACTGCGCTATGAAAAATAAAATAAAATTGAAATTTTAGTTTTGTTAAACGGACTTATTGGCCAAGTAAACTGTAGGCTATTAATTACAGTAAGTTGCTGCATGATTGAATTCTCAAGCAATATTAATGAGTGATACAGCGTAAAACAGAATCAGTGGAGATATAGTAGGCCTATACAACCTTTGGTGTGTACAGTTCCTTTTGCACAACGGATGTTTCAGCCAACTGCAACCTGCGCAGTCAGTGAGAAGTTAGCCTTAAGAAATTTTATAAAAAAAATGGTATCACTCTCAAATGTGTCTATGTCATTCTAGAGCTCGACTGTGGTGCCACTGTCTTCACTAATGCTTCTGGATTCATCAACTTACCCAGAAATCCAACGAACTATCTGGCGAGAGTCAACTGTACTTATACCATCTCAAGAAATGAGACGAGTGTTATTGGGCTCAACCCCTATTTCTATTTAGCGACACAATTGTTACAGTCATTCCAAGACTGTGACAGAGAAACCCTGATGGTTGGCTACTTTTTGCATTCTACTGTGAATATTAAAACTAGGGCAACATCAATCGGATACCCTGTAGGATACGGTAGCCGCTTGGATAGAGCGCTCGCCTTCTTACGCGCAAGTACGGGTTTGAGGTCCTCTGAGATAGCAACTGTGTAGGGGCCTTAAACAAATCACTCAAAATTAGCCTTCGGTTGATGCTTAATTATTAGATAGTGTCGCCTAATAATTGCACAGTGATAATAATATAACCGAACTTCAGTTTACTATCGGCATTCTCGGCACTCAAATTAAAAAGCAAAGCGAGTCTTATATTAAAATAGTTCTATATCTCCAATAATTACAGCTCAGTATACTTATTTAAACTATTCTAAGTCACATCTGATCAGATCTTTTAGATGACCATGTTTAGGGCTTTGGGAGGTTCATAAACGGCGCTGAATAAATCGCCAGGTACAGACATACGTACATAAGCCGGTACATATTTATATACACATAGCAAACCATGTGAAGAAGTTACTGAAAGCACTAACGCATGCAGACGTCGACATGTTTGTTCCACTGCAGATCGGCTGCGTATCAGAAGCGGAGACAGAACTGAATCCTAAAACAGCCAGGGTATTCTGTCAACGCAGACCAGTAACGTCTTATAATCCATGGACTCAATTGGTATTTGCTGACTGTCGTACGCTGAAGTTGACCATCCGCTCAAACACTTACGACTACCGAGAGCCGTTGCCTATTGAGTTCTCTGCTGTCGAACCAAGTATAGCCTACAACTCCTCTTTCGTATCAAATCTGGTATTCAGTAATTCGTTCGTTCGTTCGTACTTTTCTCACTCATTCACTCAGAAACTCACTTTGGCGCATCCGGTACAACCGTGGCGAAAGAGAATGATGTTAAAATGCTTGTGAAAGGTAAATGCAGAGACGCTAGAACAATATGCAGATCTGAAGGAAGGTTATTCCAGGTGGGAGGCACAAATACTGATCAGGCACGACGTTGCTTCCTCCGAGTGCGTGCATAGAGAAGAATGAGTTCACCCCAAGACGCAGAACGGAGATTATTACGGTCAGCCAAACCTGACATAATGTAAGACAGCATTCAAGGGCATTTCTCAACTGGAACCACCAAAATCAGGCCGAACTCTTAGATTACATGGCAAATGATGGTGGTTCAGGTGGTGGCTGTGGTTGTGGTGGCGTTGGTAGCAGAGTTCATGGTGTCGGTGGCAGGGTGGTGGCGGCAATGTTGGTTTTGTTGGTTGCGGTTTTGGTGGTGACTGTTGTGCTGATTGGGGTGGTGGACATCCTAATAACCAAGATGACGACAATGATGACAATAAGACAAAGCTTTTTGGAAAGTTAGAGAATCCCTTGTTTTTCTTTCAGGTGAGATATGCGGCAATACGTCATTCTCAGCTCCAACTGGAATCGTTTCCACTCCGCGATTACGTTTTCCATATCCAAAACGTGTCAACTGTCTGTACACCATCGATAACGGCCAAATCAATTCCTTGGTTCTCAGCCTAGATCGTCTAAGCTTTGGATACGGTTACAACACGGAAGGATTCTGTAATAACGGTTCGTTGACAGTAAGTAGTCACACATATTTCTTTTGTACTTCTGGTTATCATCGAACATCGCTGTAGTTATCCTATAATAGTGGACCTCTTGAAACGATTGTTTGAAACAGGTGATTTTAAGAATATATTGAGTCTAGAGTCAGACGCTCAAAGAGGAATGATTGACATATAGAGTGACATGACACTGATCTGCTACAGTGCCGCTTCTTCGTGGTTCGTTTTCGTCTTTTGTTATGCGGTGTGTTCTTTCATTCGTTTATTTATTCATTACGAAGATTTATATAGCGCCCCTTACAAGTTACTACTCGAACGCGCTCCCGATCCCAGCACGGCTGAAAAGGACAGTTTTGAGGCAAGAAAGGAAAGATTCAGAGCGGATTCTGGAAGCAAGCGCAGCGCCAAAAGGAGCCCGGTCCAGAGCGAGGGACCAACCACTGAGAAAGCGCGATTCTGTTTCGTAGCTGTGCGGGCAAAAGGGACCATGAGCACGCCCCGTTCACCGTTCAGTAGAGCGGAGAGAGCGACGACTCGGAGTACCCAAGGCCTATCTTCTCGACCTCTGCTGCCCTAGCAGAGGTCGCGAAGATAGGCAGGATGGAAGCCCAGCAAAGACCGCCAGACCAAAGCAATGATCCGATACGAGATCCGCTGTTGGAGTGGGAGCCAGTGAAGCACATCCAGTATATATATGGGTATATTTCACAACAGGCTTCAAATTCAGAAATAGAATTAGAGAAAAAGAAAGTCATGCAAAATCAAAAAAATTCTTACACAAATATTTTACTAGCAGTGCTGAAGCATACTTAATATTGAGCAGAGCTTAAATTTGACAGATTTGGCCTAATTTTTCATTTTAGTTTTTTTACTATGTGAAACACATACAACTTTGATTCCTAAATATTTACAACTCCGTTACTTAATAAATACACAATACAATATACTGCCACTGTTTATAATTAGTGATTAATTAATATTAAGTGTGCATTAAATTATTACACAGCAAACGAAATTATTTTGATGACAAATTATCTACATGTACAATTAAATAAATTCATTTTAATAGAAAAATAATGTAACGGAGTTGTAGTAACGGAGTTGTAAAATATTCATAATTAGGTCTCTATGCTTACAAAAAAAATAGTTAGTTTATAGTGGCTGTCAGTTTCAATATTATTTTTGAAAGAAAAAATTATATATATACGCAAAGTGCAATAATTACAGTCACGGAGTTGTAAATCTTTTTTATACTATTACATCACCGGATAAATTTCCGAAAATTGTCAACAGAAGCAAACATCCATATTGATTTCTTGTTGGTAAGATCAATGCAGACATGTTCCCTGCTATCGAAGATGTCAATTCAAAAATCGAGAGTTTTTCGATTCCTAAATATTTACAACTCCGTTACTTAATAAATACACAATACAACATACTGCCACTGTTTATAATTAGTGATTAATTAATATTAAGTGTGCATTAAATTATTACACAGCAAACGAAATTATTTTGATGACAAATTATCTACATGTACAATTAAATAAATTCATTTTAATAGAAAAATAATGTAACGGAGTTGTAGTAACGGAGTTGTAAAATATTCATAATTAGGTCTCTATGCTTACAAAAAAATAGTTAGTTTATAGTGGCTGTCAGTTTCAATATTATTTTTGAAAGAAAAAATTATATATATACGCAAAGTGCAATAATTACAGTCACGGAGTTGTAAATCTTTTTTATACTATTACATCACCGGATAAATTTCCGAAAATTGTCAACAGAAGCAAACATCCATATTGATTTCTTGTGGGTAAGATCAATGCAGACATGTTCCCTGCTATCGAAGATGTCAATTCAAAAATCGAGAGTTTTCAATTTATTCCACAGATGGCAGAAACCCATTCGTAACGGTGTTGTAACCAAACCAATATTTGAAGACAGAGGGTTTTATTTATTTTTTAATTATTTAGTTCGTTAATAAGTTAATAAAAACCATATAGAGCAATGGATATATGTAAGTTAATGATCTAAAAATGATAAAACATCAGTTCAGCGTTTCAGATGTTACCCTAACCCAACGTTGAATTGACTCAGTATTATAAAGGACAATGCAATTTCGGGTTAAAGTTGGACTTTATAATTTTTTCTCTCATACTAATCATCTAAATAATATAATAGAAATAATTTTTTGTAACTAATTCATGACCTACAATGTATTTAAAAATTAAAAATTATAATTTCACTCTTTTTGTAAGCCGTCCAAAGGAGAAGTCGGAAATTCATCTAATTTGCCTCCTGTTGTGAAATATACCCATATAACCTGAGACATAGCTAAATCTGGGAATGCGTCCTCAAAGGCGTGCGGCGGAACGCAGGACCGGGTCCAGGCACCCCAACCGACCAGCTGGGAGGCCAACATAGAGTGAGCAACAGTAATCGAGTTGGACTATGATAAAAGAATGGATTGGTGTTACAGTAGCGGTGACTTCTGGAGTGTTCTACGTGTTTACTTGATGCCATTTCGTATCAGATACTATTTGGCGCTCATTTCTTGTGGCGTAACTCCCCTTAGAAACTCGATTAATGAGACATCTTGACTAAAGCGCAACAACACGTAAAAACATTTAAATTGTCACATTGAGGGTGTAAACGCTCTTCATCTATATAACCGTTCCTCACTAATTACCGTTTCAAAGCTAACTGATTGTCGGTTGTACAGATAACTTGCTTGGTTAACGGAACATCAATGGCTCATCCCCTTGCAGACAGGAAACTATGCGGATATATGTATGGAATCACAGCAAGATTCCCCGCTTGTCAGAGTGTCTTATTTAATTTCTCCAGCAACGATCTGTCCTCTAATACAGGATTTTGGTTACGCTACAGGATTGGAGATTATGGTGAGCCTCAGTGTCTATCTGCGCCTTGTTATCATCGGGCAAAATAACCGTTAGCTATAAACATTGCTATCTAAGATTAAATCCTAACTTTAAAATGACCATTGACGCCATTGAAGGGCGAGCGAAATCTGCGAAGGCCCATTACAATAACCGTCTCAAGGGCGGCTTGAACCCGTGTTCTCCATGCAGCAAGACGAGCGACCTAACCAATATTTCTGACTTGTACCTTACTTGGGCACTTCGCAATCAGATCACTCTGAAACCAACCCCATGCAACCGGCCATGGGTACTCTCTATGTCTCTCCTCCCAAGAGAAGCTCACCCTGACTGTTTTAGGCATGTTGCCTACTGCTGGACAACCACAGATACAGTCATAGAGAATTTAGGCATGAGAAGTGAGAACGTCTACCACAGGGATCGCCAACCCGCGGCCCACTTTGTTGACAAATGTGGCCCGCTGGGCTGCTATTGGCGGCCCGCACGGTCATAATTCTAAATAATTTTTTCTCATTTTTCACCTACTTACTTGTCCGACTCTACAATACTGCTTAATAATGATGTATAAACACTTAAAAAGATTTAGTGTTGTAAGTTCTAGTGACCTAATGTAGTCGTACCTGTTTTTATACATCTTGTAAAATAAATTATGAAATAAACATTTGTATCTTTTCGAGGCTGTGAGGACAAACATTTTGCGGCCCGCCGCGTGCTTACCAACAATCATAGTGGCCCGTAGGCCAAAAAAGGTTGGCCACCCCTGGTCTACCCGAATCGTAAAACATAGAAATATGTTGGTGTCATTGTAGAGCTCGACTGTGGCGCTACTCTGTTCACCAATTCTTCTGGATTCATCAACTTACCAAGAAATCCCACGGACTATCCGGCGACAGTCAACTGCACCTACACCATTTCCGCAAATAATTCGAGTTACATTTGGTTCGACACCTATCTTAGTCTACAAACGCAATTGTTTCAATCATTCCAGGACTGCGAAAGAGAAAGTCTGACGGTAGGTTGCGCGCATTCTTTGGTGAATTGTAAAACCAAAATTCACATATACGAGCTAGCTAGTTACTTACCGAGGAATTTGATGTCGCGCCTTTTAAATTCCTCACAAAGGCGTTGCTTAGTACACAAAACACGACAAGAATACACAAACGACAAACACTTGCTAGAGTCAACTTGTGTCATTCGTTGCAGGTCGGCTGCGTGTCAGAAGGAGAGACAGAACTGAATCCTCGCACATCCAGGGTATTCTGTCGCCAGGAGATACAATCGTATGACTACACTCCTTTGGTGTTTACCGACTGTCGTACGCTGAAGTTGTCCATCCGTTCAAGCACTTACGACTTTCGAGGAACGTTCCGTATTCACTTTTCTGTATTCGGACCAGGTATGGCCAGAAGAGCAAGGGTAATATCTAATCTGGTATTCATTTATTAATTCATGCAGAGCACCTCTATGGTGCTAGTCCTACACACCTACTCAGAGTCTTTTCCAGCGCACTCCCGGTGAATGAGAGTAGTTAAAATAAGTAAGTAAGTATATATTCTTTGTGTGACCAATTGCTAACCGCATTTTGGCATTTGACATTAATTAATGGTTGATAAAACCAATGCCTTGGTTAAAAGAATATGCAGATCTGAAGGAACGTTTTTCCAGAGGACGGCCCAACTAATGAAAAGGCACGACCTTGCATGCGTCGTTAAAGGTGAGTTCCCACAATCCGCAGAACGGGGATTTTCACGGTCAGCGAACCTGAAGATGATGTAGCAGAGCTCTCGTAAGTCTTCAAGGCCACTATCTCAGTTGCAACCTCCAGAATAAGACCGAACTAGTTTTGATAGTGGTAGTTACGGTGACAGTTTATGGTTTCGGTAGCAGCGCAGATGACGACAGTGTTGTTTTTGGTTGTGGTGATGGTGCTTGCTTATGGTGGTGACGGTAGTGACTGTGGTGGTCGTGATCGTGACTCACTTGTTGGCTGAAGTGGCGAATGACTGAACGAAGACGATGACATTATCCAATAATTAGGAAGAAAGCTTATCAACGAGTAAGAGAAAACCTTGTTATTCTGTCAGATAATATTTGTGGAGATACGTCTTTCTCGACTGCAACTGGAATCGTCTCCTCTCAGCGATTACCATTTCGCTATTCCAAACGTGTCAACTGCTTGTACACCATCGATAGCGGTCACGTCAATTCTGTAGTTCTCAGCGTAGACCGTCTAAGCCTTGGATACGAGCGTTACATGGGTGGAACCTGTAGTAACGGTTGGTTGAAAGTAAGTCGTGAATTTTTATATGCACTGCCGGTTATCATGGAGCATCGTTGTAATTAATTTAGTGTGGACCTCGTTAATCGATTGTGCGAAATAGGCAAATTTCAGAAAACCTAGAGCCTAGAGTCCGACCTATATGCCTACATGTAGAGAGAGAGAGAGAGAGAGAGAGAGAGAGAGAGAGAGAGAGAGAGAGAGAGAGAGAGACAGAGAGAGAGACAGAGAGACAGAGAGACAGAGAGACAGACAGAGAGACAGACAGACACAGAGAGAAAATGAGAGAACTGCGTCCCTCTGGTTTGTATTCTTCTTTTGCTCATGTGTTGTGTTCAACCGGAGTGATGAAATACAGGTTCACATGATGCCATTTCGTATATTGGATATAGGAGGGTATCGTCAGGCGTCAAACGATTGTGTCATGCGTAGAAAGATGTTCAAATATTCAGTATGAATATCCACATGTTCAGATTGGAAGGGTTATAGATGCCTGGATTTCTCACATAATTATTGGGAATAAAGTCATGCAACGTTTAGTCGAACACACAGCATCAAACCAGATAAACCAGATGGCTAAAAATAGTATTTTTGTAATTATTGTGATCATGGATTCTATTCCAGATTTATATAGCACCTTCAGAAAAGAGACTTATTTGTACACTTACGATTTACACATACAACTTCCTACTCACAGTAGTTCATTAAATTGTGAAGAGCAGTGAGACTTACCGTGTCAGAGCTAACCTGACTGTCGGTTGTACAGATAACTTGCATGGTCAACGGAACATTCATGGTTCATCCCCTGGCAGGGAGAAAACTATGCGAACATATGAATTCAATCACAGTCAGATTCCCCGCTTGTGGCAGCGTCTTCCTTGATTTCTCCAGCGGATCTATTTCCTCCGATATAGGATTTACCGCACGCTACAGGATAGGAGAATATAGTAAGTCGAAGTGTTTATCAGCGCCTTATGTACTTCAGCTAAAAATAGTCTCTAAACTAAATATTATCATCTAAAAATTACCTCTTAACTATAATGCATCGGACTTATGGCTGATGGATAATGGATTACAGGTTTTTTTATAAGAGATTTCTTATAAGTTTCGGTTAGATCTCCTCTGCTAGTCCTTCTCTCCAATGCTGTTAGTCCATACCTTCAAAACCATTCTTTATACATCAGTGCTGGTAGCCCAAATCATTTCTGTAGCTCGTCTTGGCACTTTCTCCAGCTTTTCCATTGTAATTACGACGATTTATATAGCGTAGTTGGTAGCAAGCTACTTCTAGAACGCTTAACAAAACTGTCAACTGTCTTGTTTCAGGTATGTATTCCATGCATGAATGCAGTATTCCAATTGTGGCCTAACCAGATCATAGCACATTCAGATCACTGTAAACACAACCCAGTGCAACCGTCCACATGTGCTCTCTGCGTCTCCACTCGCAATAAAAGCTTACCCAGTCTTTGCTTTGGCTATAACGAGGAATCCAGCTGGAGCTGAAAAAGACCAAATTCAGTGTCTTAGCCCACAGTTGCAACCTACCCGCTTCTTAAGACAGATTCAAATGCTGATACAGGCTCTACTTAAGTGATTTGTCCATAGCCGGAGATCTACCGGTGCAGTCAGCTATAATTTAGCCATGAGAAATTTTCCCCAAATGGTAAAAGAAATATAATATTTGGGTTTTATTCTAGAGCTCGACTGTGGAGCTACTCTGTTCAACAGTTCTTCTGGATTCATCAACCTACCAAGAAATCCCACGAACTATCTGGCGACAGTCAACTGCACGTACACCATCTCGACAAATCGCATAAGTGATATTTTGCTCCAAACCTCTCTCAATTCATACACGCCGCTGTTTCAGTCATTCCAAGACTGCGACAGAGAAAGTCTGACGGTGAGTGCAGTCTTTCGTGAATTTAAAACTAATTTAAAAATAGACGAGTTAGCAGGTTCTATACATTTAATTTCTTTAGGTACCTCACCGAAGCGTTGCCTACACCAGCTTAAATGACACCATTCATTCATTCATTCATTTCAGATATTTATATAGCGCCCCATCAAGATTTCTACTCAGAGGCGCTCCCGAATACAGCGCGGACACTGAATCGGAGTTTCACGCCGAAGCGCATGAGCAATTGCGAGTGAAGGACTTGCCCAGGGTCCCTACACGGCGGCTTGAGGTGGATTCGAACCCGCAACCCTCCGGCTGCAAGGCACCGAATATACCCCTGAGGTGGATTCGAACCCGCAACCCTCCGGCTGCAAGGCACCGAACATACCCCTACACCACCGCGCCCCACCATATCATACTATAATTAAGAACAGAAAGTAAAACACACCATCGTGTGTTCAGACACACGCGGTACTCAACAAAATTAATGTATTACTAAGCACAGTTGAGAGAGAGGTCAAAGTTCCTGAACCTAGTTGCGACGATAGCTTAGAGCGACAACGGGCGCAGGGTCCGCGATACACGACGACACCGCCCATCGGAACCCCATTGATCCTAGATGACGAAGTGTCCAATTACTTGATCCGTCGGGTTGGCGTATCAGTAGCATTCGTCGCCTTCCAGAAGGACGAAGGAAGAGCCAACCGTGACTGACGTGACCTATGCCACTCCTCCTTCGACAAAAAGAAATTACCCGGGTACATACGACACACGTACATCCGGATAATTCAGTCTTGACCGTCGACCTGGAAGGCCATCCCTGCTCATGCAGTAGTACAGAACAAGTCGAAATGTGTGTAAAAACGTGTTGCAAAAATCACTTGAACTCACAGCATTGAATTCAATCAAATAAAACAAAACTCGGCAAGAATAGACACGTGAGAAACAATAATATGATGCGTTGCTTTTGCTTGTGTCCTTTGTTGTAGATCGGCTGCGTATCAGAAGGAGGAACAGAACTGAATCCTAACACAACGAGAGTACTCTGTCGCCAGGGATCACCGTTTCATGTTTCAGAACGTCAGTTGGTGTTTACTGATTGTCGTGCGCTGAAGTTATCCATCCGTTCAAGAACGTACGACAATCGAGAGGGGTTCCGTATTCCTTTTTCCGTTTTCGGAACAAGTATGTCACAAAGTGAACGTTTCGTATCTAATCTTATTTGGGAAAATGATGATGGTTGAGGCTACGGTTGCAGCGGTTATGGTAGTGGTGTTGCTGTCGTGTGTATTGTTGGCTGTGGTGTGTATTGTGGTGCTGGTTGTTGAGGTGATGGCGGCGGGTGTACTGCGATTATGGGGTTGCAGTGCTGGAATTGATTGTAGTGATTCGTGTTGACAGTAATGATAGGCCTCTTTTAATGAAGACGATGACAAATAATGAGTTAGAGATAAAGCTTCTAAAAGAGTACGGGAAAAACCTTTTTAAGTTGTTGTTGTTCTGACAGATGAGTTATGCGGAAATACGTCTTTCTCAGCTCCAACTGGAATCGTCTCCTCTCCGCGATTGCCTTCACGTTATCATAAACGTATCAACTGCCTCTATGTCATCGATAGCGGTCATGTCAATTCCGTGGTTCTTAGCGTAGACCGTCTTTACTTTGGACCTGTGTACGTCAATAATGATTATGATGAATACGACTACATGGATTTATACATCGACGAAACACGGTACAGGCCGTTACATGAGCGCTTTGAAGAGACAGGATCCTGTAATAGCGGTTGGCTGACGGTTAGTGGTCTTACTTATTTCATTTAGATCTACACGTCGGGGTTTCATCGGAACACACAACAAAGAATTTCTTTCCTTTTGGGCTACTGGTCATGAAAATCACATTCAAATTTTGTTATGACGTACTTATAGTTGGAATCGCCTATTTAAAAAGTCTCTAATATTTTATTCGATTGGACATGCGCTCAGGGAAGTCTGTACATGTGTAATAGCGCAATTGACAAGTTAAAGCTTAGGCTTTCATAGGCATGCCTGGAAATACTGAATGAGGATGGACGGTCGTTGGGCAGTCTCTAAAAGCAGCTCCCATGCATAGATGCTATGCATTGCGTTGATTTTAGTGTGTGCAGATGTTGATGCACGCGTTCTACAGGCATAGATTTCTAGAATAGCGTGTGTCCAATAGAACACACAATGGAACATAGCCTAATATTATCTACGGAACGATTCGTTCCAGCATAAAATCCTCGTCAATGTCGAGATACAGTACTTGCTGTTACATTCGTTGCGGGTCTACGCTTAAGCCACAAAGACGCTGCATGACCGCACTTAGTAACAAAGGGTAGCAGCTCTTCTATGCAGATATAACGTTACCTGCTAACAGCCATATATAACTTTTTGGGTCGCTGGCCCTCGTGCGTGGAATATTCTTCTGCTCCATCAAGTTTCTAGCGCTCTTGAGGAGTTCCTAAAATGCCCTTTCCAGTTACATACATACATGCTGCGTCTTTTCAGCAAACTGACGCCTGAAAAGCAGTTGCAAAATTTCGTCTTTTATTATATCTATAATTAGACATACGCTTTCAACTTAAATTGCAAAGCGCCCTAGAAGTAGTTCGCGTGGGACGCTAGTTAAGTATATAATCATCCACTTAACTATCCAGTATCCACCCGTTCCTAATTAATAACCTTGTCAAAGCTAATTAAATGTCGTTTGAACAGATGACTTGCTTGGTCAACGAAACATCGATGGCTCATCCTCTTGCAGACAGAAAACTATGCGCAAGCCATCATCCAATTGTAGCCAGATTCCCCGCTTGTCGCAGTGTCTTACTCAATTTCTCCAGCGACTATACTGGCTACGATACAGGATTTACCGTACGCTACAGGATGGGAGATTATGGTAATCGGCGGTGTCTATCACCGTATCTTTTCAATATTTTAAAAATTACCTTTTAATTTTAGCTACAATGCCTATTAATTAATCTCATAATTATGTAAATATTACCATTATAAGGCCTACGAGACCTGAAGACAACCTACGTAGGATAATAAACCCACGACAGGCATTTTAGTGGCATGCATATAGAGGAAAGCCATTTGATTTCCGTAAAAGCAATTATCATGAATGTTTAACCGATAAAAGATCATACAATTGTCGATGTCTGTTCTTGCTGAGTCAGATCCGGAATGTGGTAATACATCCTACATTGGACCAGATGGATTCCTCACCTCACCGCGGTTTCCTCTGTCCTATCCGCACAATCTAAACTGTTTGTATTCTATCGTTGGCCGTCACAGGCATGCCATTTCAATCTCGTTCCTCTCATTCAACCTCGATGGAAGATCGAACACGCCTTCGATGGACTTCTGCTACAGAGATTGGCTGACTGTAAGTAGCTGAACACTTTAATGACGAGAATAAGAGTCCAATAAAGTGACTTGGAACCAATGCAATCCGTCGTAACTGTTTTAAAGCTATGCATGCAAAATGTTAAGTCATGTCGGGGGGGAGCCCGATAGCGCATTGGATAACATCTGGCACATAGACCGAGAGGTACCGAGTTCGAGCCCCCGTTGGGCGGATATGCTTTGTAGGCTGCTATTAGCGCCGTTGTATTGCAAGCTGTCTGTTCTGTTAGTAGTTAAGATTTAAATTGCATAACATGTAAATGTACAGCGCAGTGCGTTTGTCAGGCGCTTATTAAAGAAAAGATATTATTATTATTATTTTTTTTATTTTTATTATTATATGTGGTAACGGAATGTATAGGTCAAAATGGACTCCTGGAAGAGTAGAGCCTTCAATCAATCAATCAATCAATTTATCGATAGATGGATTAATCAATGAATCAATAATTAGTGATGAATGGATCAATCAACACTCACTTATGCAAGCATTCAGTCATTCATTCAGGCATTCAAGCATTCGATCATTCCCGCATTCTGGCATATCCACAGTCTGTCAATATGCCATTCGCATGATGGTTAGAGCGAGTAAAAATGTTTTGTTAATGTTTTATTTAAATTTTTGCATAGGTAAGCTGTTTTTCGGACGATTCTGTATTGACGAATATTTCGTTGAGCAGACGATACTGTGGTCTAAAAACGACGCCGCTGACGTTTTCATTTCCCAGTTGCGCTGTTGTGGTGCTGAACTTTCAAAGTGATGCGTCCGTAAGCGAAGGAGGATTCAAAGTCCGTTACATAGTTAGAGACAAAGGTAAATGGCAAGTCACGAATGCATTTCCGTACATCCATATTCAGTCTGAGTTCCATGGGTAATGCCTCCCTGTTTTGTTCGTAAATCTGAAATATATAGGGTTAAGGAAATAGACTCAGACGGACGAAGGGACGGAATTATACTCGCTGCTTTGAGGTGTCGTATAAGTTCACATAGCCATCTTTTAGATAGGGTCACCACTATAAATTTTAGTTAAAAGGGGCTTTTAAATTAATAGTGGCGAGGCTTACACAGTAATACACATGCCGTGGCTACCTGTTTTAGACTTTTAGCTGAATGTTGTAGAATGACATTGTAAAATATTTACTGTTATTTAAGATTTTATGATAATTATATACGGCTTGAATTTTTACCTGATTACGGCTTGCTGTTGACGATAAAGATTCAACCGTCATTTGGGTTGTAATGCATGCAAGACTGCGGTCCTTCGGCCAAGGCCTTCTCATGAAGAAAATCATAGCAGAAGCCGATGGCAACCATGACTGGACTACATTTGTACCAGAACAATCTAGTCTTAGGATATAACCTGCAGGGCGTTTGCAACAGCACAGGGAAGTGAGGCGCCACATCGTTATTAATACGACTAGTTTCACTTCTGAGATTTGCTTTAGATACCTTATGCGGCGTTCCTGTTCATGGTCATCCATCGGGAACGATCAGTTTCCCGTGGAATTACACAGATTATGACGGCAGCATCGACTGCAACTACGTCGTTAACGCCACAGAACCCAGTTCAATATCGCTCACGATTTGGTCGATTACCCTTCAAAGTTTGGCCGGAGTAAACTGTCAACGTGACTGGTTGTTGGTGAGTACTATCTGAATTTGCTGAAACATCCCATTGCATTGCCTTTTTTCACGACCTTTCTAATCAATTCTGAAGCCGCTCTGTTACAGTAGTCTATGCTGCACAAGCTCTTTGTAACGGACTCCCAAAGGACCTCCGTCAGTTTGTTCATCCTCCTATCTCGTCCATTAATCTAACCTGTTATACTCCAATTGCCCTCTAACTCATGAACGTCTGTCCAAATTTTTTTAAATAAGATAAACCAAGAAAAGTACAGTCAGGTAAGCTAAAGCTAGGTAGCTAGGTAACGTAAGGTAGCCTACCCCTCACTTCCTAGAAACATTTCCCAAAATAACGCAATAGATTTGTAATTTATAATGTGCATTGATTAGCGAATATCGCCTTTCTGAATCTCTACAAGGGGCCGTCCATAAATGACGTCACGCTATTTTGGCCGATTTTTGACCCCCTCCCCCCTCGTCACACTTCGTCACAAAACGTAAGACCCCCTCTGAAAATGACGTCACAAAGCTCTGACCCCCCTAAAACCAATTTCCATGGCGAAGCAAAATGCTCCTTCATGGAACAAATCGCGAAAACATGAATATTTTAAAATCTAACGGTGACCAAATATTGAAATAATTATAAAATTATTAATAATGGTGCCCGTATACATTAAAATAATTAAAAAAAATAATGAAAATTTAATCCTCAAAATTAGGTCTGTTATTATTAAAGTTAAATTGTTGTTAATTATTCAATTTAATAACATAGACCTGGTGTGACGTCACACTACTCTGACGGACCCCCCCACCCCCATGTCACACATCGTCACAAATTTCCGACCCCCTACCCCTAGGTGCGTGACGTCATTTATGGACGGCCCCCAAGGCGCTTAGCATGACGAAGTGGTGAACCTTACTTCATCGTTTCTACTGCCCTCCACCTCACTTTAGTCTTTCCATTAAAAATAGCGCTATAATGTGACTGTTACACTTTGCTCTGCATTGTGTTCTCTGCTTAGCTCACTTGTATCGACGGTCAGACTCCACTGAAACTCAATGTAAGCCACAGAACCTGCGATCATCTCAACTCGAGCATAGGGCTAATCTTACCCAACTGCACAGCAATCCAAGTAGCCTTTCACCGAGATTTTGAGGCCACTGGGAAAACATTTCGCATCGAATACAAAGTCACCGGTTACGGTAATACTAGTCTGAATGAAACCTTAATCTCAACCGCTTTTAAAATTGTAAAAGGAACCTGTTGCTGTTATCAGAAGCAACCAGTGTCAAAATGTTCTGTTATATCATAGTGTAGCATCTCCAAACACAGGAACCAAACACAGGAACCAATTTGGTTCTTTCGGAGTTCTTCCAATCACACCTAATATTCAGTTTATGCAAGAGTTTGTAAATGCATTAAACATCCAAGTGATTTGGAATTTTCATTTTCAATCTTTTGACTTTCACAGCGTCTCATTTTACAATACAGTTCAAACAAACTGTTATTTGATGATGACCTGTAAACTATGTTTAAGAGTGCACATGGAGGTCACCCAGACATTGAGAACCACAAATATACTGGAAGAGGTAACTTTTAAGTTCAGGGTAAAGACGCCCTAGGTGTAGAACGGTTGTAAACATGAAGAGTGAGTGAGTACCAAATAGAGGGACCGACAACTCCGAATGAACGCCGGTCAAAGAGAAAGACGTGTATCAGAAATCACATTTAAAGAACTACAGACATACAGTTATACTTGCTGCTTTGACGTGTTAACATTGTCATCTTTTTGCGTTGGTAGGAACACCACTATTAATTTCATAACCCCGATTTACACATTACTGTGGCTTCCTGTGTTGGACGTTTACCTTTATGCTCTAGATTAAAGCACAAGCCATCAACTTATGGCTTTTTCGAAGAAACCTGTCTGAATTCCGTAGGTCATCTGGTCTTCTATGTTTCCTGAGGTTAAGCTGGCAGAGGATTGCACTGTTCGGGTCTAATTGACAACCGACTTCTATTACATCCCGATCTTGATCGTAGCAGCGTTTCATGCAATTCTCACGAAATTGTAATCGCAAATTTCAAATGTTTAAAGCGCCACTTACAAATCTAGACGCAGGGCACCAGGTTATTCACGAGCGCTGGCTCGTGTCAAAAAGATTGTTCAGAGACTCAAGATTAGATCCCAGTCAGATTACAGAGATAAGTTGCAAAGAAGCTGTCGCGGCAGGTTTCTTTTAGCTCGAAGAGGTTGGAAAGGATGAGTGAATGTAAGAATTAGTTTGCAGTGATTACCAACTGGCTTTTGACCATTGTCATAATTCAGAGTCACCATCACCATTGATATCATGCGATCCAATTTTTGTAAACAACGCCATTGTTATAATGCAAATGCATGAAACACTTTGGTTTGTAACAGGTTCTGAGGACACTGTGTCATTAAATAATTTTCATTGCATTATTCGACCGTATATATCTCCGATAACAATTATTCATTACTTTTATAAGTTGCCTCTCTACCTGGAGTCATCTGTCGCTACCTGATTTCTTATATGCCCATGAAATTAAAATCTCCTAACGTTTTGTTTCTTTCAGGTCATGCTATCGTTGATGCCCAGATGGGCTCAAGTGGAAAGCGCGGAAGTGCAGTCGGAATTTCATTGACGGTGATTTTCCTGGTGGCTGGCGCCATCTGTGTTGGTGCCTTCTTGCTTTTCAGACGACATCGAAAGAAGAATCGATCGGAGATGCTCATACAAGCGAGCGATCTAGAAGAACGTCAGCTGGAGATGGAAGATGACACATCAAAAGGAGGTTGTACTCAGATAATATATATGTGTGCATGCACCAGAATATCTAGTTACCACTTAAGTGCTGCCTTCGGAAGTAGCGAACCATGAGCATAGGCATATCTAACGGGCCCTGAAGAAATGAAAGAAATGCCTGAGCTCATCTAGCAGCAAGTTCTTGTTTTGAAGTGAAAACTGTTTGACAGTCAGATGACGATGAAATAGCAAATACTACTATTCCTATTGCTATTCCTTTATGGCACAAACTCGTTGACACAAACGCAACAAGGTAAACAAGATGCAGTTTAGATATATAGATTACAGAAAAATAATAGTCAAAAATGGCTAAGAAACTAAGGAATGTATGAAAGACTAAGGTCTATTGCTAAAGAAAATGATTGTTCAGCTTAAAACGCGATAAAGCACCCTTGGTATGAAATTTTATCATCCCTTGCTGTCAACCAGAACGATGAGGGCGTTTCTTGAACGAGCTTTTATCTTGTTTATCTGGTTCCTACTGTGCTTTTCCCTAGAACCTTAAACTGTGCCTACAAATAAATTATCATAAGTGTAATTAAATGTTATACTCTGTTATGCTATTTTTTTAAATATTGTCCATACATAACAGCATAAACTGTTTTCAGGGTCGTTTTTTAGAGCTCATCGGAATCAGGACAGAGAGACTTCAAACTATCTTCCGCTGAAATCAATGTCGCTCATAGATGACGAGGAAACATCCCCAACAACTCTGCACTGAATCACAACGAAATCCAGCCGGGTCTCTATAGTATCCATACTGCGCTTCCTCACAAAAGACTCGGCCTTCACTGGTGATACTGCGCTGGAGGAAGGCTCCCAGACGGATTATATTCAACGCTCGGATTTGGTTCCATGTCTGAATTCCTCAGAAATTCTTATCTTAGTTAAGGTGATAATGACTTATGCTTTTACTTTTGTCAGCTGTAATCGGACATGTAGGCCTATATAACGCATTATTTTTAGTGTACTTATATTCTAGATATTGACCTGATTACGGATTGTTTAGTTTCGCCATTAGTTGATGCATTGTGCATTAGACATCGACGAGATAGAAGTTACTAACTATTCGTTAGTGACCATCTACAAGCATCTTAAAGTGACATTTAACATAGCTTTTATCTTGTTTATCTTGTTTCTACTGTACTTTTCCCGAGAACCTGTAACTGTGCTTACAAATAAATTGGCATAAGTGAAATGAACTGTTATGATCTGTTAGCATCTCAAAGACGCACTGTATACCACGGAGAAGATGGCATCTACTGTATAGAATATTCTTTATTGTAGGACCAATTGTAAACCTCATTTTGACTAACATCATGAAAGTTTAAAGGATTGCTTTTTCTATTTCTCAATTAAACTATCTTTGCAGTCTATAAATTGTTTTAATCGGAAGTTGCATCTATTCGTAAAAACATAAAATACAGTCAACTTCTGGCTCCTTGCTATCTTGTCGTCTTGACCTTCGAAACCTCTGATCTCATAAATAACGATGAATTGGCCTTCATGACGGCGCTGGCATAGAGCATCACCACCAACTCTGGTGACGTACAACGAGAGAACATCATACCTTTTTCAACGTCTGGCATTCACCATTCGACGCTTATCTGCAGTCATTAGTATTAGGTATTAGTACTGCCACTACTGCTACTGCTGCTGCTGCTACAGTAACTGTTGTTGTTGTTGCTGCTGCTACTGTTGCTACTGCTACTGCTACTGCTACTGCTACTGCTACTGCTACTACTACTACTACTACTACTACTACTACTACTACTACTACTACTACTACTACTACTACTACTACTACTACTACTATTATTATTATTATTATTATTATTATTATTATTATTATTATTATTATTATTATTATTATTACCATTACTGTGGTAGAAATAATCTCCGAACGTGCCACTGAAATCCTCGGTGATGTAGCTGTGCGTGCAAAGAGAAATGCGCTGGAAAAAGTGCTGGTCTCAAGCGGCTTACAGGAAATGGCGTATAATTAATTATATATAATATATACGAAGGCCCAGCTTGGCAAAAAACTCAAGGTCCAACCAATTCATTGGGCCAAGTGTTTCGAAAGCGATAGGCACAAATGTGTGTAATGAGGGGAAGCCTGAGTATTTTGCCTGCGATGTGTTTGCCCGCCGTCCATGGAACCAGAGTGGCTCCGTCCGGTCGTTTGCGATTATGTCCGAGGGCTCCTTCGGGCTAGGGCTTTCTGTCTTTTGAAGTGCTCTCCAGATGATGTCGTTCATGGCGTAGTGTCTGCTAGATCGTCGGCTTGACAGTTTGCAAACAAAGCCGTGTTGCCGGATCGTCAGTTTCGCCACACTGCCACCGATGCTTTTCACAAATCCTATCCCGATTCCCCTCACCTCCTTCACCATTTCAACTCTGAACATTATCCACCTTAGCCGGATGTCTGTCTGCCTGCCTGACTATCCGGATCTTGAACCCCTGCCTATTGATTTTGTTTTGATAAAGCGCCTGTGAATAAGCTGGTTCCCGCGACTTCGCTTTTGTGGGCGCTCTAGAAATCTCGTGTTTACGATTACGATTACGATGCTGTGCGCATAGGTGGATGCCCAGGCGAAGGCAAACAGTCACACGGAAGGCCTCGTTATCGAGGCGCAGACCAGATGATGAAATAGAGAGTGTCATCAGCCAGTCTCCACTTCCTCTGTATGCTTGGAACTGCGCGCCACCAAAATCTGGCTCTTATATTCTCAAAGTCTGTGCTGTGAACTGCTCTGTGCGAGGTGTTGTAGGGCCTACGCATAGGCAAAATCTAGTTAGCCAAAACCCTGATCCTGATGCTGCTTGTTATGAATCCTCTGGCTGCACGGACTGCCGCTTCTCCAACCTCTGCAGTGTCAATGCTGACCTGGAGGGGAGTCAAGCTGCCAGTTTGTCAACCGAATAATTATTTCTTTGCACATTTAGCTGCCAATCTTCTCCAGACATACCCAATCGCAGTGGGTCTATGGTCCCCAACTCTCCTCGAGAGAGCAACGAGTGTGCCCCAACAACAGCTTGCCAACAGTATGAGGACACTGCTCCCTCAGCAGAACATTGACAAACAGGTTAAAGCCTGAAGGATTCCCTGTGAAGATTTTCGGTTATTCAGAAGGTCTAGCAGGTGCTGTGGGCGGAAGCCATCCGGTCCCCCGTTGACCAGATGGGACAGGACCTCACTGTACCCTCCACTTCTCTCTCGGTCACCTAGTTCAAGTAGCGTAACGAAAGGTTTCAGCGCCCAGGGACAACAGTTGATGACTGCGCCCCCTTTTAATTTTCTTGTTGACTTTTTATCGTTCTTGTCATAGTACTGTGTACCACTGGAAGCTAATTTTGCGCCCCTTGGTGCTGCGCCCGGGGGCGGCTGCCCTCTCTGCCTCCCCTTCGTTACGCCACTGCCTAGTACGAGTCCGTCAACAATGGATCCGGCAGCCCCATAATGTTGACTGCACGATTATTCTCTTTCTTATTGTACCACTGAACACATATCAATAACAGGCATAATCTCAGTCAACGACTGCTAGTATCAGTCGGTTACCTGTCTCGGGGACTTAGATATTAATTAATTAATTTATTTATTTATTTATCAGTTGGCTAAACCTTATCAAGTTACGACAAGGAGAAGTGTTGCGAAATGCCATAGCATTGAAGCATTATTATCATTACCGGGATATTTATTATAATTATCATTATAATTATTGTCATTAGAATTATTAGTGGTTGTGGTGGTTTTTAAACTAGAACTACTATCAATAAGCCCAAGAATTTGGAATAATGTCCGATTATATTTTTTTCATTTTTCTTTCCAACCTCAGACTCAATGTAACACGAAAATCTGTCGAAAAGCAGTTCCATTGATCAGGGATCGGTCTTCGAACTTCTCAACCAAAGTCTTCCAAACAGCAAATCCCCAATACCGCGAAAGCAACACAAAATTTGCTCTCAAAACAGTATACAGTGCGCCTTTAAGATCCTTACTAGCTATTTAATATTACTTATTATTCCTTTAAGATACTTTTAGATTGTTTACTGATTATGCCTAATAGTTAGTAACTTCAATCGCGTCATTGTCTAATGCACAAGGCATCAACAAAATGGCGAAACCAAGACTTAAACAATCAGATCAATATCCAGAATATCAGTACACTACGACTAAGGAGTTATTTATCATGTCTGATTATTATTGACAAAAGTAAAAGTATCAGTTATGATCACCTTAACTAAGATAATAATGTCTTAGGAATTCAGACACGGAACCAAATCCAAGCGGTGAATATAATCCGTCTGGGAGTCTCCCTCAGGCGCAGTAGCTGCCTGCGAAGGTCGAGGCTTTTGTGAGGAGAGGCAGGATGCCGACTCTAGAGACCTGGCTGGATTTCGCTGTGAATATCTGTAGCACTGCTGCTGTTTGATGGTTCCTCGTGATCACTGACGGACATCGGTCTCAGAGGAAGGTATTTTGAAGTATCTTGGTCCTGACTGCGACGAGCTCCAAACAACCCTGAAAACACTTTATGTTGTTATTTGTTAGATACTGTATATAGGCCTACAATAATAACATAGCGCAGTAAGACAGTTTGTTGCACTTATGACAATATATTTACAGTAGCAGTTACAGGCTCACAAGAATAGTGCAGTAGGACCCAGGTACACTTTGCTGCTAGTAGAGCTCAGGAATATGTTTCGTCACTTCAGGGTTCTGATAGATAGGCTTAAGCTTATGTTCAGCCACTTCTGAAGGCTATACGAAGGCGCTGCATAGATATTATGTGGCATGCAAACATGCATCTGATTACAACCTGCTTCCGAAGAGTCATCTTCCAATTCCAGCTGATGTACTTCTATCTCGCTCGCTTGCATCAGCATCTCCGATCGATTCTTCTTTCGTTGTCGTCTGAGAATCAGGAAAGCACCAAGACAGATGGCACCAGCTACCACAAGAATCACAGTCAATGAAATTCCAAGTTCACGTCCGCGCTTGCCACTTGAGCTCATCGTAGTGTTAACGACCTGATCACCTGAAAGAAACAATATTTACATGTATGTTAAGAGATTTTAATTTCATGGGCATATTAGACATCGTTTAATGACAGGTGACTGTAAGTAAAGATGCAATTGAAAAAGTCATGAATGAAGATATTTATATTGTCATGAATTTTGACATTTATAGGAGACATACGGTTAATAATACAATGACAAACTATTGAATGTCGCATCGTCCTCAGAACCTATATAAGACTTATATATAATTATTACAAACGAAACTCGCCTCAGCTGCTCCTCTACCTCCGCTCTCGCTCTCGCTCTCTCTCTCTCTCTCTCTCTCTCTCTCTCTCTCTCTCTCTCTCTCTCTTTCTCTCTCTCTCTCTCTCAACTGGACTGGGATTGTCATTTGTTATCTCTGTACAACCCTTTTGACACGACGCTGCGCTCGTGAGTAACATGGTGCCCTGCGCCTAGTAGTCAGCTTAACTTCTGGCTACATGAAAGCCCAGGTGACCAATCGAATTCGAACAGGCTTCCTCAAGGGCCTGTAACTGCCATACGATGATGGCTCGTGCATTAAACCAAAGTATACTTAATCTTGGTAAGCGTCTTGTCTTTGCCCGGCGTTCATTCAGAGTTGCTGGTCCCTCTATTTGGGACTCACTACTATTTCAAGCTTACAATCGTCCTACACCAAGGGCGTCTTTCACCCTGAACGTAATAGTTACCTCTTACAGTTTGTTTGTGTTGCTCAATATGCGGCTGGCCTTTATGTGCACTTCTGAACTTCGTAAAGAGGTTATCATCAAATTACAGTTACTGTGAACTGAATTGTAAAATAAGACGCTGTAGGAGTCGATAGATAGAAAAAATCACCTGATTGTTAAAGGCATTTACAAACTTGTTATTTTCACCATTAATACCATCCAATCTAAGGAAGTATTTGGTATGATAGAAAAGATTCCGAAGGAACCAAATTTTCCCGATGTTTGGAGATACCACACTGCCATCCTATTTAGCATTTGTTGCACCGTTTGAATAGGTCGCATCATTTGTAGATTAGATCACATGGCATACCCCAAGAGTCGGCATGCTGGCAACGCTATGGATGAGGGAGCATGCCATTGCAGGAAGTACCTGAGTGCGTAGTAGAACAGTGGCAGGTGGTTCCATCTGTGCTGATCTCGCAACCGACTTCGCACTTTACACTGCCAGTGACTGGAATCTCTGTTGAGACTGACATTTCTGGGGTTTGGCTGGTATCTTTAAATGAATACAAATTCTGATTCAGTTTATTAGCTTTGAAAGGCTAGACAGTATAATAACATAAAATTCATTCAAAGGTCGATACCACCAACTTATCTACCAGTCGCAGCAGGCAACAAAGCTAAGGGTATGGTTGACATTGTAAATGTTCATTGATGTAGCGCATCTGTGGAAAATTCACTGCATGTGAATCCGACCTGACGATAAAAGACCACGATCGAATAGAATGATGTGTGCGTGTGTGTGTGTCTGTGTGTGTGTCTGTGTGTGTGTGTCTGTGTGTGTGTGTCTGTGTGTGTGTGTGTCTGTGTGTGTGTGTGTGTGTGTGTGTGTGTGTGTGTGTGTGTGTGTGTGTCTGTGTGTCTGTGTGTCTGTGTGTGTAGGTGTGTAGGTGCGTGTTTATATGACATGGTACATTATATCTAACAAGGGTGTTTTTACAGTGACATGTCTCCACCGGATGTCAGACTTTATGTATAACTTTTATGTAACAGGTTGACCCAGATAGGATCAATAAAAATTTTGGGACGCGGTGAAATACAATATTCTGAATCAATACACTTAATATGGCGCCTTTGTACACTTCCTGAAGGAGAAGAACAATTTTCAATAATAGTTACGTGAACAGATCTATGTTGAAAGTGTGCGATGTGTTTTCCACAGATCATCGCCTCCGATGATCTTTGCCTGTGAATGAAACTAACCTGGGAGACAATCGCACTTGGTAGAGTCTGATGTATACCTACATCCTGTTGCACAGCTCTTGTCTGTTCCAACTGGCTCCTCAGTGGCTGAGATCGATGTCGTTTGCAATTCAGCTGTAGGCACGTTGCCATCTGTCAATACATGTACTGCCAAATGATTTTTCTCGTTAAGCGACTGAAGGTCTTTTCCATTAGGTCTAGAGTAGGGAATGCAAACCCGGGTTACCCGAACCCGGGTAACCCGGGTTACCCGGCTTTTTTCCAAACCCGAAACCCGGGTTTGAACGCGATTGAAACCCGGGTTTGAAAATTGAAACTTTCACGGTGTGAAACTCACAAATGCAGAGTAATGGAAATATAACGATAATAGTGGTTGATAACGGGTTTACGTAATACAACATCTAACTACTTATTTATCGGCTCATTCCATATCTTTATTGGTGACTTCGTATGGGTGTGGCTTCCCATTTCACACGACCAGTGACTAACGTTGAGTGTTTTGACACGTCGGCGTCGTAGCTTCGAATTCGTAAATAATAGCAGTAAACTGTTTTTATTTGAATTTAGTGATTTCAGACACAAAACCAAACAATGTCTAAATCAGCAAATGTAAAGGGTGGTGTTTGGATCATTTCGTCCACGATTCTGAGGGCCAGACGGCTCAATGTCAGTTATGTAACTCGCAGCAAAAATTGCCAGCGGTGCAACAAGAAATATGCATAGGCTATTCATCTTGGGTCCGAGCATAAGATAAACCTTCTGAAAAACAAGGACGTTGGTGACCCTTGTCGTTCTGACGAAGCCAATGACGGTAGGCCTCTTAGTCCAAGCACAATCACAGGCAGCGATATGTCTCCAAAGCCCGGGTTACCCGGGTTACCCGGGTTTTCACGCCGGTCAAACCCGAAACCCGGGTTTCGAAAAAAGACCCCGGGTTTGCATTCCCTAGTCTACAGTAACTGCTCCGATAAAATTCAAAGTATAGGCCTATATTACGTAGTATAAAAATGGCAGAAGGAAATAGACGATATCATATGACCCTGTCGCTTTGAAAAAGTGGAGGATACGAAACATATCGTACGTGTCACTCTGGTTATGAATTCGATCAATCCAAGAATATCAGTATGAAGAAGGTAAATCGCGCGAGCAGACTGCATGCTCTGCTTACTTTTTTTCATACAACACAAGCCCTACGGTTGAATTGTTTGCATGGTTTCAAAACACGCTTCCATTTTGGTTATGTTGGAGTTTTTGGGCTTTAATCTGGGTTCTTCGCTTAATAAAACTTGAAGTATTTTTGCAAGTGGTTTTAATAGTACCGTAAATGTAATCGATGCGAAATGTTTTCCCAGTCGCCTCGAAATCTCTGTGAAAGGCTACTTGGATTGCTGTGCAGTCGGGAAGGATTAGCTGTAGTATGCTTGAGTTGAGATGATCGCAGGTTCTGTGGCTTATGTTGAGATTCTTTAAAGTCTGACCGTCGATACAGGTGATCTAAGCAGAGAAGTTAACACAAAGCAGGGCATAGGTTAAAAGCTACATATAGCGCTATTTCTAATGGAAAGACAAAAATTAGGTGGAAAGTAGCAGAGTAGAGAGCAAGCGGTGGAGAGGTAAAATTAACAGGCGAGATAGGAGAATGAGCAAACTGGCGGAGGTCTTTTGGAGGTCCGTTCGAAATAGCTGGTGTAGCATAGACTAAGGAGAGGCTGCAGAATTTCATAGAGGATGAGACTGGAGGCCAAGATAGAGAAAGATATGATGAGCGAGAAGACCTGGGCCGTTGGATGGCGAATTGCTGGCCAATGTAAGAGGTTTGACAGGTCTGAAGGAAGCTGAAGGAAAAAGATACAGTTTTGTAAACAGTGGAGCTGAAGTACGTTTACCCAACGAAGTGATTTGAGAACAGTGGTTATTTGATTGTGTTGGGGAGTTTTTATTACAAGAATGCCAAAGACGCTTTAATTCACAATTTGGGTGGGGAAAGACGACTCCCTTAAAATGTTATTTATATTAGTACAAAAATCTCACCACTGCAAGTAGAAGTAGTTTCCATTTATTCGGCAAGATATTTGACGACGCTTTCCTCCTTTATCGAGGCTTAGAACTAACCCTAGTGGGGCACCAAGGGTATTGGCAGAGTTCACCAATGTAAGGAATTTCAAATGGATTTTTATCTTGACCATTAGATTAACAATTTTCGTTATTCATGACTTCGTTATGACGTCATTTGTGAACAAACTTTCGTGATACCGTGAACTGCTGACGAGTAAAATTCCTTTTATACCTCCTGCCATTATTTTGGCCTTCAAATTGTCCAGTCATAAATGCTGCCAACTGCAAGATCTTGGAAGTAATGCAAGAAAAAGTCAACAAAACAAAATTACGGAACGTCCCTGAGCTATATCAACTCTGAGACCGGCGTTGGATGATTTAGGTCAACGAATAATTGCCAGTGCAGTAAGTCAATGGTGGTAGCATCTAACTGCCTGCATTGAAGCCGAGGTAGGACATTTGAGCATAAAATAATTTGGCTTAATGCGTCAAATATGATAGCTGAATTTGCTGTCTTTAAATTTGATTGAAAATTCTAATTTATTTTGAATCCCAGTTTCATGAGGTTTCATTAGTTTTTTATATCTCGTATGTTATTCCTGAACTCTTACTAAGCTATTACTTCATACTATAATATCTAGATGTATTTTTTTTTCTATGTACACCTACAGCGTTATGTCTGTTGTTAACACATTAAACGAATATAATTTATGATGATTAGGTATGGTTTTTCCCGCTCACCTTGTAGAGTAGGCCTATCATATATAATTATAGTTGCGTTTAAATCCACATGTTTTAGCTTCGAATTGCTCTTCCGAAAGGTGCGAAATATGGCAGTGCTTTGCAATGTTTGGCCCCCGAACACTCCAGTCCTAAACCATGCGGACTAAAAGTTCTCTGAAGTAATGCAAGAAGGGCTACAGAACAAAATTTTGTAATGTCGATGAGCTAAACTTTGAGGCGGGCGTGGGATGACCTGGATCAACGCATAATTGACGCTGCAATAAGTCTGTGGCAGGCTCACCCACCTGCCTCTACTGAAGAAAAGGGAGGGTATTTAAGCACAAATATGATAGTTCAATTTGTTGCTGTCTAAATATGCTTCAAATTTTAATTGTTATTTATTTGACTCCCAGTTATGAGAATCTTCGTTTTTCCCATTCACCTGTTAGGTTATCATATTTAGCTGCGTTTTCAAGTAGTCTTTCAGCTTTGAATTGCTCTTACCGAAAGGTACGAAAAATGGTAGTTCCGTGGGAAGTATGAGCTAATTCCAACGCAGTACTCACCAACAACCAATCACGTTGGCAGTTCCTTCCGACTGAACTTTGCAGACTGATCGACCAAATCTTGAGCGATATTGAACTGGGTTTCGTGGCATTGATGACATAGTTGCAGTCGAGGCTGCCACCATGATCTTCATAATTCCACGGGAAACTAATCGTCCCAGACGGACGACCGTAAACAGGAATGCCGCAAAGAGAATCTAAAACAAGGTCGCAGAGGAACTCTAAAAGAAGTCACAGAAGTGAAACTAGTCTTATCCACGATGTTCCGCCACACTTTCCCGTGCTATTGCTAACGCCATGCAGTTTTCATAGCAAGATTAGATATTCTCGTCCAAATGTAGTCCTGTCATGGTAGCCAGTGGGTTCTCCTATCATGGTGTTCTACGTATGAAGGCCTTGGCCGAGGCACCGCAGTCTTGTAGGTACGTAAGTAAGTATATTCTTTATTTACCAATTAGCATTCACATGTAACTCTTGTTTAATCACAATTAGGGAATGCAAACCCGAGGCATTTTTTCGAAACCCGGGTTTCGGGTTTGACGGCCGTAAAAACCCGGGTAACCCGGGTAACCCGGGTTTGGACAGGTTTACAAATTTTACATGATAAATATTATTACTGCACTATTTCTTGCGATAAGAACAACGTCATCGCATGCAGCTGAAAGTCCAAAGTTCTCCAACATTCAAGAATTTGCATAAAAAGCAAACTTTAGGAGAATCGTGATAGAAGTTGATTCAAATAAGCAGTGTTTTTCCTAGAAAAAAGGTTCTGGAACTGAACAAATTCAGAACAGTTATGGAAGACACTGCAAGGGTTCCGAAGGGCTAATCCTGTGCCTCTTATTTTATAACATCTTAAATATCAATAAACACTGAAAACGCTTAAATTAAATTATAGTAACTAAATAGTTTTTTTTATTAAAAATTTAAGTGAATTAAATTATATTTAACAGCTTGAAAAAGTTCACGGAACCCCGTTCCGGAGCGTTCTGTCTGAAAGAAACATTGCATAGACCTATGAGGAGAATTGTCAAATGACGTCTTAAATCTACATCGCAGCTTCAATCCCTGCCAATGCCAGCCCATTTGCTTTCAGAAGATAATTAGTCATCGTGACTTTACATCCCAATTTGGCAGAACCAGAACTTACAGCAGAATTATGCTGCGTGAGAACCATCGCAGTCTGTGATTGTGCTTGGACTAGGAGGCCTACCATCTTTGGCTTCGTCAGAACAAGGGTCACCAGCGTCCTTGTGTTTGAGCAGGTTTATCTGTTGCTTGGACTGGAGATGAATATGCATACTTCTTGTTGCACCGCTGGCAATTTTCAGCTGCGATTTACATAAATGGCATTGAGCCGTCTGGCTCTCATAGTCGCGAACAAAATGTTCCCAAACACCACTCTTTACATTTGCTGATATAGATATTGTTTGGACTTGTGTATTAAGTTACTAAATCTAAATAAAAACAGTTAACCGCTAGGCCTATTATTACTAATTCAAAGCTACGACGCCGACAAGTCAATAAACTCAACAGTAGTCACTGGTGTGTGAATCTGAAGCTACATTCATAGGAAGTCACCAATGAAGATATGAAATGAGCCGATAAATAAGTAGTTAGAAGCAGTATTACGTAACCCGTTATCGATCACTGTAATAGTTATAATTACATCCATTACTCTGCATTTGTGAGTTTCACAGCGTGAACGACGGTGAAAGTGACGATTTTCAAACCCGTCAAACCCGGGTTTCAATCACGTTCAAACCTGGGTTTCAATCACGTTCAAACCCGGGTTTCGGGTTTGGGAAAAAGCCGGGTAACCCGGGTACCAAAAACCCGGGTTTGCATTCCCTAATCACAATGTACCTGATAGAGGTGTGACTTCAGTTTTTGTTGTTGTTACCAATAAACGAATAGAATAATAATTGCTAATCGCACTTTGGTGTAAAGACATCTTATAAACACAGTCAAAAAGTATAAAGTATCCTGACAATAAACGTTTCTCGCATCAAGTAAGTTAGTGACAACATCCTTAATAAACCAACTGCCAATCGCACCTTGGTGCACAGTCATTATAGTCCCGCATATATCAGCTGAATGCCCATCGGATGGCCCATCAACAGCAGGCCGTACAGCAATCAGGTAGAATTCAATCGATAAATAATTATCACAAAACTTGAATAACAGTAAATATTTGATTCAGTCACTCTACAACCTAAAAGTCCTAAACAGGTAGCCACGGCATATGTAAGCCGGGGCTTTTAAATCAAAAGTGGTGACCCTATACTTAAAAAGATGACAATGTAAACTTATAAGACACCTCAAAACGGCGTGCATAGTTCTGTCTGCCTGTCCGAGTCTATTTCCTTAACTCTTAAACAGAGAGACATTACCCATGGGACGCACACTTAATATGGATGTATAATAGTGATGCATATTATGACTTGCTTTTACCTGCTTCTATTACTGTGTAACGAACGTTGAATCCCTCTTCGTTTGTGTTGCGATTACTTCGAAAGTTCAGCACCACAACGGCGCAACTGGGAAATGAAAATGTCAGAGGAGTCGTTTTTATTCCACAGTATTTTCTGCCCGAAGAAAGATTATCCACAACAGTGTCATCCGATAAACAGGTTACCTATGCATAAATAAAAAACCTCAATATTTAGATAATTTTTGAGTTTATAACTAAATTAAATGTACGAATGGTGGCTTAACTGACTGACCATAGAATGCAAGAATGACCGAGTGGTTGAATATTTGAATAAATGAATGAATAAATGGTCAATCGATTGTATGATTGATCCATTCATCGATTGATCGATTTAATTGATTGATTGAAGGCTCTAAGCTTCCAGCAGTTTTGCAAATAGCCATGTATGTTTTTACCTGGACATATCCTTAGGCCTAAAAAATAACTAGGTCTACACGTAAATCATGGTCAAAACGTGAAAAAGCACGGCATACTTTCTAAAAACTTTCACAATTCACACCGAATTCACGGCACCAATTCACAGTCATATTGTGTTTATAAAGCATTCTTAATTAAGAATAAGCTTGCTAAGCGTAAGCATTCTTAATTAAGAATAAGCTTGCTAAGCGTAAGCATTCTTTATTAAATTCACTGCACCAATTCACAGTCATATTGTGTTCATGAAGCATTCTTAATTAAGAATAAGCTTTCAGTTATATTGTGTTCATAAAACATTCTTTATTAAGAATAAGCATTCTAAGCATAAGCATTCTTTATTAAATTCAAAACTGTACTTTTTGGCCGTCCTGGAGTCGAGAGCGCCTCTGAGTAGTCCTCTTGAAGGAGCGCTATATAAATTTATGATTGAAAGAATGAATTAAACATCTCACTGACAAACACCTTTCACTCCGTTTACGACGTTACGTCAGCGCAGACACCGTGACTTATTAGTCAGTAAGTAAAAATTAACGATTCACGGCTCCAAATCAGAATACAATGGTTTCAACTATTAGCGCCATCTGGCAGTTGACTGAAAATGCCTTCGTTCTTGGTCAGTGTAATATTCATGATCAAGGCGGTCGTTTTAGGTCCAATTTATTATGTTTAACATCAGAAATGTATGGATTTCGACACAAAAGTGCAGCATGATTGTGTGAAAAATCACGGCAACTCACGGCAAATGCTACAATTCACGGTTTCCGCGAATTCCGTGAATTCGTGATTTTCGTCTAGCCTTACACAATACATTACACGACGTTTTTGCACGCGTAACTTTAAACTACTTACAGTCAACCAGTCACTGCTGCAAAAGTCCACCGAATGCGGCAACGATCTTCCTTCTAGTCTGAATGAGAGGAAAGAGAGATAAATCGCATTCCTCAGACCCCCAGTGATGGAATACAAGCAGTTTAGATTGTGCGGATAGGACAGCGGGAACTGCGGTGAGGTGATGAATCCAATTGGTCCACTGAAGGATGTATTACCACATTCCGGATCTGACTCAGCAAGAACAGACATCGACAATTGTTGTATATTCTCTCAGTAAAACATTCATGATCACTGTCTTTCATGGAAATCAAATGGCGCTCTATTATACATACAATGGAAAATGTATGGAAAACGCCTGTCAAGAGCGAAAGGTGTGTAGGTTTATTATCCTATATATAGGCTGTGTTCGGTTCTCCAAGGCCTCATGTTTGCCCGGGATTGAACTGTTAGCCCGATTACGACGTGGTACGTCATCGGCTGATGCCTTGTAAACAGATTAGATTGGGAGACACAAACCACTGAGCAGAACCGATGACAAATTTTGCCGATAGTAGCTGAATTTGAAATGGTAATTGCAATTAGTATCGCGCCGGTGTATTGAGCAAGGCTGCAACGGATGGCGTATTAAAACCGAAACGAAAATCATATCAAATGCCCTTTGAATTAGATACTTGTAATACAGAAGTTACTTTAAAAATTACTAAAAAACATAAGTTCTCGCAGGTTCTCACAAATGGTTTGATCAACCTAATCTTTTCTTATGACCTCTGCAGTGTCGTAATTGTGCAGAATGGTGTAATCGATAATCATCTGAAATGAAACTGTAGACTATAGGTAAGTCCATTAGACAACCCTGTTCAAAATCTGATTGTATTTTCTAAATCCCGCTTTGGCCTTCTATAGTAACGAAGACTCTATCAAAGGTTAAGAATTTGATGTTGTTAGTAAAATTAATTATTTTCAGAAGTAATTGTTACATAATAATAATAATAATAATAATAATAATAATAATAATAATAATAATAATAATAATTATCATTTTAATTAATCTTGAAGTCCCTGAGGGATCATGTTATGTTTACCTCGGGGCAAAACAATAATAATAATATAGTCAATGGATACTTTTAGGATTGGGCTCACTGATAACTAGAGACAATAGGTAAAATATTTGCATTAGGCCTATAATTAAATAAACTAAGAGGTGATTTTTGGAAAAAGATAACTATAGTTAAGAGTTAATTATTAGATGATTTTAATAAGTCGCTGATAAACACCGCCACTTACCATAATCTCCTATCCTGTAGCGTATGGTAAATCCCGTATCGTAGCTAGTATAGTCGCTGGAGAAATTAACCAAGACACTGCGACACGCGGAGAATCTTGCTACGGTTGGTATAAGGGTTCCGCAAAGATTTCTGTCTGCAAGAGGATGAGCCATCGATGTTTCGTTGACCAAGCAAATCATCTGTTCAAACGACAATTAGCTAATCAGTTTTAATAAGGCAATCATTTATTATTATTGATTCATTTATTTGTTTGTTGCACAGAACAGGTTTACAGTTACAATCATGAAATAGCAAGTAGGCCCTACAGTGCAACAGGAGCCAAGAAAAGCTAATAACTTATACTAAGCTTGACCCCTCTTTCTTCATTATTATTCATTAGTGTATTTGATACTTAATTAGGACTTAAGTATGACTTAACTAATATTAAAAGTAGTAACAGAATAATAGCAATAACAGCGGTACAGCACTACAATAATACCGATATAAAAAATGAGGTAATAATAAACTTAATAAAAATTTGAATGCTAACATATTAAATGCAAATTATGATTTAGATAAAGACAGGTGAGCATATAGAAGTATATTGACCAATAGCTACACATCAACATTAGAATATTTTAAAAGCAAGATCTTTTTTATTTTTTTCTTGAAAATGTGGAGACTATTTTCTCTTTTAATATCATCCGATAAAAAGTTCCATCGGCCGGACTGGAGTTGGGAGCGCTTCTGAGTAGTTACCTTGAAGGGGCGCTATATAAATTTTTGAATGAATGAATGAATAATCGAGGACCAAGAATTCTGAAACTATTAAATCGACACGTAGTGCTGGCATAGGGGACAACATATTTATTAGACCCACGAGTATTAAATGAATGAATCTGAGCAACTGATATAAAATAATTTCTAAAAATGGAAGGTAAAGTATTATTTCCAATCTTCAACATAAGTATTACAATAGACATGTACGATAGGTCGCAAATTTTTAGATTGTATTAGTCGAATGAAATGTTAGAAAAATATAACAAAATAGTCGATTCCAAAAGGAACGTTTTAACAATAGCTGAATGTTATTTTCATGAATTCAGAAGATGCATGGAGAAGAGTCGAGGAAAGAACAGCTTTGTTGTCCAGTTCGATTAAAAGTGGAAATATATTGAATGAAGTATGTAAGACCACTAACCGTTAGAAAACTGCTATTACAGGATCCATATCTGCCATGGATTAGACGGTCTAAGCTCAGAACCACAGAATTGACATGGCCACTCTCGATGACGTAAAGGCAGTTAATACGTTTTGGATATGGTGTAGGTAATCGCGGAGAGGAGACGATTCCGGTAAGTGCTGAGAATGACGTATTTCCGCATATCTCACCTGTCAGAATAACAAGGTTTTTTCTCTTACTCTCTGAAAAGCTTTCTCTCTTACTCGCTATTGTCATCGTCCTGAATACAATACGCCTACCATCACAGTCAACACGAAGCACCTCCATCAATGCCACCACTGCAACATCCGCGAGCGCAATACACCCGCCGCCATCACCTCAACAACCTGTACCACAATCCACACCGCTGAACCACTTCTTATACTATTCATTTGACAAGTGCCTGTCTATCATTTAATTCATTGCGGCAGACGAGTCTGTTCTATTAAACGAAGATATAATATCCTATACATTGTATATGCACCACAGCAACAACCACATCAACATCATCAACACTGCCACTACCACAATCGCTTCTACCGCCGCTACCATCATCATTATTGCTCCAAATTAGATCATAACATACTTGGTCCGAAAACGGTAAATGGAATACGGAACGTTTCTCGATTGTCGTACGTGCTTGAACGGATGGATAACTTCAGCGCAGGACAGTCAATAAACACCAACTGATGTTCTAAATAATGAGACGGCCTGCTGAGACAGAACGCCCTGGTTGTGTTGGGATTCAGTTCTGTTCCTCCTTCTGATACGCAGCCGATCTGCAGCGAAGGACACAAGCAAGCGCAACGCATTATTTTATTATGTCTGATACGTGACTTCTGGTCGTAACTAATTTTAGTTTTGAATTATTTGAATGCAGTTAATACAAGTGATTCTTGCAACAAATCTTTACATACATTTTCATCTTGGTGTTCACGGTTGCATGAAGATGGATGACCTTTCAGGTCGACGGTCGAGACTCAATTCTACGGACCTATTTACGTCCTAAACACCTGGGTAATTATCGTATTGGCGGAGAAGCAGCGACATATGTCTCGTCAGTCGAAGACTGGAAAGCCATTGCTGCGCAGAACGGAGGATCGAGTGATATCTGGACGCTGCGTCATAATACGCATCTGCAGAATGAATGAATGAATGAATGAATGAATACGATCAATGGGGTTCCGATGGGCGGTGTCATTATCGTGTATCGCGGACGCTACCGTCGCAACTTGGTCCCAGGAACTCTGAACTCTCTCAACTCTGTACAGGAATGCGTTGGTTGGGCTCCACCTGTGTGCCCGAACATGGCTGTGGTGAATCGAAGAGTAATCTGCATATTGTTTTGCATTCAGAAGAACCTCCTATGCGTTAGTTCCAATTAACATCATTAAACTTATGCAGGTAAGGCTTTTGTGAGGTAGTTAAAAGGAGCGTCATAAACTTCTAGGTATAGGTTACTAGTTAATTCGCATATCTTAAAATTGGTTTTAAAATTATTCACGAAAGAATATGCACAGCCTACCGTCACACTTTCTCTCTCACAGTCTTGGAACGACTGTAAAAATTGCGTGTGTGAACCGAAGTGGACGTTGAGCCAAATATGACTCATGTCATTTGCCGAGATGGTGTAGGTGCAGTTGACTTTTGCAAAATAGTTCGTGGGATTTATTGGAAAGCTGATGACTCCGGAAGAATTAGTGAACAGAGAAGCGCCACAGTCGAGCTCTGGAATAATACCACATACATTGTTTTCAGTGTTTTGTCATTTTGTGGAATACTTTTCATGTCTAATAATTTCTCTGGCTGCATCGGTTGACATAATCATTTAGGCAGACATTGTATCAGCGTTTAATTCTGAGTTGAGACGCAACCGTGAAGCAACTGTGAACGCTACTACTGAGTTGGGTCAACCTCAGGTCCAGCTGGATTGAGTCCTCATAATCGCTAAAGGTCAGCTTCTATTGCAAGTTGAGCCGCAGAGAGCGTCTTTGGCAGGTTGCACTAGATTGGGTTTAGTATGATCTGATCGCGATGTTCCCTTGCTGAGACATAATTGATATACGGCACGCGATTGGTTGTAATAGGAAGAGTTAGAGTTCGTGGCTCCTCTGAAAAGGTCACTTTCTACTTTCACTCACACTTGGTCAGCGTCGTCGAATTATGTTTGGTCATTAGGTAGTTCCCAGTGATACCTAAAATGCCTGGTAGAATAGTTGCATTAGTGTTAGAAGTATTTGTAGCAAATGTATTAGTGGAAAATATCACTGACAACTGTCTCGAAATAAACTTTCCAGGAATCGAATGTTAAAAATATGAGGTTACATTAAATCATGTGCTTATATCTGACAATTACGTTAAGAGGCAAATTAGATGATAATAATTAGTTATGACAATATGGCGCTGAAAAACACTGCGGCTTACCATAATCTCCAATCCTGTAGCGTATGGTAAATCCTTTATCAGAGGAAATTAAGTCGCTGTAGAAATTAATTAGGACACTGTGACAAGCGGGAAATCTTCCTGTGATTAAAGTAGAGCTACGCCTGTATCCGCATAGCTTTCTGTCTGCCAGAGGATGAGCAATTGAGGTTCCGTTGACCAAGCACGTTATCTGCTCAGGAGAACAACAGTTTGCATCGAGTGGCGATACATTAGGAATGTAAAAATGTAATGTGACTTTTTGAAAAGATAACCGAACGTTTATTCTTAACAGGCGTTTATTAATCGATAGTTACAGGTTTGCTTGAGATGACTCTTAAACCGAGTGTCAACAAGCATTTGAGGCAAGATGTCATCAACACAACAGCAATTCGTCACAATAATTTACACAGGTGACTATTATTTCGTACTGTAATTTGTGAGTTAACAGCCGCACGTTAGATGCGTACTTTTGACAGCTATGCTTCAATAGATTAGAATACATTGTAATGACCACAATATTTAAAAGCGCCGTCCGCTACTTTTTGATGTCTTTACAATTCAGGTTTACAACGGAAGTTCTGATAATTACGGTAGAATTCAATCGCTTTTAAAACTTGAACATTTCGGTCCTCTGAACGGATGCCGAAAGGCTAGTTCAAGCCTACGGTCCTGCGACCCTGAAGGCACTATAACCGATCCCGTGCAAAGATAGATTAGAAGTCTAAATCGTATCGTATCGTATCTGAGAATTTATAAAGAGCCTCTTACAGTTCCACCTAATCAGATGCGCTCTCAGCGTGACAGCCCGAGGAAATAAGAAAGTCTTCAAGCAACGAAGGGATGAGGGTGGGACCCTGACTAAAATCTTACTACGGATTAAGGGGGAATGTCATCCCACATAGAAGGGCCCACGATGGCAACGGCACGGTGTTGGACCGTGGCAGTCCTTGCCCGGGGAACTAGGAGATCAAGTCGATCCGCGGACCAGAGAGGGCGGAAGAGACAGCAGACAGAGGTTTGCGCATTAAGTCACAAGATATTTAGGAGCTAGACTCTGTTGAGTTCTTAAGACTAAGAGCAGTACCTTGTATTGGATACGATAGGCAACGGGAATCCAGTGTAGGACATCAGTCATGTAGGTAGAAATGTGCATGTAGCGAGGGAGACGAGCGATGAGCCTGGCTGCCGAGTTCATAACCGACTGCAGGGAGGATAATTTTATCTCAATGGTCCAAGTGCTTTACGATTTAATGAGCTACTGCAAGGAGTAAGTTGCAATTGCAAATTATAAGTCTACAAATAAGTATCTTTCGATAGATGCTACATAATCTGGTATAACAATCAATGATCACAATTACAACTGCAATTTTTAACTATCTGACTTATCGATGATGTTCTAATTCGGTGTGCTCGACGAAGCGCTGCATTGCTTCATTCAGAAAACGTGACAAATCCAATCTCATCTATAACCCTTTCAAACTGAATAATAATAATATGGATATTCAGACTGAATATCTGAATTTATTTCTACACATCACACATTTGTTTGACGCATAGGGAAACTTGTATTTCTTCACTTCGGGAGAGCACAACGCATTTTCAAAAGACGAATACGAACCAGAGATTAGCGGGACCGCCTCTGCTCAGAGGTCAGGGCGACATACACAAGTCATTCATTTCTCAACCGATGTCTGACTCTAGGCCGCATATTTCTTTTAGAAAATTACCAATTTCACACAATCGTTTATTGTATTGTATTGTATTGTATTGTATTTGGCCATTTGTAAAGAGCTTCTCTCCGCAAAAGCCTTTCAGAAGCGCTCCCAGTGCGAGCAACCTCGAGGGAAAAGGCAGGATTTTAGTCTGTTACAAAAAGATGAAGAGAGACTACCAGAAAGGATGGTGGAGCGGACCGGTGGAGGAAGTCCATTCCACAGAGAAGGACCTATGCAGGCGAAGGATCTGGATTGAGCCATGGCGGTCCTGACACGGGAAACAAGGAGGTCAAACCGATCAGAACGGACGCAGTGAAGTGGCAGAGAGAGAGCGAAGAATGAGGGCCTCGACAGATAATTACGATATTATTTTTGATTATAACTGGGATTGCAAATGAAACACGTTAGGCCACTTACTGTCAACCAACCGTCATTACAGGTTCCATTCGGGTAGAACCCGCTTCCAATGTTTAGACGGTCTATACTGAGGACTACAGAATTGACTTCGCCGCTATCGATTGTGTACAGGCATTTGACAGGTTTTGTATACCGAAATGGTAATTGCGGAGAGGAGACGTATCCAGTTGGAGTTGAGAAAGACGTATTTCCGCATATCTCATCTGACAGAATAACAATGTTTTCTGTTACTCTCTGAGAAGCATTATTCCTAATTCTATATATCGCTATCGTCTTCGTCAATTAGCCCACTACTCGATCCAGCAAACGGGTCACCACAACGACCACCAAGTCACCCCCGCAACCAGCACTATCACCACAACCAACATCTAGAACAGCAATGCCGCCATCCACGCTGCAACCGCCACAATAAACTCTGCCGCCAACATCTCCACAATTACCTCCCACATTAACCACCACCATTTTACCGTATAATTCATGAGTTCTATCTGATTTTGGCGGTGCCAGTACAGAAAAGCCCGTGAATACTACGTACGAGAGCTCTGTTGCTCCATCTCAGGTTTTTTCCTCAACCTGAAAATCTCAGTTCTACGTCTCGAGGTGAACTAATTGTTCTCTGTGCACGCACTTTGACGATGCAACGTCCTGTCTTCTCAGTAGTTGGGCGCCCACCTAGAGTAACATATTCTGTTAACCATGTCCTCTACATTGACCTTTACCAAGTCTTTCAAAACTATTCCCTTTCGTCGCGGTTGTTCTGGGATCGCCTATAATTGTATGTATGGTGGAGAGGGGTTACATAAGTTCTCGGAGTGAATGAATAAGTGAACGAACGAACGAATGAATGAGTTAGCTAATGAATACTAGATTTTATACCAAACAAGCACTCTAGAGCATACCTGGTCCGACAACAGAAAAAGGAATATGGAACGTCTCTCGATAGTCGTAAGTGTATGAACGGACGGACAACTTCAGCGTACGGCAGTCGGCAAACGCCAAAGGAGTGGAGTCATACGATGGTCTCTCCTGGTGACAGAATACCCTGGTTGTGCCAGGATTCAGTTCTGTCCCTCCTTCTAATACGCAACCGACCTGCAGTGAAGGACACAAGTTGACGTCTAGCAAGTGTTTGTCAAGTGTACATTCTTGTCGAGTTTTCTTTTATCTTAGTTTAATTTAATGCAGTTAGTGTAAGTGACTGTACTCGCAAGTCCTGGCTGGGTGAGTTCAGAGAGGTCTTTGGAGTTAGCAAGAGCTGAAGTTAATAAGTGTGACTGAAACGCAGTGTCGTGTATTCTTGAAAGTTATTCGCTTTTCTCATTTTATTCGTTAATTCTGAGAATTTATATAGCGCCTCTTCAAGAGACCTACTCAGAGGCTCTCTCTGCGCTAGCCTATTATGATGTAAAGTGTCATTACGAACGAAAGTATTACATCAGTTAGCAAAACAATGCACAGTAAGCTAGAAGAGTCACCAGAAGCGGGCCCGCGCACACACGTGGAACCATCAAACGAATTCCAGTCGAAAGCCGACAGATGGCATGGCTGTTCAGAGTCTCTGAGCCAAGTTGCGTCGATAGAGTGGAGCGACGACAGGTGACAGCGTTCGCACACACGATGACGATGCCGACGAGCAGTCCTTCCACTGGTAGAAGATGACGCACGTCCGGCTATTCGTCGAGGCACAAGGAGAACGCAGAGAAGGCATTCGTCGTGTGTCGGTAGGTTAGATTGAAGAGCCTCCAGTGACTGAAGGTCGAGGTCACTCCAAAGGTCCGCGCCAGTCATCCTCCACCGAAACGAAAACACTCGGCTACAGGCGGTGTACACGGTCCGTATGGCTCAGGCTCGACCATACATCAGAAGGATGGGCCTGATGCAGTCGCATGGGCCAAGACGACTTTGCGAATAAAATGCCCTTTAAACGTGCAACATCCTTGGCAAAAATCGATGAATAAATCCGGTACACAAAGCAAGCACCAGAACACTCCAAATTGTTTAAAGTGACTGATTAAATTCTGATTTAGACGAAATAATCCTTCGAAATTACGGAGAACTCGATTAGTGACCGACATGGCCGATGAAATAAGCAGAGACTTCCTTCGGTGGTCAGCCAATGCAGTGAGTTAAGTATCGCTGATATGTGCTCGTATTTTAGAATTTTTTTTATCGCTCTGGCCAAAGTGTTTTTGGGCTTTTAAGCTTAATGAAGTTAGCTTTCGAAATGCAAGGAAGATACGAGTTGCAGTAGTCGAGATGGCTAAACACCAGGGCGATAGCCAAACAAATCGTTGGCAGAAAAGGTAGCCTAATGTGGTGTTTAATCCTGAGGATATCACGGATGTGGTAGTGAGTGGATTTGCATAATTATAGAGTAAATTGTGTTGATTATAAGCCAGGCTAGAATCAACGAGGAGGCCAAATTTCGTCCTGAACGACATTTAGAACAGATTGGAGTTAGTAACAGAGAATATCAGCGGATAAGTTTGCATCAAAAGAAGAAAGCAAGGAGAAGACGTCATTTTCGACAGTCTGGATATTATTATATATTCGTTCATTAGCAATGAGGTTGATAAACCGTAACATGGAACATCATACGAGAAAACAGAACTGCATTAAAAGAGAAGAAAATCGATAATTTTGTATCGAAATCGACAAATTACGTATACGTCGTGAATGGATCCAGGTTATTTTTGTCTTTGCCCAGGAGAAGCGACACAGTTCACGTCAGTCACGGTCTGTTCCTCCTCCCATGAAATAGAAGGCGCCGAATGCCTCTAATGCGCCGACCCAACGGATCTAGGAATTTTCTGGGGGCTTTACGATCAATGGAGTTCCGATGGGCGGTGTCGTCGTCGCGATTCGCTATCGTCGCAACTTTGGTCAAGGAACTCTGAACTCTTTGAACTCTGAACAGGAATGGGTTGGCTGGGCTTCACTTGTGTGCATGAACCCACAACCGGTGACTCTATAAGAGTTATCTGTGTACTGTTTTGCTTCCTGACGTACTTTTGACTTTTGCATCATTTAAAAGAAGTTTTTGAGAGAGCACTGAGTGCTGTAAATGTGATATCATGGTGCTGATGCTCTGTCAATAAATGACTAACTTCACTTTTCGTTCTTACATCAATTTAGTATCGTCTAAGCTTGTGTAGGCTTTTGTGAGATACTTAACACGCGATATCAAATTTATTCTATGTCAGTAACTGATTAACTCGTATGTCCTAAAATTGGCTTTAAAATTCACAAAAGAATGAACGCATCTTACCATCAGCCATTCTTTGTTGCAGTCTTGGAATGACTGTAACAATTCTCTCGAATAACCGGGATAGGCGTTCAGTGTAATGTATCTCAAAGAATTTGTTGAAATGGTGTACGTGCAGTTGACTGTCGCCAGAAAGTTTGTGGGATTTCTTGGCAAGTTGATGATTCCTGTAGAATTCGTGAACAGTGTAGTGCCACAGTCGAGCTCTACAATGACACCAACATATTTTTATGTTTTAGGATTCTGATAGTTTCTCATGCCTGAATTCTATCGGGTTTCATCGGTTGTTCTTCAGCAATATAATTTTATGCAATCATTAAACAGGCTGGGTTAGCTTTTATTGCGAGTTAAGACGCTGAGAACACCTGTAGCCGGTTGCACGGGGTTGGGTTTAGAGTAGGGTTGCGGATTTTAACGATTGACTAATCGACTAATCATCGTTAAAAGTTTAATCGATTAATTTCGGCTTGTTCGATTAATTTTTCTTTTTTCATGATATCGAGCTGTCATTTCCAGAGTAAGCAATATGGCGAACAATGATAATGTGAAACGTTTGATTGGAAAATTAAGCGATAATTTTGCATTTGAGGTAAATGCTGATGGAAAAGTCGAAGGTGGCGTGGCGATAGAAATAATCGTCTTCATTGCAACAAGTTCTCTTACAATATACCGTGGTTCACTCCTTAGGCATTGTGGAAAGATTAAGTTTGGTAGAAAGAAAGTAGTAGAGGACTCAGTGACTACATTTTAAACAGTTTTGACGCTTTACATAGCAGATACCAAATTAATCGAATTTAATCGATTAATCGAAGTTAATTTTAGGAGAATAATCGATTAATTTTTTAATGGGTAGCAGCTCAAGTTTAGAGAGTTATCTGATTGCGAAATTCCCTAACTGAAGAATGAACCAGACATATTGCCCATTTGGTAAGATCGCTTGCCTTGTAACATGGATAGTACGGGTTCAAGTCTCCCTTGAAACGTTTAATGTTCAAGGTCGTATTCGTTAACTCCGAACTTCTAAATCGCCACTCAAAAGGCATTTTCAGATGATGATGATAATAATAGGGTGTGATAAACACTGCGACTTACCATGATCTCCCATCGTGTAGCGTACGCTAAATCCTCTATCGAAGGAAATATAGTCGCTGGTGAAATTTAATAAGACGCTGTGACATGCGGGGAATCTTGCTGTGATTGAATCCCTCATTACACATAGTTTTCTGTCTGCATAGAGATGAGCCACTGATGTTCCGTTGACCAAGCATGTTATCTGTTCAAGCGACAATCAGTTTAGCTTTGACACGGTAAGTCTCAGTGGTCTAGATCAGTGCTTCCCAAACGTTTAAGTGTCACGGACCGGCAGGAATTTTTCCACTGCAGGAGGACGAATGCCAAATTTATTAATTATTTTACTGTTTCGTTTTCGATCACTTAAATTCCTCAAAAATTGATTTCCATGTATGTTTAGCCAATTATATGACTCTATTGCCCTTTAAATGCTATCCTAATAAGTCTTTTTGTTATGAATTTTAAAAATAAAATAGTCATTTCTTGATTCCGAGACAATTTGACCAGTTTCTTGACTCACTTTGCGGACCGGCAACTGAGGACTCGCGGACCGGGACCGGTGCGCGAACCACCACTTTGGGAAGCACTGGTCTAGATGCCTTACAATTTAATTAGCTACTGCAAGTAGGACGTTGTCAGTGTAAATCATAAGTGTACAAATAAGTCTAGGTGCTATAATTTATAAATCTGGAATAAAATCTATGATCACCGTTACAACTGAAATTTTTCAACTATCTGGTTAATCGATGATGTTTTAATAAGGTGTACTCGACAAAGCGCTGCAGAACTTTATTTCTTCTTGGATAATTATGAGCGTTTAGACGGCAACTCGTTTCTCAACTTCTTGGCATTCGACCTTCCTCATTGGCTTACGACATTGGACGGGTTCATTGTTTTGCCATTGGACGGGTCCATTGTTTGCAACACGCAAGGCGAATCCAGGTTCGTTATGTCATCACTTCTGCCACCTGGCGAATGAGTGCAGTTCTTCACATACCTGGATGGAACGAGAGAGGTCTGGATGCTGCATCTTCTGTATGCCACCTCCATGCCACTCGGCTCGGTGAACTTTGAACGCGGTCAACGGACGGTGTTTGTTTGTAGATGACACTTTCTGTGGTGTTGACTTTAACATCAAAGCTAGAATGGGCAGAACTGGGATGGACGCCGTTGTGTTTGGCTGCCTATCTCCACGTTTCAAGTTTCGTTTGTTTTGGTGTTTTAGTAGTTAAAACTTTGTACACCTGAGTGCGTTTATGCAACTGGTACAATTACTTACTTGCTTACTTAATTACTTATTTACTTACTAATATGTGACATATTCCAGCTTCTATAACCCTTCTAATCTGAATTTGCGAACATTCAGATTGAAAATCTGAATAAATTATATTTCTACGTATAACATTCGTTTGATCCCAATGACACCCTCGTAAACCCAGTTTACGATATAGCATCATGTAAACCTGCTTTTCACCAATACAACACAATGTCATGAACAAAAGAAGACTCCGCCTCTGCTTAGTGAGTGGTCTGGTCGATCTACACGACTCATTGATTTCTCTCTCTAGGTCGGACTAGAGAACTCATTGTTTCTTAAATTCAACTAATTTTCACATATCGTTTAAACAGTTCCACGAAGATTAATAACGAGGTTTTTCGATGATAATCGGGAGTGCAAATTAAATAGGTTTTTCTACTTACTGTCAGCCAGCCGCTGTTGCAGTCTCCATCCCTGTAGTACACGTTTCCAACGTTTAGACGGTCTATGCTGAGAGCAAAAGAATTTATTTGGCCGCTATCGATGGTGTACAGACAATTGACACGTTTTGGATATTGAAAAGGCAATCGCGGAGTGGAGACGATTCCAGTTGGAGCAGAGAATGACGTATTGCCGCATACCTCATCTGGCAGAATAACAATGGTTTCTCTAACTTTCCAAAACGTTTAGACTGTAACTCATTGTTGTCATCCTCTTCGTTAGCATAACCACCACACCAACCAGCGCAAACACGCAAAAAACCGATGCTATCGCCTAAGCCACCACCGCCTTCATAAACTCTCCCACAACCACCACCTTGTAAGCTACCAAAATTATTCCGTAAAATTTAGAGTTCGGTCTGACTCTGATGGTGCCAGTTGACGTAGTATACATACGAGAACTCTTCTGCCCCATCTCAGGTCTGGCTACCGTGAAAATCGCCGTTCTACATCTCGAGGTGAACTTATTGTTCTCCTCGCACGCACATTGACGATGCAACGTCATGCTTTTTCAGTAGTTGAGCCGCCCAACTAGGATAACCTTCCTTCAAATCTGCATATTCTTTTAGTCGTGGCCTCCGCATTGGCCTTTAACAGGCATTTTAAAGCTAATCTCTTTCGTTGGGGCTGTTGTTCTGGGAGCGCTGCTAGGTAGTTGTGTACGAGATTCGCTATATAAATGTTCTGAGTGAACGACTGAGTGAATGAGCGAACGAAAGAACGAACGAATGAATAATAGATTTGATAGGAAACAGGAGCTTTAGGCCATACTTGTTCCGACAGAAGCAAAAGGAATTCGGATCGTCTCTCGGTAGTCGTACGTGTTTGAGCGGATGGTCAACTTCAAAGCACGACAGTCGTCAAATATCAATTGACTCCGTGATGCTATGCCGCGACAGAATACTCTGGTTGTGTTGGGGTTGAGTTTTGCCTCCCCTTCTGATACACAGCCGACCTGCAGTGGAACAAACAAGTCGATGTCTGCGTGCGTTGGTGCTTTCAGTAACTTCTTGCACATGGTTTGCTATGTGTATTGATAATATGTAAGGGCTAATATACGTATGTTTGTATCTGGTGGTTTGTTCAGCGCCTTTTGTGAACCTCGCAAGACGATAATCATGGCCATCCAGAAAATCTGATTAGCTGGCTATCCAAAGGAGCTGATTAGGTGTGACTTCGGATAGCTTGAAAACGTAAACTGAGCTGTTATTGAAAATACAGAATGTGCTTTAATGTAAGACCGGCTTTGCCGCGTAGTGGTTTTTAATTTGAGTCCCTGCAGTGCAATTAGTAAACTAAAGTTCGGTTATGATCACTGGGCAATTATGAAGCGCCACTATCCATTGACCAAGCATCAGTCGATGGCGCTGAACAAATTATGAGTGATTTAGTCGAGGTCCGTCAACAGTTACCATCTCAGGGCAGCTCCTATACCCGCTCTTGCACGTAGGGAGGCGACAGCTCCGATCAGTCGACTACAATAATATTATATCCTACAGGGTAGCCGTTTGATGTTACTCTAGATTTAAAATCCACAGCAGAATGCAAGTAGCCAACCATCAGACTTTCTCTGTCACAGTCTTGGAATGACTGTAACAATTGCGGCGATGAATAGAGATAAGTGCTGAGCCAAATAACACTCGTCTGATTTGTCGAGATGGTGTAGGTGCAGTTGACTGTCGCCAGATAGTTTGTGGGATTTCTGGGTAAGCTGATGTTTCCCGAAGAATCGGTGAACAGCGTAGCACCACAGTCGAGTTCTAGAATGACACCAACATACTTGAATGTTTTACCATTTTTAAATGTTCTTAAGGCTACATGTAAATTCTCTACGCTCAGTACAAAATCGCAAAGGCATAGACTGTGATGCAGCCAGAGAGCACCTGTGGCAGGTA